>JAVJAQ010000824.1:0-11819 GCA_032362365.1 Zygogramma bicolorata
ATAATTTTCAGAATGAATATCACAAAGATGAAACTGTTATGCACTATTACGATTCATTCAGATGTTGAATATGAACTGATTGTTTTTTTAAACTCACTCAATTTTCATGGTCATATCGAAACTTATACGTGAAGGTAGGCAGTATTTACAGCCTTTCAACCAAATATAAGAAGTGACCAAGGGATATTCATTTGCTTATATTCATAGTGATATTTTACTACCAAAATTTGCTATTTCATTGAACACTCTCGGAAAAAAAAATCGAGTTATAAAAAGTGAAATTCTATTGAATCAGTTACTCTGAAGAAGGCGAAAATAATCTGATAACAATTCACTCTACTTTTGAGAATGAAGTCATTCAAATTCTCTCAAATCAGAACTTCCTATCCTTACAACTACTTACCTTCTTTCAACTGAAATACGAGAAATGATTCAGAGAAATTTGCATACGCTCACAGGGGTAGGCAAATGTGAAACATGAAGTTAGTAGTGTCATTTGAGAAGTCAAAGATGATAACCTAACCTAACCAAGAATTGGACTCCTGGTGTTGATCTTATGCTCTGATAATTATCGCAATGGCAATCTTCATTGTACCAGTTGAGATTATTTTCGTACTTGAATATTAGTTCACGAGGGGTCTCGAGAAGTACTCGACTGCCAAGTAAACAAAACCTCCTGACATTCAGAACTGATCCTCTCGATAACACGCAGTCAAAAGTTCGAATGAAGACCGAAGTGAGTACTACCGAATGTTGTATAATTGGAACACGATCAGCTATCTACCGGCTTCATACTCGTTTGCGATAATCTGTATAACATGGGATCCCGAGGCCACACTTTAGGGTTAGGTATCCCTTACACACCAAAGACCCTAAACAGCCCACTTCCCGCCGTCTACGATGGATTCGAAGATACTCTCAAATAGCCCCGGTTCATTCTGAAAAACGGACGGTTTCACAAACTGCCACCTGTATTGGTAGTGATGTAACAATGAAAAAGCAACTGTAAATCATTGTGTACAGATGAACAACAGTTACCTAAACAGAGGTCGTTCCTTCCTAATGAACCCTATTCGTCAACAACAACATTATTTGTATAAACGATGAGATTGGAACCTTCGGTGTGAAAGTTGAAACTTTTCCTAGAGAATTGATATCAATTTTATTCCCCTGAAGATGCTAACCTTGTTAGCGAAACGCGCGTCGAGTGCAAGAATATCAGTTTGGTGTTATTGTAATTGATCTCTAAAAGAAGTTTTAACATTATTTGTAACAGTTGATTTCTATGATCTCCCTCTGAATATGTAAATTCTACCTCGTATATAACTGAAAGTAAGGTTCCCGACAGGGTACTCTTTGAAATAATGTCCCAATAATCCGATCATCTACGGTCTGTAAATTTGTCAAGATCAAGACGAAATCGGCGTAGCTGCGGAAATAATAACGGCCATGTATGGTCGAGATAACCGAGTTGCGAGATTAATGCCCGTACCGGACTAGAATTAATCCTGTTTCTATCCTATGACACACCGCCGCACAATGAAAATACATAGCCCAGAATATGCCACAGTTGCTCAAATGGAACGCTGCTGGATTTAGTGCATCACATGATACAAATTCCACCATAATCTTGCGGTTGTTTTTGATTGTCTAGAAAAATCGCCGAAAGTTGTGAGATTCATTCTTGTTTGAGGGGAATAGAAAAGGATCATATTTTCAAAATGAACTCTAGGTGAATTTGTCACCACCAAAACCACAAAAAATCCTTCCATCTCATCCTATATTCTCTAGCACTATCATTATTTCATTTCAATATTTTTTCTTTCGATTCATTCAAGTAATTTTCCTGAATGGTGAATTTGATATCAACTTCCAGTAAACTGAATTAATGAGCAACGGAAGTTAGGATCACTATCATTCAAATAATGAAGTTTTTAATCGTATTTTACGTATTACAGATCGAGACCAAACTCTTTTCATTTCTCCTGAGATAAACTGAAACTTCTGTGTATCATGCTATTCACAATGATTCGAGATATATGAAATATAATGAATAACACAACCACCGCAAACAGTTGAGAAGATGAACATTCCACTCCCAACCAATTTTTCCCATTTTTCTATGTCATATGGCTACGTAAAGGTTGGAAATGTTTTGCATTCGACTAATAGGCATAATGAATTGGCATCCATATCCAATCACTATCTAAGTCATAATCCGTAAAACTAGAAACTTTATTGTGAAAACTTTCAACATAGTTAGTTCAATTTTGGATAGTGTGATTGGAACCCCGAATATTCTGCTCAGAATAAAACTTGAATTCAGTTTCCAGAAGTTCTCACTATGCCCAATCCAATAGCCTCACTGGAAGAACAATAAAACTATTAGGCGAATGTTCGGAAAAATCATAGAAAAAAAAAAAGAAGATGTATTCATATCCGTTAGTGGAGTACATGAACAGTCGACCAAAACATTCGAATGTATATCCTGCTATTTTTTTAGATATCATGTGGTATGGAATTATCTACACATAGCAAGCGGAATTCACATAATATACCATGTTTTCAGGAAAAGTCGTAATTGTAATAGGACCATTGTTTGAATTACTAGTAAGTGACCAATCGTTCTATTGCATCTACTTTACCTAACTCAACCCAACCGTTTGCAGCGGCCAATTCATAAATAAACTAGCTGACCATAGGTTGAAATATGTTATTTCCATTTCATGGAATATATTTGCTGGGAAAGTAGCTCAAACAGTTTCATTAAAAGCATCATCAAGGTCTCAAATCCTGCTTATTACGACCGAATTAGTGATTCAGTAATCAATTATAAATTCAATGATTCGTTTTAACACGATCTTATAATATATGTTCGTAATACTGCCGTCCTGAGCCCAAAGGGCGTATCTCAATGTTTTACGAATTTTACTTGCTTAGACTCCTTTATCACCTACCCATCAATTTTAATAAGAAATTTGGCCGGATCTTATCGTGCTAAAACATCAGTCAAAATAGACGTACATCCAAAATCACCGGATATCCTAAACTATTTAGACGTAACTCAGACGTGGTAATGTTAGCCGTTAGTCTTTCTGTTTGCAAGTTTGCAGTAAAGTTTTGTTCTTGTAGACGAAATAATTAAGTGGCTTTTAGTAATGTCCGTTAGGTAAAATTGAGAAATGAATTTCTTTTTCAATCATTACTACTGTTCATTTCTCATTTGTCGGCGTATCTCATTGTAGTTGCATCAAAATCCTTAGCGGAATAGGCGTATCTCAGTTTTTCAACTTGTTATCAAAATATTTATTGAATCTAATAAAATTTACTCTATGAAGACTCCAACGCCACAATTTGTTTTGTTGATAGAAAATGTGTGCTGATTTACTTATTACAAAATGCTGAATATCTCATAACTAGTCAATATTGACTGACGCCAATTGGGCTTAGGACGGCAGAATAAGGGTATCCATTGAGAAACATGTATTCCAGGATGTATATAAGTATATAAAATAAGAAGTGATAGAAAAACACGTAACTAACTTATAAATATGATTCAACTTCCAAAAGTTAATGCATTTTTCGTCTTTCTATCCTAAATACCAACAGATACATATATTCAAATGGTTTCAGTTCGGAAGGGAAATAGTAATTTGAACGTCGCGTCTTCCATGTGTCATGACGATTTTACCCCAACGATCACCATTGTCATTTTTTTTGCTGATATCATATTATTTTTATAATTTTTTAATCTCAGATGGTAATCTTGAGGAGTAAATTTGTCACGTCAGTACGTTTCAAATTTCACTGTCAAACTAAAACTGTTCGGAAATATATGTTGAAATATTATATTATCCATAATATTATACACATTTTTGTATATTATATTGTATATTCATCCAGTTCATACTGAAACGACCCTAAAAATGAATATGAATACCCTTCAGAAACATATCTTTATGACTCGGTATACCTACCTCATGTCGCTTTGTTCGGATACCCACCGAGTGAAATATCGTTCAGTTTATTCGGTATTTCCTAAGCTTGAAATCGGCGGAATTACAAATAAATTACGGTAAAGTCAGTTGAGGTGGAACTGTGCTGCTCGACTGTTGTATATAATGCCTAATGTTCATCCTAATTAAAAGGAAAGTGATTAATTTCGTACGCTGCGAGGTTTACGAGAGATTTACACTTTATTTGTTTCTGTTTCGAGATCACGCGAGGTTGTTTCGAATACAGATATAATGATATACTACATTAACACTGAGTGGAATTGATTTTTTAACAAGCCTGGAATGAATACAGTGTCAAGTTTTTTGATATGCTTTCGAGCTTGGTTTTTATCAAGCGATATATTCCTAGTACACCAAGGATATGTTCCGTTGACGGATTTGACTTCGGAGTTCTGTAAATCAAGAATTTTTTCAAATTCAAATTTAGTGTTCGCATTTTCTGTTGAAAATGCTGTCACCGGTTTAACCAATTTATTTTGATTAGATTTTAGGAAGCATTGTCTGTCAAACTTGTCATTAATTCTCTAACCCAAACAACCACCGAATTTGATCGGTTTCAGTGGTAACTTTCATAATTCTTCAAATTTATTTTAAAAAAATCGCCAGAGAAAAGGATGGAACAAATTTCAGAGATGTCAAATTTCATTGCTCAATCTATTGATGCTGAAATTTGTCTTTATAAAGGGAAAAATCTACTCAGATATCTCTATGGAAAGGGAAAATGCGAAGAATAATATTTTGCAAAAACACCCCTGATTGGTATTGGTTTGAACTTTCATTGTCTATACAATTAACTCAATTGAAATTTGTTGCAAAAAAAAACATAATGAATTTCAATCAATCAAATTCAAACAAATTGGTTGAGATGAATTTTTTGGTGGAAGAATCAAAATTAAAGGTTTGGTTGATCAAAAAATTATATTGTGACAAAAAAATTGAGATATCGAATATAAAATAACGAAATCGAAAAATTTAAAAAAAGATATGAAATAATTGATAACCGCAATCGTCTTCGGATGATGACAGTCATCAGGGACTTCGTTGATTCTCAGCTTGCAGAAGTTTTGACTCATGAGGGATGACGTTCGTAAGAAAACGTGTGATAATTTACGGAAAAACTCATTATGAACTCATTTTTTCAACACAGGTCAATTACCCTTTTACCAAATTGGCATCACTTGCATTTGTCGCGCACTTTGCTCACCAAGTTACAATCTTCGGGAGGAGAAATTGATACTGAACCTTGAACCTTGGGTTAGTTATGAATATACAAGGAATCGTAGCACAATTTGCGAAATTATTCATAGGACGGAATTTTGCTGGAGTTTCTCGATTTTCACAGGTTGTATCTCAATTCCTCATTGTGAAATAAATACCATTAACGCTAATTTTGAGGGTTCAGGATCAATTTCGTTCACTGAAGATATGAACTTGGCTAGCGAAACTCGCGTTGAGTGCGAGTGATATTTGTGTATTTCCTGTTAGATAATAATAAGGATTGATTTCCCAAGAAACATATACATGCTTATTGTAGGGAAAATTAAACTGATGCCATACAATAAAAGTAGAATAGAATACAAAAAAATGAGTAATTGAATCAGATCTTTATATGGCAATAAAAAGGAAGTTATGATACCAATTTTTTTTTTATTATTTTTGAAACGAAATTTTCCATATTTCTTCAATGAATTCGGTAGACCATAGTATAGTTTTATTCCGTTGTGGTAAACAGATTGCTGTCCTATATTTGTTTTAATTTTCATCAATGCCAAATTTTCTGAAAACCTTGTTGAGTGATTGTGTTGATCACTATTCATTCTGAACATCAAATTTGAATGCTTGAATTTATTTTTGACCAGGTGAATAAATATGCAAATTTTAAACGTGTATAATGAAGGAATGTCTAGGAGTTTTCTTTGTTTGTATAAATTAGCTCTAGGTTCTTTTCGATCAAGTTTGTAAATACACTTTATGATTTTATACTGTAATGTTTTCAATAGTTTCATTACGGTTTTTGGAGCTGCCCCCCAAATCGAAATCAAGAATTGAATTTTGGAATATACTAAAGAATAATAAATTGATTTCAGATATAATAAAGGTAACATATTTCGAATTTCAAAAATTATACCAATAATTGGAGAAATTTGTTTTCTTAATAACTCAATATGTTTGTTCCAAACTAAATGTTCATCAATTAAAATTCCTAAAAATTTCACTACAGGAGAATACATTATATTTTCATTATGGAATCTGGGTTAATAAATCTCTGTTCATACTTGACGTACTTCTCGAATGAAATGTCTATTAATCGACTCATGGAGAAAAATTTTGACAAATCATCACATGAGAAGTCAGTTAGTCAAAGGAAAAACGACATTTTCAATTCATTCTTCAATGTTTCACAAGAAATTTGTGGTCTCGGTAGTGTAGTGGTTAGCATATCTGCCTATCAAGCGGAAAGCCGGGGTTCGAATCCTCGCCGGGCCACCGTGCTGGGTAATCGCACGTTAAAAGGTAAGGCCTCGTTGATCCATTGCTCGCACAAGTTTCGATTTCTGAGGATTGACGTTCGTCAGCTGGTTAACGGAACGAACAATTTTAGAACAATTTTTTTTTTATCACCGACATTACAAACTCTTACACAAAGCTGCCAAGATAGAGTGACTTCAACTATAACTACGATATGAAATAACTGTGATTCTGAAGTTACTTTAACAAAAGAGGCATACGAACTATTCCGCCATCAACTGTGAGTATTTCGTAGGAATATCATAGGCAACAATAATCAAATTAGTATTTTTTGGGAATGAAAAATAGGAAATGGGAGGTATGGTGTAAAAATCATGAACAATGAATAAAGGAATTTCATTGATACTTGTGCTCCTTCTCCTTTACATATACATCACTGAGGGGAGCATGTTTCATATATCATGGATTTTGTAGGAAAGTTACAAAAACAATTGGTTTTAATACCAATGATGGAAATATTCTTAAGTACTGAAGTTTCTATAACTGTTGTCTACGAGACTCAATAAGCGACAAAAATTATTCTCAAGAACTAATATAATCGTAAACGATAACGAAAACAAAGCCATAATTTTTCCAATTCGGCTTGGTCCACCGCAGACTCCAGCGAAAAGCATTCAAAAGAATTAAGAAGAATGATACAATAACTTCGACAATGAGTTCGTATACACAGAGGAAGTTGGATAAATGGCTGGCGGCGAATGTTCTCAAAGATTGATGTACCCAATTCCGGAAACGATTGGAATAAATTCGATCATGTGCAAATAAGACCTCGAAGACTACGTGCTATATTCGATGTTATTGTAGGTGGTAGATCTCAATCAACTTACACCGGATGCAAATTTCAATGTAAATTTCTCCTCAGATACTGGTATCCAATAATGAGATTTGTTTGATAGTAACAATCAATATATTTGAATGCCATTTTTCACACTATATTTCATGAACCTGTAGAAATTGCAACTTCACCTGCAAGAATCGACCTGCTTTCTTTTCTTATTTACGACCAACCCCCTGAAGTATCTATCAGACTGGTGCGAGCTGAACGGTCATCACTAACTTTTTACGCCGCACAGAAACGGATTAGTTACTTGCTGTATTTATTTTATGTACTCGATGAATTCTTAAGAGGAACATTACTGGCATCTCTCGGAGTTGAATACGACAACTTTCCGTTACGAGATGATAGACCGGGAGGTCATGACAGGTGACGTTCCACCACTTTTTCGTGCATGCCTTTTTAAGGCTTGATAACTAACCCTAAAATATCAAAGATAGTCGGGGTTTTAGCCCCTCCGCGCGTCCTCTTCATAAGGAAAAACGATTTTCTTTCTGTAGCGAATTTTCGTGTTTTTCCGTGATATTTTACTGCATGCCACTGTAATATACGGAAGTTCAAACTGATTGAAGCTCTAATAATTGATGGCATGCACCCCGCAGCGGCCCACGATGATCAAAGGGTTATGAAAACCTAAAAAAAATTAAGGGAAATTCCGTGTTTTCAAATTGCATGCCGATGTGAAGAATTGAAGTTTTTGTAATAAAAACACTGTGGAAAAATTGGCATGCACCCCTCGTAGGACCAACGGTGAAGAATTTCCGGAAAATTCTGTAAAATTTTAACACCGATTTTCCGTGATTCCAAACTGCATGCCATTGAAAAAATACTTAATTCGTACTATTAATCAATAGAAGGAAATTTGGCATGCACACCAGGGTGTTGCAAAATAGAGGCATGCGTGACGAAAGTTGCAAAAAACACTAAGCAAATTTAGGTGACTTGTTTTTGCATGCCGTTTTAAATTTAATGAATTTACCTTATTTCAAGTCATGAATGTAAATGGCATGCATGTAGCTACAGCCCAATACACAGAAATTGTGAAAAAAATGAATAAACATTAATTTTTGAATCGAAAAAAAAATCTAAAAAATGCCGTGACTTTTTTTGCATGCCGCTATGTACTTTTTTGAGCCGAAATGCAAAATAGCATGCATGTAGCTTTATGCAAATGGTTAAATAAACGAAAAAATCGTCCGATTTAGTACTTTCATTATTTTTTAAATTTTTTATGAAAAATGAAAGTAGAAAATCATTTTCATCATCATTATTTTATACATGAAGTATTATTAATAAATTCACTCGCCGCCCTATTTGGGTTAATATTCCCATCTCTTACTTAACAGCCGATGTATCTGAGGCGTGAGTGCAAGTGAGCCAAGAATGCTTTCAGCCGACACCCTCTTACCGCACCACACGCTGCCAGAGCCCAGCTAAATATAAAATCTTGACCTGATACATCATGCCGACTGGTAGCGAACTTATTGTTTACTTCTATACGGTGGTATAGGCAATGGCGTAGCGTGTAGCGTCTATCATAGGGTAGTAGTAACCTCTCGTGCTATTCGACGTATTAGACTAGAGACCGGGAGATTCGAGTCATTTAAATTGATTTTTTTACAATTCTTGAATGTTGGACTGTGATAACATGTATGTTATTTCAGCCATCAACTTGAAATAATGTTTATTCAAACAATTTTCATGGAGCTACATGCATGTCATTTCGTATTTCAACTTAAAATAGTATCTACCAACAAACTACAAAGCGACATGCAAGAAGAAGTCACGGCATTTTTTAGATTTTTTTTTCAATTCATTATTGATGTTTATTCAAATTTTTTCACAATTTTTGTGTATTGGGCTGTAGCTACATGCATGCCATTTACATTCATGACTTGAAATAAAGTAAATTCATCAAATACACAACGGCATGCAAAAACAAGTCACCTAAATTTGCACTGTTTTTTTGCAACTTTTATTATTATTTATAATACGATGGGCTTATTCAACATGCATGCCATTCAAATTAGATAATTATTCCGTTATAAAATTAATATTCATTCTTATTAGGAGTGATTTGGAATCACGGAAAAACGGTATTAAAATTTTACAGAATTTTCCGGAAATTTTTCACCGTTGGTCTTACGAGGGGTGCATGTCAATTTTTCCACAGTGTTTTCATTACAAAAACTTCTATTCTTCACATCGGCATGCAATTTGAAAACACGGAATTTCCCTTAAATTTTTTTCAGGTTTTCATAACCCTTTGATCATCTTGGGCCGCTGCGGGGTGCATGCCATCAATTATTAGAGCTTCAATTAGTTTGAACTTCCGTACATATTACAATGGCATGCAGTAAAATATCACGGAAAAACACGAAAATTCGCTACAGAAAGAAAAGCGTTTTTCCTTACGGAGAGGATGCGCGGGGGGGCTAAAACCCCTACTATCTATGATATTTTAGGGTTAGTTATCAAGCCTTAAAAAGGCATGCACGAAAAAATGGTGGAACGTCACCTGTCATGACCTTCTGGTCTATGAGTGCTCACCCACCTGTACTCTCTCCACTACCCTAAGGCCAGCAAGAGAAAGCAACTGAGAAGCAAATCATTAATGAGGCAATAAGGATGAGAGTGTTCACCTCATAAACAATCTGCTTTTCAGTTCCCCCTCCAACATGATCACCCTCGCCCTCAAATTGGAGAGTCCACAGACGATTCAAATACTCTTATAACAAAATGCGTTCCACTTTCATACATAGATAATTTCAGACAAAAAATCACTCACTTATCCAAGGACCTGAATGTCAAAATAGTTAGTAAACATGTTGAAACCATTTCCTCAATTCTCTCGTATGAATTTTTCCTCAAAAATAAGGCAAAATCAAATGTCATTTATCAAATTGTTTACCTGGATTGCCAAAAAACGTGTATTGAACATGCAACGCGACCTATATGTCTGAGTTTTTTCGAATCATAACGGCCATTTTAGTATCTTAATTCTCGTATGTTTCACTAACGTGCTTTCCAGCGATTTAATTAATAATTTTGAACTATCAAACTGAATTTTGATGAGTGTTATTTCAAGATACAAAAAAGTAATAATACAGAGTTTCAATAATATGACAAAAAATATTAGTTCAGATGTTCCCTTAGTTATTTTGCTATTTTCATATAGAACTTCGTGTCAGTAAGTATACTTTTTTTGTGAGTAGGTACTGTTGCATAACTTCATTTTCTCTTGAGGTATCTTTAAAAATGGAAATAAAATATAACCGAAAGCTTAACAAGTAACAAAGAGCTTTCTTCTCTCTGGCCACAGACAATTGACTGCTATATTCTAGTGGTAGGCTAATCGACCATATATATATATATATATACAAAACTAGGAAAATAGTTGGGTAAGCAGCATGCAGGAAGTATACTCTTATAACACGAATTCCAATATTTCGACAATGTTTATTGTCATCCTCAGGGAAAGCTACAATATTATATAATTGGTCAATTTGAGAGGTAACAGTGTGAAAAAACTACTTACGCACTTTTACCTTTCAAATTGACAAATTATATAATATTGTAGCTTTCCCTGAGGATGACAATAAACATTGTCGAAATATTGGAACTCGTGTTATAAGAGTATACTTCCTGCATGCCGCTTACCCAACTATTTTCCTAGTTTTGTTCTTAACTAGTCAGCAAAGACTACCCATCTCCTAATATATATATATATATATATATATATATATATATATATATATATATATATATATGCAAGATGAATTTTCTGGGTTTTTTATCCGTTAGGTATCTTCTGATGTGTTCGACGTTTCGAATTCCATTTTGAATTCATTCTCAAGAACTGTGAGACGAATATCTGTCCATACCGTCCTGGTCAATCACTCCCCTTACGAAGCAACCAAGCAAGAGCAAGCAAAGACTTCAATTGTCTGTTCTCCACGGAAACTGGTATTTATAATGATTCTCTCCAGTTATTATCCGACTAGGTCCGATATTATTGATGATTATATCGTCAGCCGCTCTCTAAGTTTGTATCCTGCCCATCCAGGTATTATGTAGAAATTGATGTTTTCACGGATCTTCGATATGCAAGATGAATTTTCTAGGTTTTTTATCCGTTAGGTATCTTCTGATGTGTTCGACGTTTCGAATTCCATTTTGAATTCATTCTCAAGAACTGTAAGACGAATATCTGTCCATACCGTCCTGGTCAATCACTCCCCTTACGAAGCAACCAAGCAAGAGCAAGCAAAGGCTTCAATTGTCTGTTCTCCACGAAAGAAGAAAAAAAAAAAAAAATCTTGTTATGAGGAAGGAAGGAAGGAAGGGAGGGAGAGAGAGGGGAGAGAGAGGAAGGAGAGAGAGAGAGAGAGAGAGAGAGGGAGGGCGAGGGAGGGAGGGAGAAGGAGGAGGAGGAGAGA
>JAVJAQ010000825.1:0-362731 GCA_032362365.1 Zygogramma bicolorata
AACATGACAAGGTTTGGTTTTCAACACAGCTTTCCAGCTCTGAAACTGCTATTTCAAAAGTCTTCTTTTACCTAATATTGGAATGAATTGTCTCGATGATCCCCTTGTTTCTCAAATCCAATTTCCAATATTGAAACTCAATTATAAAGCAGGAGTCCCATTCCTCTTTGTTCAGCCGACACCTGTTCGAAAGCTAATAATGTATATGGTCGAAATAGAAAAAAGTGTTTGAGCTGATTGATTCAAATATACAAGGAAATTGATTTGTTTCTATATTTTCATGTTAGGTATAATTATCAAAAGTATTACTCGGTATATTTCACAGATCGGGAGTCATCTATTGCAAGTATAATCAGTGCACGAGTAGAATGAGATGTAGTGGAAAACATGAATACAATAATTATCATTCAAAAAAATACCTTTTTCAATTTTTTTGTGAGTTTGCTTCAACCTATCAGTCTAAATTTTGAGATTTGTAAGAATAAGCTGAATAATTATCATAGGATATACTCTATTCAGATGGTACTCCAGTAAATGGAGGTTTTTGTCGTGCAAAAGGTGAAGTAATCAGGTTAGAGACTCTGATGAAAAATCCGAATTTTTGAACTTGGATAAGGTGCGCGTGATCCGCCATCTTGAATTAAAAAATTTAAAGAAGACAAATTCCCAACAATTTTTGTGTTCACATTTTTTTTCATGAGTCTAATGGGTGGCGAGTTATAGGGAACGAAACGGGAATATTTTTCCGAAAAATCGTCCAAGTTCTTGATTTTCTCATTTTAGGAAATGATTTGTAGGTATTCGTTACCTAAAAATTGAATTTTGTAAATTAAAAGGTTTTGGTAATTAAAAAGTTAACTCATTTTCACACCGACGGGAGGTAGATATATCAGAGTTTTGATTTCAATTGTGGGATCCCCACTTGGCCTGATCTATAGTGTTCTTGTCCGAGTTTGATTTATCTATTTTTCATCCTTCGACGGTCCGGGTTGGTTAATGGTGTCGTCATCATTGTCAATGTCACAGTCGTCTCCGTTGTCTGTCGTAGGAGTCTGTGCTAGGGCAGGTGGTATGTCTTCATATTCATTGTCGCTGTCGAGGACAACTTCTGGTACATTTTCACAAGATTCGCCGTTTCAGAATCCGCACACATCCCTTCTTAAAATTGCAAAAGATAACGTTCAATAAGGCATCGGGGGCTAGTTTTTCCATTGATGTTATAGGAGTGAGCCCATTCGTGCCAAGTTTACAATTCCAGTCGGATGAATTTTTGGGGATTCAATACCATTTTTGGACCTTATGATGAGTCTTGAACGTGTAGTACTGTGCCGCGTGTGAAGCCAGGTTGAATTTGTTCTTCATTGATAGTTTGGCAAATCGTTGGTACCGGATATCTTCCAAGGTTTTTTTCTCCACGTTTCCGCCATACAAAGCAACAAGAAACCGTACTCCAGAGCCATCGAGGTCTTGTACTTTGGTATTCGGATCTTTGAAGAGGCTACTCAGTTCCTTCAGTTCTTTGTTCTGTTGATCAAGATGAAGAAAATTGGTTATCCCTTTGTTGAAGTGGGATAACGTCGTGTCACAACCACTGAATCCGTGTAGAAACAAGATGTTTTAGGCTGCTTCTCTCACCTTCAAACTCCTCACCAACCACAGTTTTCAGCAGTATTTTCTCTTTCTGGTTTGCGAAGGTAGATGATATTCCTCGACGATCCTAATGCTGTCAACAGCACCGCAACAACATGAACAGCGTTAAATATCCCAAATTCATAATTACACCTTTTTCACGCCAAAAGCCTTTTTTGTTCCCCATTGGCTGTAGCAGCTATGTGATTATCAAAACTACACATTGTTTTTTCTTCATTTCTCATACGAGGGTTCTGTTATCCATATACCCTTTTCGATTAAATCAACTTCATATCATCGAATCCCAATTCATTTCTACCCAGAAAAATTTCAATCTCCATCTCTTCGAATATTGCAATTCAGGAATATAATTCCAGAATATCACATTCATCAGAGTCCAAATCTTTGAATTTCTTTCCGATTATCATGTTCCAGTTCCTGAACAGATTCAACTTAATTTATGAAACTCAATAAGATTTCCCAACAAAAGAGCGACACACACACAGTACTGATGAACTAGGAGATAGAATCCAGTATTGGAAACACCCATCTCTTCCTCAATTATTCTTCATCTTTCGAGTATTAGAAAACTGTAAAATCCTCTTTTTCAGATGAATCATTCGATTTACAGACATCAACACAACAATGGTGGGGGTATTTCATATATGCTTCAGCTTGAATTCATCTTCAATAAATAGGAATAAATACCGTTGATATACCAGTTCACACTTATACAATACAACTATTTTTGTAGAACTACACAAATACTTGAACTCAAAACGAAACATTTTTGAATGTCAATCATAATCATTTCTGTCGGCAATGATTTTGTCGAGTGAGTAAAAATTGTTCATTCCTCTATTACTGTTGCCCTCACTAGCAGGATATTCACTTAGTTTTACCAAGTTTTTGAATGATCATCGTTTCAGTTTGCTTTTGGTCAACTCGTCTATGAGCAGATCACGCGATAACAGCTCATTTATTTGCTCGTTGCTGAATTCATTTTCAATCATGGAAAAGTAACGACTTTCAAGTTGTTGCTGAAAACTACCTTGCACTGACGAGTGGCCAGTAAGCTCGAAACTAGTTTGCAAGGGTGTCCAATAATCAAGAATTAATTCCGGCACTCATCATCAAAACCATAGACGGATATTTCTTCTGTGAAAAATCCTGCACTGGAACCGGTAGGATGAAATTCAGCACCCTTCGTGTTAGCCAAGAGAGTAGTTAATTTCAGTTTCAGTTTCATAAACCTATTATGTAGGTAGTTGAGATTGACTCAATTAATTGAAAATATTTGAACTCTTGCTTGTAGATGGAACGCATTTAATTCAGATTATAGTAGCGTTTTGATCATTCAGGAAATTGACCTCTTGGACTGCTGTAACGGTTTCAAAATTCATTCTTTCAAATATATATTGGCAGACTACATGTAAAAAATTCCGTTGTTGGTTATTATTATTATAATTATATCTATTTGCGTCGTTGGTATTTACCTCACGAAATTGATCCAAAATGAATGTATTTCATTTATATATTGCTATTTTGTAGCCTCGACAAATGTAAGCGAAGTGATTGGTTGATAGGGGGCCATCCATGAATTACGAAAGGCTATTGGGGGAAGGGGGTGTCATTGTTTTCTTACGATTTTTTATGAAGGGAGAGGAGGTGGTTCATGTCAGTCTTACGTAAGAATTTTTTGATTAATTCGAACGTAATACGCCCTATAACTAACTGAAAATACTGGGGTGGATTGAAAACTTAGACTGAAAAAACTCTATTTCATATTTATTGGGAAGAAATTTTTATAAACACTATTATATTATGTACATGAAAGAAAATTCGTGAAAGAAGAGATAGGAAGTAAAAAAAAAGAGACAGAAGGCAACGTTCTTGTTCATTGCCGTTTTTCCAGAGATTAGCTCTCAAAGAGTTACCTTTTCCTAATTTGAAGTTTCCTCAAATGCCTGAATGCCTCAGGAATTTTATTGTCCATCAGTGCAATCACAGCTTGAAAACAGAGTTTGTACAACTTGTGGTTTGTACATCGCAACGAAAAAAGCTACAGACTCCCGCATTAAAGCTTTAAAGCATAAAAACGTCGGAAAGAGAAGAAGAAATTGAGAATCGTCCCTGCAGAAGCACAGCGAATGAATGAAGTTTTGTGTGTCATTCAGGAGGAAACGGTCGGAGAAGAAGGCGCAGAATAGATGTCTGAAAAAGATCTCAGTTCCGAAGATATTTCTAATTGCATTGACAGGAGAAAAACTATAATTGATGATTCTTTGCCAATTGTAGAATCTGTTTATGGTTGGATTCAAAACCCGTGGACAACGAGAGATGATTAGTTTTAAAAGGATAATACTTGATTTTCATTATGTGCAGACAGTGTTTTGCATAATTAGTTTACAACGAATTAGCATATCAGCTAAGTGTTCATCACTTCATAACTTCAATATTGAAGTTTTTCGTTGAATAATCCTCGATACTCCTGACTTATCGTATTTTGAAAAACGTACCTTAACTTCAAAGTAATCAGTCTATGAAACTGTTTCTGTGCTACATTGAATCCATTAGGTTGCATAAGATCCGGACCGTTATGGAAATCTTATTCATTCAGATATTTCATGGAAAAATTTTTGTTAAATATGGCTCGTTTGGTTATTATTTCAAAATGCATCAAATCATTACTGAATTCTATGATTTACGGTTAAGATAAAAAGTAAGGTGACTTGTGACTGAGTACATTTCTGTAGAGTTGTAAATTTGTATATAGAATAATTTCATTTTTGATTTTGGTAGCACTGAGGGAGGGAAATGTCGAAAATATCGTGGAGAAGGAGACTATTCCTTCATATTATCAGTTTTGGGAGGAAGGAAAGCTATTAAAAAAGTTTACTGGATCCAAGTTAGGGTAATATTGCTTTTCAGTATCCGTTGTTATTTCGCGATTTAGCCCTTCTTGGAAAGAAGCCATCCATAGTGTATGAAACAGTAAATGGAAAGTAAGGACTGAAGGAAGTTGGTTTCCATGTTCTGATATCGGAAAATTTTTGTGGCCATCTCTCAAATGGATAAAAAAATCTCGACAGAGTCGAGGTGAGTAATTTATCAATAATAATAGTTAATTTTCTATTAACTCATGGAATCGCAGTAAGGCCTAGTTGCTAGTGGTCCCTCGCTTATAAGTGAATGCTTTAGTGCCAACTTACCAGCAAAAGGAACTACTTGTTTCGAAAGTTCAACCTGAAAATCAAGCACAGTAATCATGGTATAACTATCAGTAACCTTGGAGGTAACATCTTGGCTTGTTGAATCTGACGATTTGTTGATAGTTATGAGAGACAAATAATAATTATTAATCGGAGTCCATTTATTTATTCATTCTCTAAATCTAAATAGAAAGTGTGGTTATATAAAGTTTCTATACCACTATACGCTTTCAGCAAATTTGCTAAAGTCCCTACCCAGTTCACAGTACTTAGTACGATAGCGAAATAAGTATATATAATATATAAACACACCCACAAATTGTGCCGTTGAAGATTATCACCTTAGATGTAGGAATAACTGATATTATTTCTTATGTAGGTATAACTCGGGCTATGTCGTGTAACTTTTCTTTAAAAATTATTCAACATTAAATATTACATGTTAGCAAGGTACCATGCTTTGGCATAGGTTGCTAATAAACTTGTGATCACCTGGTCCGTGTGACAGGTTATATTATTCAAAATATCAGCTGTCTGCCAAGTTAGCCTCATCGGAATCTGGCTGTGAGGAATAATATTGGTTCATTATCCCTGGTTGGCACCTACAAGTGGTAAGGTATAATGTCC
Source organism: Zygogramma bicolorata (assembly GCA_032362365.1). Lineage (NCBI taxonomy): Eukaryota > Metazoa > Arthropoda > Insecta > Coleoptera > Chrysomelidae > Zygogramma > Zygogramma bicolorata. The sequence goes on from JAVJAQ010000825.1 coordinate 5,469, forward strand.
TGTCATCAATATTGCTCGAGTTGCAGTATCCCGAAATGGAAGCTGTAGGTTACTTCAACCTGACACAGGGAAGAGCGTCCTTTCGGAGTTGAGTTAGCTATTTATCCCGAGGAACGTAACACTACGTTTTCAAATTTGTACAAAATTGCATGGTTGAGAGGCTGTCTTGATTACATTCACGATGAAAAACTGAAATATCATTCCCTCAATTAGAAATTTTCCAGGAGAGATTGATATTAATTCATGAGCCGTCACAAATAAGACACTTGCATCTTCTCGTTCAGGGTGTAGCGTGTTCAAATCACTGGAACTCAAAACCACCTTTTTTTTAAATTGGCTTCTGTCCAATAGGTGGCCCAGAGGTACTAACACGCTTTTACTGCCCGATTTGAAAGAAGAATTTTTTTTGTCGTGTAATAGTAGAAATCTTTTCTTGTTCCCTGACTCTTTCCAAATTTTAATAACCTACTTAACACCCATACACTTGGATGTCGCTACCCATCTTAAAATTAATTAATTTCCTGCGGAGCAGGCTAGGCCATTTTGGTTTCTCTTCCTTTTCTGTTCGAATCGCGATCGACCGTGGGTCGAGATTTGTTTGTTCGACAAAAAGCATTTGTCTAAGTGATTTAGAGTTGAAATCGACTTGTTTATGCGTTATTTTGCGACATAAATGCATATAACGATATGGATTTTGTTCCTGGAAGCCCCAGAAACATTTTTTATTGAAATTTGGAGCAGCTACCCACGCTGTTAAAAATGGTAAACCTCCGCGAGGGGTATGTATAAAAAAAACTAACTTCATTTTAGCAAATTGCTAATTTCTATTTCTTTTTCAAAAGGTTTTAAGGAGGGGTTTCGCCTTCGTTCCTTGAAGTGGGCATCCCCTACGTTTTCCTGTTGGAAGATTATTTTATTTGAGTATGGAATTTATGCTGGGTTCCGGTGGAAAACTGGCAACTGCCATTTTCTTGCTTGGCTGAAGCAGCCATTTTTTTGGGGACAATTGAGTTTGTCACTTCCATGGTTTTGGAGTTCCAACGATGGATTATTTTCCCAGTCCCAATCATATTTCCGGCTTGTACCTGGTTATGAGGATTTAAGGGTTCACCAGGACGGAAGATAACCCAACTTTGCAGCCCAATATCAACGTGGCAGCTGAATCACTTTCTCCAGAGATTCGTCTTTCCGGCTTTTACCTGGATTAGAGGATTGAGAAGGTGGTCCACCTTTCACACCTATCAAACCGAGCAGCCCAAGATTGATTCATCTACTCCTCCAGTTCGTCTTTCCTTTTTATATCTGGTTATGGCCTACCAGAACAGGGTGGATGACACAACTTTCGGCTTCGTGGGATGTTAGACTCCGCTTAGTCTAGACAGGACAGTATATCATTACCTTCTAACCTTCATTTATGAATTCATGAACTACTTACTTATCTGACCTGATGTTATCATATCAATTTATGCATTTATAATTATACCAGAATATTAGCGCAGCCCTCGTACAGTACTGAACGAAAGCTAACCTCAAAATATTCCAACTCAGTTATATAAGGTATTCATTAGTAATTTCTGGTTAAGTAAAGTAAGAGCAAAACATCAACCCCACTGTATCTAGTCCAGGCGGACTCTACGTTTGTTATACCCACATTGTCTATTTTTTGTACTTATTTCTTTGTCAATAGAAGGGATTCAAAGGGATATATTTGTTTTCTTCAGGTTTTCTCCACATCTTTTTCAGGAATATGTGAATAACGATGTGCAGCCAATATTTACCTTACACTAAGTGTATTACAACTTTTTTTGAATCGTGTTTTCCCATTTCGGACATGGTCATAGAAATCTTTCAAAGGAGAATTGGGTGGCGACCAGTTTAATATAAATTTTGATTGCCTTCGCATAACCTCGACCACATATTCTACTGTACTTTTAGCTAACGGCACAGACTTTTTCTTCCAAAAAAAGAAAGAGTTACAAGAGTATGGGCAGAGATTTTTCTGGCTGGCTTGGTGAGCGGTGAGTATTGTAGTTTGGTCAGATATCAATCCTTGTTGAGGTTTTTTTTATACGGTATCACTTTATTGTAGGTTTTTCTAGTTGAAATTGCAGTTGCACCGCCGTAAAAATGGTAGGCAATCAAGACCGTTTACCATCCCTTGTTACATGTATGTACAATAGGAAATATTCGTAACTGATTCATAGATTGCGAAAGAACAATTTGTACATCCTAAAGAGACAGCCTTCTATGTAGTTGTCTTGAACTACCTTTGCACCGACTCAGGAGAACTTAAAATAATGTTATTTGTACTGATTTCTCCTGAGACACTAACTCCAGTGCACGTTTCTATTTCTCATCTGAGGAAATTTGCATTACGTGATGAGATTCATGAAATATCACTTTTTCGATGGAAATCATCTCCTCCGAGATTCGAATCGACTGTAGAAGCAACATCAAACGACAAAAGCAACATATTCCAAAAAGAGTACACGAATGTAGCAATGCAATTCCATTCGATACAATACAGGTTTATGAGTGTTCTGTAAGCTGATGGTGGATATTGCATTTTTATCTCGGATCTCTCGGTGTAAGCAAGCTTGAAGTGGAATGTTGAAAGAAGGTGATGATCGAAAGGATTCGTGTGGGAGTGACGAATCAATTTGGTTTCAATGGGAAGTTGAATGAGCCTGTGTTATTCAATGATGATTATTTCGTTTTCACTCGAGAAAAACACTCCTTATCTGTGGTTAGGATAGATAGATTGGAATCGTTCAGGCACTGAAGCCAATATGTATAGAAAGTATAGCAAATGTTGATACTTATGAAATCAATATTCTCTAAGACCCTCGGCCAGCCAGAAAATATTCGATATACGCCTGTCATCAGATAACAGATATATGTATCAATCAATCGAATTGTGTGAGTTTGGCGACATTGACCTCTCTAAATGCTAATTTTTCCATTTCACACTTATATCACCAAACACGTTCAGAACTGCCCGACGTTTGGACAGATAGATGTCAACGGAGCAACTCGCGCCAAATGATTCTGTGAATGTTGTAACTACTTGATCACTCATTCTTCCCAGTTATAACCAAACAGGTCGACAGGCCCAATGTGGTTCCAGTACAGTGGATCTAAATTAGCTTTCCTCACCTACAGATCAGAAAGTATATTCAAATAATAGAAAACATGAAAGTATAAGAAACGTCTCCGCAAAAATACGCAGCGAAAGAGAAATCAGGAGTATCCTTAATAGGAAATTCAGTGATATTGAATAGATTGAATTATGACATTTTCTCAGATTTAAACATCGTTGAATTATTTTCACCTCGAAATAGAATCGGTTGAAGAGATTATACACAATAAAATTCATTCTTATATTGAGAAATATCTTTCGAATGAAGTCCTGAACGCATTCTGACATCGAACCTTTTTTTAGTGCCTGGGATTGAGTTTTGTTTAGAAGATAGTTGAATATATCAGCATCATTAGGAATGCAATCACTGATACCCTTCATTCTGAACGATTTAGCAATGACTTCCATAATCAAAATAGAATTTGTGAAAGTCTGTTATTCCCTTACCAGGTAGTTCTGATGAATCAACAGTATGAACACAAATATGAAGAGTCAATACTCAGGAAGATAATAATAAAGAAAAGAGGTGGAAAAACGGACAAAGTATCAGGATTCACTTCACGAACTTCACAGGCTCCACCCGAACTATTCTGTCATATTAGTGGTTCTGATTATAGGTGTTCTCGGTGGTTCCAGACCAACACTTCTCTCGGAGCTCAAGACCATACCGGCATGCCGTAATGCGGCAGAGATCTTGGCCGGCCGCATGCAGAAGGCGTTATTCTCGGTTCGTTGCGTCTACTCAGGACGCACGATTCCCAGTGCCAGTGATCATTGGTTAATGATACTAGCGCGTTCGCCCGCTGGGTCGCAGCAGTGGGGAGGACGGACCCGACTAGGTTTGTTTAGACGACAGATATAATAATCGATTTTATTGATGAGTTCATACATGTTATCCAGTACATACTTATCAAATGGCAGGATTCATTTTTGTCCATGTTTAAAACATGCAACCTTGTTCCTAAATACTATTTCAAAAATGATAATTAGGCATAAATACAAATGAAGAATATAATATTCAGTGAGAATAAGTATATAATAACAATTTATAACAGCATGAAGTACAAGATATGATATATTAAAATGCCTACTTGAAGGGTCTCAAACTAAGTGAAATTACCCAGAAAAATATCGCTCTTAAGTTTCTTTTTCAACGCACCAGAAGAAATATGCATATATCTGTTCGATAGCCGGTTCAAGAGCCAGGGTAGAAAAAAATTAAAAAGAGCCTCTTAATAGAGAAGTTTTGTGTTTTGGTGTGGTAAGCTGATTTCTAAATCGGTGATTGAGGTTGTACAGCTGAATTTCGCTCGGAAACCAGATTGACTAGGAGATCAGATTGAGACAGATTGAATATTGAATCCATCCAGATAATTTCTTATTTGTTCATTTGTAATTTTATCAAAAACCTTGAATATCGCGCAAAGTATACTGATAAGACGGAGATCGCTCAAATTTTCTGGGATAGGTACTCTAGCTAAGCTAATGTGAAGGATATTTGAGTTGAAAAATTCTACTTTACTATTCAAATCCCCCGTGTTATACATTATATCAAAATCGATCTCTTCTAAGGCATTGCTGTAATCAACTTAGTTGAACCGCTTGGAGTCTCTGTTTCTATACAAGTCCGATTTTGCGTTTTAGGAAGACCTACTTTACATGATACTAGGCGATGATCAGTAAATACACTACAATCAAACGTAGTACAGTGGCTTGTATTCAGTGTTTCTGAACAAATCATAAGATCTAGGAGCGTACTGCTAGTCGCACTAGTACTAGTTAAATCAGAAAAAACTCAAAACAGGCGTTGAGCGGACCCTGTAGCCGAAACATGTATGTTTCGAAAAGAAAATAAAGTCAAACGAAATGTATGTAACCTTCAAGGCATATAACTTTCTCATGGAAAAGGAAAGCTACGTTTTGAAGTGGGACTTAACATTTCTGGTTAATATTCATTTTGGTGATGAAACACTTTCATCACAAAGATATATCCAAGGAAAGAGATATTTTTCCAGTAGGAGAGGAAAGGAAGGTTACGTTGGAGTTACATTATCAACTTTGCAAAAAGTTGTTGACAAAAATTGTTCAGAACTATTATTAATCGGTATCAATTCTACACAGCAACAAAATAACACAAGCTTTCAAAGTATGAAAAAAACTTCCTAAATATTATGAAACACTCAATGAATAGGGGAATATTTGACTCTGAGATGGGAGGAAGATACCACCTTATTTTGACTGAAGGTACGCCTCGTTGAGCTTTGGACTTTAATCAATGATTATGGTGTGATGAATAATGAAATATTTCAAAAGAACGGAGGTCAGAAATTCAAGAAGACTATGCAATAACCTCCATTTGAAATACAAAGTGGATATATTCTTCAAGTATCACCAAACGTAATACATGAATGATCTCAACTCGATTAATTTTTTCAGGAGATTCAAATATCGAAAATCGATACAAATCGAATACGGTTAAAGAAAGCTCATGAGAAAAATTATTATTTCATTCAGCCTACAGACCAATAACGCCCATGTTCCAAATGAATTGATGATATATTACTAATAATTCAATCAGGTGTTTTTCAATATCAGTGGTTCGTAGTAATAATTTCTGTTTAATCATGTGTAGTGTCACTATCCCCATCAGTAGACAATGTACGCAGTGCAAACATAAACCATTTATTATTGAATCAAGGGTTACGAAAATAATATTGAAATAAAAAATATTGAAAAAATATTAGAATATTAGAAGAAATATCGAGTAGAAAAATATTGAACAGAAAAATGATGAAAAAATATGTCAATATGAAAATTAAAGAATAACATAATACCATAGGAAGAATGAGTCGAATGTAAAAAAAATAAATGAATAATATGGTTTTTGATAGTCTGTATCAACATTTATTGATGGAAAATTCAATTAAACCTTAATTGAATCATATATATTTTGCAATACCTTTCGAATATTTAACAAATATAATTTTTTACTCAGTTTTCAAACTGTCAACGATCTTTACTACTGCCAATAGTCTTTTATTCTGGTCTGAATTGCATGATTTAAATTGAGTTTTTTAATTCCTTTTTGTCCAGGATCAGATTCGAAGGTTTTTTTCATGTTGTTTGGTTACCGTAACTTTGTTTTCAATATATTTTCCTTCTAAAAAATTTCGTTTTCGTTATTTTTCAAATCCATATTAATTTCTTCAAAATTCACTCTTTTATTAATTTCACTCTTCGATATTTTCCAAATTATTTCCTTTCGATATTTTTCATTCATATAGTGTATATTTTAGATATTTTGTAAAGAAACATTTCTCTTCCGATAATTTTATTTCGATATCATTTCTGCAATTCTTATATCAAAACCATTTACAAATCAACTATGACAAAATAACCTAATTTCGGGATCGAAACTGAACTATCAACAGAAATCATTTCCTACTAACTGGATGATATCCACCGAATACTCCCAGCCTCAATCTATCTCAATTTACCCGAAATTTGCACTCGATATTGAATATCACGAAGAAATATCGAACACTCCGGAGCCACCACACGTAGTCTCCGAATGAGAACAGATTTGTATCAGTAGAAAACTTCCGACTTCCAAACTACTGGACAATATCGTGCGATATCTTCCATTTCCTCGAGTCACTCTTGATCCCGAACGTACGATTGAAATTGACGACAAGTGTTGAATACAATCCCGGCACCCGGACTTATTCCCACCGGAAGTAATTTCCTGCACAAGAATCCCCAGATGGCGGTATATTTATCTCCTACTTTTAAGTATAACAAAGAGTTTTCCGACCTGAGGAGGCTCTTCTCTTTGTGTGAAGGGTTGGGATGCAGGATGGTCGTTATTTCAAAGGTCATCCGGCTTGAATGAAGTAAGGGTTTGAATATATTGGTTCGATTTATTTTCGGAAGAGAATGACTTACCCTGGATAAACGTGACTGAGAAAAAGAGGGTTTTTTTATTCACGAAATATTTCTGGGATGAGCGTTTGTACTAGATGAAAGATAAAGGCCTGTTCAATTCTTATTTCGTGCATGAATTGCATTGTTTCTGATTCCTTTCTCTAGCCAAATTCCTTATATCGACGCTTTAACCTTTTCTACAGGGGCATAGCCCAGCTCTTCAGGTTGACTGACATTCGATATCTGAAGTTAAGCAACGCCGAGCGCGTTCAGTACTTGGATGGGTGACCATGCAGAAAAATTCCGTGTCGAAGGCACATACAACTGCAGCCAAATAGCATATCATAGCTCGCAGGCAATATATCAATGAGCACAAGATATATTGAGAATATGCCGTCCTTCGGAGGGGACGTAAAGCCGTCGGTCCCGATTCCATGGATGTTGGACTCGTTAAAGATCCTTACCTCTGGTTGGAATACCAGAGATTTCGGCAAAATTTCCGGTTGGGGGAAGTGTGCTCACCGGCGTCGGTGATTGACCTTGGTAGCGAAAATTGGCCGACGTTAAATAACGATTAAAAAAAACCTTTTCTACTTTCCAGTTGGTGTGGGAATATATTCTCGACCTTCCGAGGAGAGAAATTTCAATCTGTCATATGGTAAATGTTATGATCCGATAGACCACTACTCTCCGTCGATTTGTAAAAATGACTCCATTGTCATATACAATAAAGGAGAAATGGTCTCGACCAGTCAAAGTTTTAATTGATTGGTTGAGTCCAACCTTGCACTGAAGATGGACCAATAAGCCCGACACTGGTCGTATGTGCAAATCCCAATGAATAATGAGTTATTCCGGCACTCGTATCACCAAAAATATCTACAGATATTTATTCTGTGAGGAATCCTGCACTAGCACCGGCGATATAATTCAATACCCTTTGCTGTTTTTGCCAGCTGTTAGCTCATCATGTTTTTTTGTCAAATATTTTCCACTTGACTCTGCCACGTTTCATGACTGACGGATCCGCGATTAATCATGATGCTCCTGACGTAGGGAACAAGAAGGTCTACTTGCTGAATGTCTTCGATTTGATTTCAATGCCAGCGAAAAATTTAATTGAATACAACACGTGTTGAAATGAAAAAAAAAACTGGTACTAAATGTTCAAAGCAAATCTAAATATGGTTCATTGACGAAGATCATACATCCTATTGACAGAGCTAGCTGGATCATGTAGAATTACTAAAAAACTTATGAATATAAAAAAAATTACACGATTAAACACAATTCACATAATAGCTACACAATGAACAAAAAATAATCATTAGTTCAATCTTGAACTGTACGTCCAATAATAACACTGTAACATATCTGGATCATTCCAAATCCAACTATCAAATTAGACCGGGCGGCAGTGACAGATTTTTTGCACCAATTTTTTATAGTCTGGAAATACTTGAATCTGAAACAAATCATAATCTACAAAAAAAATTAGGCGCTGCGTCGTATTTCATGGCTAACCCAGAATTTATTCTTGATGGAACACACTGTATACTTCCAAAGAGTATGCCTCATGAATTTTTGTTATTGTCACGATGAGACTAATTTCAGTTCTGATTAGCGTACAGGGAAAAGTTGGTTTTCATTAAAATTTTTCGCAATACATTCGAGGAATTTGTAAATCACCCTGTATCATTTGAAAGAGTATATTTTCATGTTTTTTTTTTTACTTTGATCGATGTTTTTATGTGTAAAAAGGCTTCCATCCAAATTCTTATCGAACTTAACGAATCCAAATAATGGGTTTTATATGAAGTGCATAATTTTTGCGGATTACGATTTGTTTTATCTTAAATTACGTTCCTTTCCGAAGGCAGACTGTAAATAATTGGTCCAAAAAATATGTCACTGCCGCCCGGTTTAAAAAATGATATCTGGTCATGAAACGACGGAGGAGTAAGATAATCTTAACTTCTCTCAACTTACGCGTGCTTTGCAACGCCTCACATGCATCGGCAAGTGTTTACATTTTTCCTGGCATTATGAAAAACTGAATTTTGGTACTATGTAGTTTTTGGTATTAGCAGGGGAATATTGTGTCCACTTTGAGGTGTCAGTAGGTGCCTGTGGTGCTTATGAACTAGGGTAGTAGATTATAACACAATCGACACAAGCGTTAGCATATTTTGCGAGACGAATAACGGTGCCTGATAGTCGGCTTGACACATATATCTAAGCGCTCTCTTCTGCGAATTGAAAACCACTGAAAATGCCTCATGAGAGTAAGCTCCTCAAAATGCGTTGCCTTTTCTAGCGTGTTTCTCTATTAGTGCAAAATAAGCTGTTTTTGCAGGAGTGAGTTCAATTTATTTTCGTATATAATTTTGAGAGCATAGCATCCGAAGACTAGTTTTTCTGTTAGATGCATAATAACATGCTCCCCAAACCTCATATCATGGTCTATCTCTATTCCTAAGTATTTGATATTATCGGTTTTGATGATTATATAATCATTCAATCGCATAGTGTCGATTTTGCACTTGGATGAGAATTACTCCAGTAAAGGAAGTAAAAACTGGCTGGACTAATTCGAGACCAATTGCAGATACTTGGAGCTACTTTTGTTAAGAAAGGTGCCCAGTATCCGAGTAAACAACTTCCGTTACTGGGAAACAGCGCGGGGGGTAGGGGGGGGTGGAACTCATTGGGGAGGGGAGGGGGGTTAAAAAAAATGAAACCAATCGATAAATTATCATTTTTCAACATAAAAACATTGTTTGCAATTTTTCATAAAAATGCACCCCTTTCGAGTAATAGCGCAAGGAAAAGTGTGATTTTTGCAAAAAAAATTCAAAAGTTTTTAAAGTTTTTTTAAATTTACTGAAAATCTGTTAGTATTACAAAAAAAATATGAATTACTTATATGAAGTATTTTAGTTGACAAATAAAGTGATTTTTGTTTTATTTTTGTACGATTAATATTAAAGGAGATATGACATGGCAAAAATGGTTGCTTAACGAAAAATGAAGAAAGCGGATCGTTCTGGCGTAAATATCTCTAAAAATATAACTTTTACAAAAAAAATGATTTCTATCATTTTGCAAGATGACAAAATCGGAAAAAATTTAAGACCAACCAGAACCGTTTAAAATAAGAAGAAAAAAAGTTATGGGCAAAATAATTTTTTTTCAAAAATTTTCAATGCCAATGTTTTAGCGCCATATGGGCTAAGGTACTTGGAAAAAAATCCTCTGGTGAAAAGTCAGAAAACTTCGTCCTAAATATGTCCAGTCATTTTTGGCCCTATCGGGTAATTATTGTTTATGTTTTGGCCTGCTAAAGTTGGGTAAAATCGTGTATTTTTTAAAACATTTTCAGTTTTTGGCCAGCAGCGTGAACATTATTTATTTAAACAGCCAAATTTTCCAGCATTTATTCCAGGATAGTTGTATTTCAATTTTTTGTTATAATATTTCATCTGTAAGCAAATTTGTCCGTTTAAAATTGCCTATTTTATGTTTGTAACGGTAAATGCTCTTTTTTGTCGGGCGAAATAAAAAATTTGGCCCATCCAATTCGAATGTTGCATATGACATGAAATTTCGGCGATAACCTTAGCTTTAAAATGGTTCCTAGTACATATCATTATCATTATCCAAAAAAAAGTTATGGCCAAAAAACCTTTTTTTTCCATCAATCACATACAATTTTTATAGTTAATCCACTGAGACCCTCTATTTATAAGTTTCATGAACATTTTTCGTGCAGTACTGTATGTTCAGATGATAAGCCAATTAAATTCTGCTGTCAAATTTTGAATCAAAATATTTTTAAAAAACCCCTAAAAAGGGTAGCTTTTACGGTTTACAGGGTGTTTCAGAAATTTTTGACATTAAAATCGTAATCAGTGACCCAAAAAACCCCCCGGTACCTATTTTCACTAAAATTCATTTAATATTGGCCGAGATATTGAATATTTATTAATTTTGGGACAAAAAAAATGGTTTGGCCAAGTTTTACAGCGTTTTGGAGCTGTGCCCAGTAACCAAACTTGTTTACTCGGATACTTGACACCTTTTTTGACAAATTCCAAAAAACTTTAAGTTGATCTGAGTGGTCTCGAATTAGTCCTTCATTTTACTAAAAAATTTACTCCCTTTACTGGAGTAAATACCTAAGTTTTCTTGATGTTCAAAACTAACCAATTTGCATCTCACCACTTTTTAATTTGCGCTTTATCTGCAGCTATCGATGAGTTGTGACTATTTAAATCCTCATCATGCCATTTGATGGTTGCATCATCTGCAATTAACGTGAACGTGCCGCTCATGTTCAGATTAGCCAGATCATTTATATAGAATGAGAAAGTATTGGTTTCAAGACGGAGCCCTGTGGTACACCACTGTTTGATTTTTAGATATTTAAAGAGACTGCTCTCCGAAGTAGGACCCACTCCTTTCGTTCGCTGTTCGCCTGAAGACATGTTCTAGTTTCTGCGAGAGTAGTTCATGATCTACACAATCAAAAGCTTTTGATAGATTGCAGAACGCTGCAGATATGTTCGCTGCATGATTTTGAGAACGCCAGGTTCTTTATAATGTATTATTTTTCAGACCGCCCGTATTTCCTCCTCAAACTAGAAATCGATGAGGAGGAAGACTAATATATATTTGGCAGGGGCTCGTGAATGCGGTTTATTGTCCTTCAATCATTCTCGTAACTCTAGATTTTTGTTACAAGTGAGACCTAGATAATAATTCTGAGTTGAATCATTTCTAAAACAATTCGTTTGGGTCAGTGTTCATTACCTACAGAGTAGGTTTCTTGGATGAACCTGTCAGAAAACAACTAGTCCCCTGGCTCATATCACGAGCGGCATTTCATTATATCCGTCCGATGCCAGTGCGGGGTTCTTCATAGAAAAAAATCTCGCGTATGTTTCTGGCGATACAAATGAAGGATTTGATTTTTCAATTATTGGGACGGGTATGGTTTCAAGCTATTTGGGCTTTCGCTGGAACAAGGTAGTGCCATCATCAACATAAAGTCGATGACTTCCCTCAAACAAAAATCAAATACCTTTCATAGTATCATATTTAGAACGAAGCTGATGCGCACGACAAGTCATCGCGCCATCTGCCTATGGACGAGGTATCCCAGAAGCAAACCAAATTCGCCCGTTCTTCGTGAAAGGAAAATGTGAAAACATTCGACATAGTCGACAAACATGAAAACTGGCGATTCGTTCAGGCCAGTCTCAACTACCTACAGTAGGTTTCTGGGCTATCACCTGTCAGAAAACAACTGCTCCCCTGACTAATACCACGAAGGGCATTGCACCGGTCAGATAAAATATTTATTTATTTATTTTTTTATCTATTTATTTATTCAGAAACAGACAGGCAGGGGTGCCTAATTACATGTTTCTCATAATCTACAACATATATCGTTAAGATGACAACATAGTAAGTGCTTATTACTACACTGACGAAGTAGGCTGATGCGACGCGTAAAGCCGGAATCATCGTAAAGAGACTTCAAGCGCTTCCAAACACCTTGAACTGTTTGCTCGTTTTTGATGTGAACGTAGATGGACGAATCAATTGTCATGATGAGTTTTGCCTTCGCCTTCTTTTCCTCCACAGAACTTTCATCAGTCGATTCTTGCTTATGAATATCCACTCCGTCTAACATCAAAAAGTTTTCAGCAGCAAACGCCCACTCGTCGTAGTTTTCTCTGCCCTTTAGCTTTGGCACGTTAACAATGTAGCTACCGGCCATTTTGCACGCGGTAACTAACAGCCAACAGACACTCGGAAATACACGACCAATATAGCGATTTCCACGGTTATTTTATAATTTCAACGTGCTCAACGGGGGCGCAACTGATAGTCCCCACAAAAAGTAAATAAATCCGAAATATAAACTTCACTATATCGCGAATTATGTGGCTGGGCCCATGACACCTAAATAAAACGCATGGATAGTAGTTGAAACAGACTGACTTTTCTATTCTTCTTATTGACTGGTAGGTACACATTACATACACTAGATGGCGCTAGCTATTATTTATTGTTACAACAATAAAACAATAGGGTTCACACCATGAGCTTTGTAATATAAATATTTAAGAAATTTATTTTGAATAGTTTCTAGATGTTTGATCAAATTATTTTGTACAGGATTCCATACAACTGAGGCGTATTCTAGCCTACTTCGAACAAGAGCAAAAAATAAATATTTTATTGCACCTATATTAGTAAACTCGGATGTTGAACGTTTGAGAAAACCAAGAAGTTTACTAGATTCCTTGGATATGTTAAAAATATGTTGATTAAATTTAAAATCACTTCGAAAGAGAATTCCTAAATCGTTTATTTCAGACACTTTCTCGAGTACAGAACCTTGCATGAAATAAATAAAATCATGCCTTGATCTGCTTCTATTGAAGGACATAATTTTGCATTTTGCGCGATTGAATAAAAGCTCATTTCTTTCGAACCAGGCAGTGATGCGATCAATGTCATTTTGAAGTTCAAGATAATCATTTATACCAGACATTTTTTTAAACATTTTAAAATCATCTACATATAGCAGACATTCTGAATATACCTCAAGCGGTAGATCATTATTAAAAATCAAAAATAGTAATGGTCCCAAGTTAGAGCCCTGTGGTACACCTGATCCTGCTAAGAAGAATATAATGCAACAAAAGAGACGATTCCCAAAATATACCAAATGTCATCAAAAATAAAAACAGTTCAGAAAGTGGTCCTATCATGAATGCAGGACGTCCCAAACCGAACAGACCATCATTGTCTGAACAGCCAATAGCCATCGGACCAGAAACCGTAATCGATCCGACTGCAGATCTCGCGATGAAAACAAATTATAGCCCTCTCAGCTATGATTCACGGATGACAACCTATTTTCATTTTCATTGAGTATTATTCAGTAGTAACATCTTGAATCTGATTTTGATGATATATTTTTGAAATGAATCATTATTCCTCAAAGTCAGTATTTTTTCTAGTGCCGGTCCTATGAGTTTTCATTACAACAGAGATGTGATTTGCTTCGAATTCTGAATAAACTCATTCAATAACAAAAGACAATAGAGAATCATACTCACAAAGTAACAAAGGACGATGGAGCATTTTTCACGTATCCTCGTGATTGTCGAAAATGATCGGCCTGCACAGTCCTTCGCTGGGAGATGGTCCTGGTTGTTGGCATGATAACCCAGGTTCACAGGTACCGCTGAAACCCAGATCACCCCCACATGGTTCCCCTTCAGTCTTCGCACACTCTTGGCAACATCTGTAAAAAAGTTTGACATGAAAACGTTTGAAAACGAAAGACCACGAAATATATTCTTGTATAAACTGTCTATTAGCAATAACCACCTGTTCAAACTGTCATTGATACATGAGATAGTTTGAATTACCGATTATATGTGGATATAACAGACAGTTTTTACTTTCGAATATTGCTTTAATCGACAGTTTCAAGTGTTTTGGTTCTACAATATAGGTGAAAGGCATTTTTGTAATGTCAGTCGACAATTGCGATTGACTATTCAAATCACTCTCGTTGTTGGTGAAAAACAAAGTGTACTTCGCAGTATGTCAGTTCATAAATTCAACGCAGACTTCAATTACACTATCGTTCTTCGCTAATACAATCGATATATAAAACTTTCGTGGAAACTTTTCTCACCTGAAAACGATTCAAAAGTGCCACTATATTATGCTTCAACTTCAATTTCATTGAGTACTCCATGAAGATTTATCGGAGCACGCAAATATGTGGGTGCTCTACCCTTATAACTCCGTTTCAATTAATAATAATTTCTAGGTGAGAAGAGGTTGAGAAAGCTCCAATTCATCTCTTTGCGGTTGTTTCATTAGTGCAAGGTAAAAGAAAATCTTTGCAGGAATACATCCATTTGCCGGGAGATCTTCCGCCAAGCCTTTCATTAATTTTAATCAAGTATCCGGAGCTTTTCCATAAACAAATCCACATAATTTTCCTGGAGCAGTGAGTATAATTAATGCCTCGAAAGATCTCGTGACCGTGGAAAAATGAAAGAACCCGTTTTGTTTTGAGAATTATGAAATGTGGGATCAGAGGTCGAGTGTTTCAACGAACAACGGGGTGCATATGATATGAAGAGATTATCATCTCGAACGCTTCAATAATTCTAGTTATACCATCAATGTTAGTGTTCTATTCTGAAAATCATTCACAATATATCACTTTTGGTCCGAAAAAAGTAAATATAAATACTCAAATTATGTAATTGATTAGTAAACATTGTGTCATTTTCGAAAGTGTATCTCGCTTCAGCTGTGGAAATTGAATTATTGCTTCAAAACACAAAAAATAATTCAACCTAAAAATGAAAAGTAGTTAATCAGAGGCTCAGAGGCAAGAGTTCGAAGAATTCTGTCCCAAGTGGTTGAGCTAGGAATTTTGAATTTTTCCCCTTATCTGGTGTAACATCAGGATGCAGTTATTCGTGATGAAGTATTTTCGTTCTTCGCAAGTTATAAAATTCTGACAATATATCTCCTTGCTTAACAACCAATCAGTCTATTTCAAATTTTGAAATTCAGCCAATAGAATCCGAATTACAGTGAAAATATAGCTAGTCGCTGTATTTTCACGGTGATAAACCTGCTTAGTTTTTGTTTTACTAGCTGTCAAGTGAAAATAATGATTTAAATTATAAACGTCAAATCTATGTGTTTTGATAAGTTATATTTCTTAATCAATATGAGCGATCGTTGGGGACAAATGGCGATTGGTATCATAGATGAAGCAGTGGAAAAGAGTATTCCCTTGAATACGGCCAGAAATAAAGAATCAATTACCAGGCAATTCAACAATTTTTGCTCGAACAGGGGTTATATTGTCGTCCTAAATATAATTCGTGGTATGATTAATAACCTATAATTTTTTGGAATATCAATTCATTGGCAATCCCAATGCAAGAAAATACATTTTCAGCTTTGGGATTGCAATTCATTAATATTCCAAAAAATTATCGGTAATAATCATACCACTTATTATATTACCCCTGAAAATGAAATGATGTTTTTGGAATATATGTCGAAATTTTCACTTTTGTTCATACACATAAATAGTCGATTACTCGTTTCATTCTATGGACGACTGAGTCGATGTGTTGTCAAGCAAATTCATAAAAATATCGCCTTTCAGGGTGAGGGAGAACAACAGTGCCAATGTGGTTCTGTACCGGCTCATAATCTAGAGTCCAATCTAGCTCCCTAGATATATTTCCTTCAGTATTTGAAATCTCAGTTCTTTTCTAATTCAATGTTTCCCAACGGTAAGCGTTCCCAACAAACAGGGGCATCCTACGAATGTCCCATTCACGATCCTGGCAGTGCAGTCAATGCAACGACTCAAATGAAGAATCCAAAGGATGCCCCAACCGGTATATTTTCTGTGGTTTCAATCATGTGCCTAATGATAAACTAGTATCAAAATCCATAATCATGAAAAATTATCATTTTGAACACAGATTCACATATAGATACGTTCTCATTTCAATATTAACAACTTGGCGAAAAGTCTTGTGGTATTGACGTCCACCTGTAGACATCATTCATATATACGTTAGATTCATTCACAAAAAAACAGCTACTTGCCTGTCTATACGGCGCGACGGATGATGGAACAATCAATTTGTACACCAAGCACACAAAATTTTAATCCAATATAAACCAGTTATAGAATATATCCACACAAGGGAAAATGAAGGAGTTAGTAATATAATTCCACTCACCGGGATAACAGTTCATTCTCAAGCCCAGTCAAACGCATGTTTCGCTTGGAGTAAACTGACCTTTGAGCTCCTAAGTGGACATTAAAGTAATGAATAAAAGTGATAATTGGTGGAGATGAGATAGTGGAGAGATAGTCAGCAATTCAACCCGACGTTTCGTTTTCTTTAACTATATTCATTGGTGCTTGGTCCGTTTTGAATATTGTCATGAAAATTGATATGGACATTGGATAAGTGTTGGATTACATGCAACTCTCACATACAACAATAATCATCCAATGTGTATAATGTATACCAATATACCAATACCAAGCATCAAAAATATGGTTTAATTAAAAAAACGAAACGTCGTGTTGAATTGGAATAGTTAAGATGATTTTCTGACCCACTTATACTACTTCTTCTCTACAAATCTGAATTGGGTCACCAAAATAACTCAACAATGATAATGATTTCCATTGTTTTTTGAGACATTTCCCTACAAAAATTCTATAGTATGCAGTGTTTTTGCTGAAACTGTACAAAAGCTGGTGAAAGAGAAAGAAGACGTCTACAATAATCATTGGAAAAAAATCAAATCCACTCGTTTATATTAAAAAACACACTTCAAGTACTTCCTTCTGCTGAATTTTCCCATTTTCAGAACTGATGTTTTCTATTGAAATATCTTATTATAGTAAGCTCAAAGTGGTTCTGAATGAGAACTGAGATCACTCAAAAAGAATGTACTTTAAATTTCGGGGAAAATGCATATTGCATAAAGAGTGAATTTCCCCGAAGCCGATTGAATATCTTTATTAGATTCTTCCAGGCAAGACGGATCTGTGATAGTAACCGGATAGCGTGTATAAGAATTCTAAAAGAGTAGGTGTTTGGAGTTGGGTTAACTGGAAAACTCAAATGGAAAAGTGAGCACCTATAGCTCGCAATTTTTTTGGGATCTTCAGTGTAACATATCAATATGAATTTTCTGAGAATGGTTTGCTTCATATTCCAGTAGGTGGAAATCAGATCTAGACCACATTTCCAGACGATTGGGTCGAAGCATTGTGCAATTTTATTCGCCCAATCACAACAAATATGACCTTTACCGAGTTCGAATTTGAAAATAAATCACTTTGAGTATCTTCCGCCTTTGATGAAGAGAGTTTTACGGTTGAATTCAGGGTAAATCAAAGGATAATAAAAATCAACAAGGGAACTGAACTAGTTGCTCGACATATTCATAAATGCAGTATATTGCGAGGAAGTGAAAGGAGTATTTAGTATAAAACATCATTTTAATTTTGAGAATCCAGTAGATAATCCGATACTGCACGAAACAAATCACGAATCGAGTTCATATGAGCTGACAAGTAGGGTATTGGAGGAAAGAAATTTTTTTTTGTTCCCTCCATGCCTCTTATCGCCAGGTGGAAGTAACTAACTTTTTATGTTCTAGTTTGAATTTTCACCATGAATTACTCATTCGAGTGGCTCATCCAACAAGTTATCGTCTTCGATAAGTTAATATTCACCATTGTTCACACTGCTTCTGATTAAACATATTTGGGTAGGTATACAGAAACTACGGAGAAACTTTGTTGCACACAACAGGAGCTCGCAGTAATCATTGTCCCATTTCGTATTCAATGTAAGGGCTGTCAGTCCCATTTCCGAACCATTCAGTTCAAAGAAACTTGTAGGTTGTAGGAGTATTGTAAGTTGCAGCTTGTTGGAATGGCATTCCCATACACGAGACTCCGCAAACTGAAGTGCATAGACCGCCTGTATTATTTAGCATAAATCGATAGCTAATTTGGTCAGAAGGAATAGAAATCGCACGTAGCTCTATGGAAATCTGGATATTCGAAGTGAGAGGCGGCTTTTAACTTCGTGTGGTTTATGTATTCCTGAGTTCACATTTTTATTCATGAACACGTTCGAAAGGAGCACATGAATTCGGGGTTCAACTTGGTTGTCAGGTTCATGAAGTTTTAATATAAATTTTTAGTCTCGTTCGTATAACCCTGGGAAATCGTAGATCCGCATTGAAATATCGATATGAAAATGAGATTCTGATTGGTTTATTAGAGTCAATTCGGTTTCATCATTCACATTTTCAAAATTGGAAGCTGGTCAACTTCAAAAACATTACAGATGAGTAGTTTATATATTCTAATTCTTTCAAAAATTTTCAGTTGGATTCGAGTATTGCTGAGAGTTTCTTTTGGATGATGAGTCTTCCTAAATGGCCAGAATTTGAAAAAAAAAATAACTTCAAAACCTGAAGATTTCAAATACAAATTGTATCCCGAAACTGGGCTGATACTCTTTGAATTTGGGTAACAAAAATCCACCTTCTGCGTGCTATTTGACTTGAGGATCATCTACTGTGCTGATGAAATATGTACCCAATTTCTTGTATCCCAAACAAGCTGTATAATTTCTTTAGTGAATTTATTTTTCGATTTTCATTTTTGGAAATACATCATATTCAACTGAAAATTTCCGTCATATATAAAATGTCACATAACAGCAATGCAATTATCGAAAACACACAGCGGTAATTGCATTGTATCAAGTCACCATAACAACACATTTGAAACCGTATCGCTAGACGTCAGTAAACAACAGAACAACAGATAGACTTCAAAAATAGAAAAACATTTCGCGTTTTGGTGAGTGCTCCGTACAATCTATAGAGGAAAGTATAAATGAACAAAATATAACATTTCCTTGAGAATTTCTTTATCCATGAAATATTCCAATGAATTACATTCGTGCATAAAATGACCAGATAATTTTGCATTCAAGCGTGATATCTTATACAAATTGCATTCGGTTATTTTCATATTTTGTAAAGCGGCCCTCGTCCTTCGGACTCGGGCACTTTCACCAAAATATGAAAATGAACTCTTGCAATTTTTAGATATCACGCTTTTTTGCAAAATTATCGGTAATTTTCATGCACTCGTGCAATTATAACCGAAAATATCCATGTAATGGAAACAGTTTATATGAGGTAACGTTAGTCTTTCGTTATTTTAAAACATGTTTTGCAAATTTTTTTAATTGCAGATTCACACGAAATGAAAGTCCTGTAATATTCGGAGAACACCGCGTGAATCAAGAGACAGAAGTATTCCAAATTCCTTTCAAATTTGATTTCCAATAGTCGAAAGAGTTCGAATGTCCCTCTTTCGTTTGTCCGCAATATCTAAACCAACATTGCTACTATTTATGTGAAACTACTCAATGCTGTCTTTGAAACAGGCTGTTCCCATTACAGGTAAAACTATTGCATTTTTCAGTGAGTACCCATTTTTAAGTTTGTTTCATAATGATCATGTCAAATCAAGTCAATTTATTCATCACAAAAAAATACATAAACATTCAATCAACAGAGATCAAAGACAGATGCATCTTTATCGGACTAGTCAAAAAATGGGATGTAAATATGCAATTTAGAAGATTAACATACATTTGAAATGAAAGTATAAACGAATTTTAAAAGTTGGGAAACAAAAACAAAAATACATTTTAAAAGTTGAGGAACTCTTCTATACTATAAAACATTCGTTCTGTCAGAGAGTGTTGGAGTTTATTGCTAAATGATATGTTAGTCATATTACAGGTATATCGTTCAAGCTGACAGATATATTTGAATTTATTATATAATTTAACTCCTATGTAGTCAGGCGAGTTCTGGAAGATCTGTAACCGTGAGTAGCTCTGGTGTAGACTACCTTTCATTCGTGTTCCTATTACATGCATTTTTATCCACGACTATTGTATAATGTATCCATTATACGTCTATTCGCTCAACCTTGATAAAACCCATTATTTACGTCAGTGATAAATAAGTCAAGTTGAACTAAATACAAAGATTGGTGGATTATTTTTTATGAGATAGTGTTTGAACGTTATTATTTTGTCACAATCTTCACTCTGTCAAGATGAGTGCTGGGGGTTAAGGAGACTTAGGCCTCGCCACCAAGTCAAGAAGTCTATATATATATATATATATATATATATATATATAAATATATATATATATATATATATATATATATATATCTATATATATATAAATATATATATATATATATATATATATATATATATATATATATATATATTGTTATATATTTGTAATATTTGTAATATTTTATAATATGATTTTCTTTTCATTGTATTTCAATAATGAATGAATTATAGTATTCAATATAACTTTTCAGATTGCCAGCTAGATACTTACTCATTTGTTTTTTTTTTTTTACCTTTTCTTTCCTTCTTTCAGGATGTCTACTTCTCAGTCGGTACGCCAAAACATGTAAATCTCTCAATCTCAGGGTGTCATTCCAGAAAGGGTTATCAATAAGTGCAATAGTATTGTAAATGAATTGTTTTCGAATGAATGCTTGTGACAAAATCAATTCAAATATACTTTATTCATCAGCAACTCAATAAAATGTGAAAATATGAACACTGTACCAATCATTCATAAATATCAAATAACTATTTTATCAAATCCCTGCGATAAAAAACTTCAAATTCTATAGTTTCCAAACAAAACAATGAAAATAACACGAAATTACCAAACTGAGCATTAAGGTTCTGTTATCGGTGTAATAGCCACAGCTTATACTTGAATCACTGCATACTGACCATCAAACAGAGTGAAAAATATCATAACCTATAACCTTTATACTTTTTGGTATATTAATTGTTGGAAACACATCATTCAAAACATTATAATATTCTTATTGACTATTGAAGTTCAGTTCAAATGGGGAAAAGTTTGAGTCACTGTACACAGTTATTTATTATAGTTTGTGAAGAGTAATAGTTCGGAGACTTCAAAAATATGAAATCGATGACCTTGTTCGACTTGTTCAATGTTCAATGTCAGCTAACGTTCAGATTATGGTACATGATGGTAAATACCTGGTTCTTGGTGATATTTTGTTGAAGAGATCCCTGGCTGTGTGAATTTGTATTCTTGCTTCGATATCAGGATGATTTTGGTATGTTCGAGGGTATGTTATTCTTACTATACTGAAATCTCAGGTTGTAGTGTAGGTTTTCCTTTGGTTTTCTTTTCTTGTATATTTTCTTGTTTAGAGTCTTTACTAACTTTTTGTAAACCTCCTTTTTCTCTCAAAAAAAAATTTTCTTCCCCCTCACTTTGTTGATACCCCTCTTCTTTTTTTTCTTGTTTCCAAGTCAATCTTCCTAGTTTTCAAACTGCACATTTGATCACTTTCATTTTTTGGCGATACTATTTATTCAATTTCTTAAAACTAACTGAATTATTTACAATTGCTCTCTTATCCCTATATTATAAAATTTTACATATTTTTTTATGATGCAGTTTTCATATTTTTCTCAGTTGCCCTTCATTTCCTCTAGTTGCTCTTATGATTCTAATTTTGACAACCTCTTTTCTTTTCTCTCTCTAATGACAGAATTCTACTTGTGAATTACTTCCCATGAAGTTTGATATATTGAGTGACGAACTGTTTCAGATTTTTATCATAATGTTATTTTTCATTATTTTTGTACTTTTTAGATTGGATTTTATTTACCAATGACTCTACTTATGTTTTGTTGACAAAACATAGTTTCTTTCAATAATTCCTAAGCATATTGGAAGAATTCATATGTGACACAGTATCTGTTTGGCTTTCTGATGAAAATTACTAAAATTTTATGATACTTTTTCAATAATTCACTTATACTCCTGCTATACTATACATTTATTCATAACAAATTCCCCCAAATTGATATTTAACATTTCAATATGCCAATGTTTAAATTTAAATATCAAGTTTTTTATTTACATAATTACAAGTCTATTCTTAATTACATTTTTCTTTCTTTCAAGTGGTCGTCTAGATATTTGCCTAATCAAAGAAAAGTAATATCTTCTGCAGATTTCACCAAGGTAGTTAGTTTTTCTTATATTTCAAATTTGTGTAAACTTTCTATGTTAAAAATTCCTCTTACACTTTTATCCTGAGGATTTATTAATTTGTAGCTATTTATTGGTTGTTCATTTTCTATTTCAAATGGTCCCTCAAATGGCAATTGTAATTTTGCACAAATTCCTTTTTTTATATTAGGAACTCTCAACGCTCTTATTATAACTAAATCCCCTTTTTTAAATTTTACTTTCTTTTTCCTCTTTCTATTTTCTCTACTTATGTATTTCCTTGCATTCCTTTGTAATCTTTCATTTACTCTTTCCATCACTTCACTCATTCTCTTCTCATTTGCTATCCACTCTCTTTCTGGCATTCTCCCTGTCATTATGAATTTTGGACATTCTTCAGTGATTGTGCTTGGTACATCATTTAAATATTTTTCCACAGTAGGTAATTTTTCATCCCAAGTTTTATGGTTATCTTGAGATATGATTCTCAAATATTTAATAACTTCTCTTATGTATCTCTCAGTCGGGTTAGATGCCGGATGTCTAATGCTGGTAAAATGTAATTGAATGTTTAGACTTTGGGCATATTTCATCATTGTTGAAATATGTAGCGTTGTCTAATATAATTTTCTCTGGTTTTCCTATCTCTGTTAAGAATTGATTTATTAATTGTTTAACAATTTTAGTATTAGTTTTTTTTAGTTGGATATAGCTTGACAAATTTTGAAAAATGGTCAGTGATTACAAAAATGTTTTTGTTCTTATTGTATGTGGTAATCAAATTACTTAAAAAGTCGATAGAGATTATCTGTAACGGTCTTTGTGATAATATTGTTCGTGGTTCGTTTTTGTTAGTCTTGTTTTTGTTTTTCGCTAGTTGGCATAATTTGCATTTGATTATAATGTCCTTGGTCGTTTCTAAGTCTCTTTTGCTAATGTAATTTTCCCTGAATAATATCCAAGTCTTTCTGATTCCTATGTGTTTGTATTTGTGATGTATGTCGTCAATTATTTGTTGTGTGAGTGTTTTTGTTACTACATAAAGTTCTTCCCCATTAACTACCTTTATACAAATCCCTTCTTTTTCTATTGTCCCACGTTTTTCTTTGTCAGTGAGTTGTTTTTGGTCTTGTCTTATTGTTTGTAGTGAGTAAAGCCCTGTCAGTTTTTTAAATACATTTACTCCTATCCTAATTTGTCTGTTATTGTTAGTTATGTCAGTTTCCATCCTAGTTATCGAGTCAGTTATGATGTTCTGTTTTCCTGGAATGTGTCTAATCTCAAATTGATACTCTTGAAGTAATAGTGCCCATCTGTGTATTCGATTACTTGCAAATTTACAATTCACTATTGATGTCAATGCCTCATGGTCCGTTTCAATAAAAAACTTTTGTCCTAATAAATAAAATCTGAGCTTTTTTATACAGAAAATTATACTAGCCAATTCTAATTCAGTTACACTATATCTCCTTTCATATTTTCTTGTTACGCGAGAGACAAAAGATATAGGAACTTCCTTTCCCCCTTGGTTTTGTACTAACATTCCAGCAAATCTGAACATGGAAGCGTCCGACCTCAGAATAAATGGTAGGTTATAATCAGGGTGATATATTTTTAAATTGTTTATAAACATTTCCCTCAGCTCTATGAATGCTCTTTCCTGACTGTCTCCCCATTTCCATCTGACATTTTTCTTGAGTAAATCTATTAGAGGTAATTCTTTGTCACTAAGGTCTGGTATTAGTCTCTTGAAGTAATTTAGTATTCCCAAAAATCCTCTTAATGTCTTTAAGTTATGTGGTCTTGTGTAGTCTTGTATGGTTTGTATTCTTTCAGGGTCCATTTCAAGTCCTTTGTCATTTAGTTTGTACCCTAAGTAATTTACCTCCTTCTGAAAGAATTGACATTTTTCTAAGTTGATTTTAAGTCCTGCTTCGTCAAGTAAGTGAAGTATTTTATCTAAATGGTCCTTGTGAGTTGTTTCGTCCTTTGAGTAAATCAATATGTCATCTATGTAATGTAAAGCAAAGTCTTCGTATTTGTCTAATATCTTGTGGAGAGCTCTCTCTAACGCTGGACAAGCAGATTGTAGCCCATATGGTACAACACAAAACTGATAAACTACCCCTTCTATACAAAACCCAGTATAGAGTCTAGAATTTTTATGTAGAGGAATCAACCAAAAACTATGTTTAAGATCAATTTTAGAAAAACATCTGGTATTTGTTATTTTGCCAAAAATTGTTTCAATATTTAATGGGGATTCATATTGTGGAATGGTTAACTTATTCAACTCTCTGGCATCTAAACATAATCGAAGATCACCATTCTTTTTTACTACGACTACAATAGGATTTATGTAATTGCTTGTGCTTCTTTCTATTATACCATGCTTTAACATTTTATCTATTTCTTGCCTAACTTCTTCCCTATATCTGTATGGAATTGGATAATTTTTAGATTTGAATTTTTCTACCTCTTTCACCTCTATTTTGTGTACATATTCTTTTGCTACTCTAGATTCACTCGTAATCAAATTCTTATATTTATTTAATAATTCTTTCATATAATCTTCATAGTTTTCATTACATTTATATACCTTATTTATTTCATTATTTTCACATTCATCCTTATCATTCATTCTTTTTATACACAAAATATTCTTAGTTATTTCTTGTTTTTCTTCTAGAAATTCAAACCATTTTCCATTCAATTCTATTCCTTTCTCTCCATAATTGATTTTTGCCTGCAATTTTTCTAGTTGATCTGTTCCTATTATCACATCAAATTCCATATTCTTTACCACAAGTAGCTGTAGATTTACAATTTTGTTTTTTATTTCCAAATTGATATTTAAAAATTGATTTGTTTCTGCCAATTTTTTCCCATTTAGTCCCATTAAAACAGTTTTAGGCATTTTTATTATGTTTCCTTGCATTTCCAAATTTCCTGTAATTTTTTCTTCTACCAATGATGCCTCTGAACCCGTATCTATTAATATTTTAACATTTTTATTCCCTATTTTCCCTTGTAAAATTATTAATCCTATTGGTTGTTCTTCCTCTATATTAGTTAGTTTGATAAATTCTATTGGGTGTTCATAATTATGTGTGTCCAGTTTGTCATATGGCTTTAACAAAAATTTTCATGTGTAGATGTAGAAGCTTGTGGTTCCAGTCTATTTTCTTGTGCCCTTTCTAAACTGCTATCTCTATCTCTGTCTATGCTATTTGATCTTCTTTGGAAGTGTACCTGCCTAGTTCTATCATTGTTATTTTCCAAATATGAATTTCTTTTACCTTCCCTGTTATAATTTTGTGACTGGTCCTGTGTTTGTCTATTTGTGTCATACCTTGTTTGATAGTTTCTATTATAATAATTATTATTATCATGCTGTCTGCAATTTCCCCTATAATTCTCATTTTGTCTATTATAGTTATTGTTATAATTTTGATTACTATCTTGATAATTATAATAATTCGGATTTCTTGTTTGATCATTGTTATTGTACCTAGTGTTTTGTTGTGTTTCTCTATATTGTGTGTATCTATTATTATTTCCCATTTTTTTATTATTGTAATTATTGTTGTCATAGCTGTTATTTTGTGGTCTATTATGTGTATTGCTAGCCCTGTACCTGTTTTCAAAATTTCTATATGATAATGTTCGTTCTATCCTCAATAGATATTCACTGAGTCTCTCCATTGTTTTTATTTCGTGCATGTTTATAACTTCGAATATGTCTTGTTTAAAATGCCTGCTAATGTTGCCTACAATTTCATCTTCCCTCATCACCGGATTCAAATGCTGTGCTATAGCATACAATTGTATAGCATAGTTGTTATAATTGAAACTCCTACTCTCATCAAACTCACCAAATTGTAATTTGTCTCTGATTATTAACTGTGTGTTCTCACCCCAACATTGTTTAATGAATAATTTTTCAAAATCCTCAAAACTATTATTATTTTTCTCTTGGCTATTGAACCAAATACAGGGTTGATTTACTAAGTACTGTCTAATGGTGTCTTTCAACTCTTCTACTCCTGTTATATTTCTTGTTTTATTTCTAATAATTTTTACAAAAGTTATGGGGTGCAATTTCTTAATATTTCCCTCAAATTTATTATTTAGTTGTACCCCTTGGCAATTATTAATGAATCTAGTTTCAGTGATATTTCCTCTAGCCTGTTCTAACTCTTTTATTTTGATTTCTAAATTTTCTATCTGTTTTTGTTGTTCCTCTTTATGATTATTTATTTCAATGTCAGATTCTTTATGTCGATTTTCTACTTTTTCATTGACTTTTGTAATTTCACATATAATTTCCCTATTATTTTTATCCAAATCTACCCCTATTTCCTGAATTTTACTAGCATTTTGTTCTATTGCATTTCCCATATCTACAATTTCCTGCCTCGTATTGTCATAAAATAGATTATTTTGATGCATCACTCTGTTTTCAAACTCTTTATATAAGTTTGAAATTTCCTTTTTGTTGTCCTCTAATTTATTATGCATTTTCTCCTCCAGTCGGTCAATATTTTTTTTTATGTCCTCTCTTACTCCTGCTCTTACCCTTTCTATCTCTCCCTTCACACTTCCCGTATTATCTGAAATAAACTGCATAAGCATTTGTATTTGAGACTCTAATCCTATACTTTCTCCACTTGCTGCTAGTTCATTCACTCTACCAATTTGTCTTTCTCTCTCTTGCATCCCACTACTTTCAGCATGATCTCCACTCTGTGTATCATCTTCTCCATTCATTCCAGTCCTTTTTCCATCTCTCAAATCCATTTTTACTACTCTCAAACTCTTTCAAAATTACAGCTTGCAAAGTTTCTCACTCTTCCTGTCACTCTTCTCACTCCTATCAATTTGAAAATATACGTTACCCTTTCCAAATCGCCCCACGTTGCTGGCGACAATTTGTTATATATTTGTAATATTTTATAATATGATTTTTTTTTTATTATAATTATATTGTATTTCAATAATGAATGAATTATAGTATTCAATATAACTTTTCAGATTGCCAGCTAGATACTTACTCATTTGTTTTTTTTTGTTTTTTACCTTTTCTTTCCTTCTTTCAGGATGTCTACTTCTCAGTCGGTACGCCAAAACATGTAAATCTCTCAATCTCAGGGTGTCATTCCAGAAAGGGTTATCAATAAGTGCAATAGTATTGTAAATGAATTGTTTTCGAATGAATGCTTGTGACAAAATCAATTCAAATATATTTTATTCATCAGCAACTCAATAAAATGTGAAAATATGAACACTGTACCAATCATTCATAAATATCAAATAACTATTTTATCAAATCCCTGCGATAAAAAACTTCAAATTCTATAGTTTCCAAACAAAACAATGAAAATAACACGAAATTACCAAACTGAGCATTAAGGTTCTGTTATCGGTGTAATAGCCACAGCTTATACTTGAATCACTGCATACTGACCATCAAACAGAGTGAAAAATATCATAACCTATAACCTTTATACTTTTTGGTATATTAATTGTTGGAAACACATCATTCAAAACATTATAATATTCTTATTGACTATTGAAGTTCAGTTCAAATGGGGAAAAGTTTGAGTCACTGTACACAGTTATTTATTATAGTTTGTGAAGAGTAATAGTTCGGAGACTTCAAAAATATGAAATCGATGACCTTGTTCGACTTGTTCAATGTTCAATGTCAGCTAACGTTCAGATTATGGTACATGATGGTAAATACCTGGTTCTTGGTGATATTTTGTTGAAGAGATCTCTGGCTGTGTGAATTTGTATTCTTGCTTCGATATCAGGATGATTTTGGTATGTTCGAGGGTATGTTATTCTTACTATACTGAAATCTCAGGTTGTAGTGTAGGTTTTCCTTTGGTTTTCTTTTCTTGTATATTTTCTTGTTTAGAGTCTTTACTAACTTTTTGTAAACCTCCTTTTTCTCTCAAAAAAAAATTTTCTTCCCCCTCACTTTGTTGATACCCCTCTTCTTTTTTTTCTTGTTTCCAAGTCAATCTTCCTAGTTTTCAAACTGCACATTTGATCACTTTCATTTTTTGGCGATACTATTTATTCAATTTCTTAAAACTAACTGAATTATTTACAATTGCTCTCTTATCCCTATATTATAAAATTTTACATATTTTTTTATGATGCAGTTTTCATATTTTTCTCAGTTGCCCTTCATTTCCTCTAGTTGCTCTTATGATTCTAATTTTGACAACCTCTTTTCTTTTCTCTCTCTAATGACAGAATTCTACTTGTGAATTACTTCCCATGAAGTTTGATATATTGAGTGACGAACTGTTTCAGATTTTTATCATAATGTTATTTTTCATTATTTTTGTACTTTTTAGATTGGATTTTATTTACCAATGACTCTACTTATGTTTTGTTGACAAAACATAGTTTCTTTCAATAATTCCTAAGCATATTGGAAGAATTCATATGTGACACAGTATCTGTTTGGCTTTCTGATGAAAATTACTAAAATTTTATGATACTTTTTCAATAATTCACTTATACTCCTGCTATACTATACATTTATTCATAACAATATATATATATATATATATATATATATATATATATATATATACATACAAGGGGAGAGATATTAGGTGAAGCAGCAAGCAGAAAGTGTACTCTTTTAACACTGTATTTTCAATATTTCGACAGTGACTACTGTCATCTTCAGGAAAGCTACAAGAATTATGAAATTGGTTTGGGAAAATGGAGGAAAGTTAACAGCACTTACTGTGTTAATGAGGATGGTTGCGATATAAAAGTTGGTGGTTAAACATTGAAATAGAGCAGGATGAACACATGTGATACATGAATAAACAAATATATAAATGTCATAAAACAGGTTAACATTGATCTTGAATACTTGAAAATAATTTTAAAAGACAAATATTCACCTCTTGCGGTCAGCTCAGCCGCAACGTGGAAAAAAGGAGGTTAGGAATTTAAATTTTATTGACAATTGACAAAAGAAAGAGAAAGTGACAATTTTTTGAAATATGACAGATATGGGAAACAACTATTTGGCTGCTGCTTGATGAACATTAAGCCAATTGACTGATCTCAAAGGAGTGGAGGATCTCCTGTGACAGAAGCGTTAAAATTATGAAAATTCTTGTCAATAAGTAAAAGGTATGAATAAATTTCGCTCAAGGGATAAGGATCTTGTTTTTTTTCAGGCATTGGTCCGACTGAGAGATGAAGGCCATCTCCATAAACAATCTCTTGGAGTGATTGCGTTCCCTAGTCAAAATTTTTGTATTTTCAAAGTTCATATTGTGGCCAGTACTATTTACGTGAACACCTAGTGCACATCTGTCTGGGTGAAGTCTGCTATCACTTTTATGCGATGCAATACGATCTTTCAAGGTTCTAGATGTTTGACCTATGTAAGGTTACTCGCAATTTGAGCAAGGAATGCAATACACTAATTGTGACTGTGAAATCAAAGGCGTTTTATCTTAAACTTTAGTAAAAGTGGAATTGATAGTTGAAACTATTTTTTTTGCAATTTTTATGTATTGAGAATCTTCGAAAATCCCAGACAGCTTGGATGAAACATGTGCTATATAGGAAAAGGAAGTATAAAAAATTGGAGTTGGGTTTTCCTCAATTTAATTATTTGCTATATTGAAATTATTTTGGGAAATATTATTTAAAACTTGGATGTCCATGGTGGACGTACCAAACAGGATCTTGTTTAACAAAGTAGAGGGATATGAACTTTCACTGAATGAATTGAAAAGTGGTTTTAAATTTTGAATGTGGAAAGAGAGATCAGAAATACAGAGTACTCGATTTTTCATCTGCTTGACCAAATTTACTTTGATGGAGTGTTTATGATAGGAGTGATAATTCATGAATCTTCCACTGCTTATAGGTTTTCTATACCAGTCGATGACAACGATATTATCCTCATTTCGACGAAATTTTGTGTCCAAGAAGGGAACACTTTGTTCCTCATCTTCACAATCTATAGTAAATTGTATATATGGGTCATAGCTATTGAAAATATCTACAATCTCTGTAGTTCCGTTTTGTGGAAGTGCTACAATCAAGTCATCCACATATTTCTTAATAAAAAATAGATTAATTGGTGAAACTTGTAAGACCATGTCTAGCAGGTCATCCATGACATACGAAGCAAGAATTGGACTTATTTTTGTTCCCATGGGAGTTCCAAAAGTATGTTTATAAAATTTAGAATTATATGAAAAATATGTATTATTAATTTATTTATTTAATTTATGCTGTTAACTCTTCTCCATTTTTCTAAACCAATTTCATAATTCTTGTAGCTTCCCTGAAGATGACAGTAGTCACTGTCGAAATATTGGAAATACAGTGTTAAGTACACTTTTTTCTTGCTGCTTCAACCAATATCTCTCCCCTTGTTTCCTGACTAGTCAGCTAAGACTACCATTCTACTTATATATATATATATATATATATATATATACAGGGTGTCCCTGGACTTCCTCTTTTCCTCTCGGGAATGTATAGACGGGGTGAAAATATCACCAGTACTTCATATAACTTCTAAAAGTCTTCGTAACCAAGTTACAGGCCCTCGAAGTTACAAAATGAAAAATGTTTTTCTTTGATAACTTTTCAAGTGAATATTCAAAATCATTCAAATTTTGGTAATTGACTAAACAAATGAATTCCTTCGATGAGCTTTCATGCAGGAGTCAGTTGTTTTGCTACAAAGTCAGGAACGGACTACCCCCGATGGTCCACACCCCAAAACTTTGAAATGACAGATATTTTTCAACAAAATAAGGTTACTTGGACAATTTTATGAATAAAAGTACTCGTGTGGAAAGTCGATCGGAGCAACGAGTCTTGATAAAAATGTAGTTTTACTCGACGACATCAAACCCGCTCGTCCACCATTATTTGAAATGAATAATTATCAAAGCAGAAATAATAATGATAACGTTAATTCAACAACATTTATAACAGGAATAATACAAAGTATGCTAAAATGAAGTCGTAAACAAAAAGTACAGTACCTATATGGAAGTTTAATTCACAATTGTGAAAGCAGATATTTTTTCAAAAGAAATATCAAGTTCTGTAGATTCGTGGTGTTTTTAAACTAACAAGCTACTCTACTATGAAATATCGAATTCATTCCATATTTTGTATGTAATACGTGTGGAATAATCACGTTTCGTGTTGATCAGTTGTCTGAATCTCATGAAACTCAACATTTGAATGTTTCAAATTCTTATTCACAGCTAAACTGTTGAGGAGTTTCACTGATAATTATAATTTTATGGGAGAAATTCTTTAACACGAATCTAAATTTAGCTGAAAAAACGCACATCGGAAAAAATATTTACCTATACTAATAAAAAGCAAATGAATGAACTACAAATACGCCTGCACATGATCAGGTGAAAAATATCCAGGGAATAATTATGTTCAATTTTTTTCACAGATGTTGACAAAAAAACCTTTTAGAAAGTTTTGATAAAAAATGAGAAACTGGAATGCGATTTTGTTTTGTTGAGTGGTGCGTTGTCATATGACTATCATTGTATTGTCAATATTCTATAGGATATTTTGAATTTTTTTGATATGGCCGAACAGTTTACATTCAATGAATATGCAGATATGCATGTATTTTATGGACGAGCATTTTGTAATGCTGCAGAAGCTCGTCGTCTGTATTCCGAGCATTTTCCCAATCGAACGGTACCGTCAAGAGAAACATTCGAGCGTGTCGATCGCAGCTTGAGGGAGACAGGTATGTAATAATTGATAATTAATTTGAGCACGTTGTTTTATTTCGATATTATTGTAGGTACAGTTTTGCCAAAACGAGGTGGTGAGGGCGCTCCTAGGACTGTACGTACCGTTGTATTGGAGGAAAATATTTTGAAAGCCGTCGCTGATGATCCTTCAATGAGCATCAGAAATCTATCAGAACAGTTCCATACATCCAAGTCCACTATTCATAGAATAATTAGGGAACAACTGCTCCACCCATTTCACATCCAGAAGGTACATGCCATGACACCTCAAGATTTTCCAGCACGACTGGAATATGCCAATTGGTTCATGGATAGGCAAAGAGAGGATATGACTTTTATTAATCGAGTTTTATTCACTGATGAAGCAGGTTTCAGTAGAGATAGAGTTATCAACTCTCATAATCTCCATATATGGGCCGAAGAAAATCCCCATGGGATATTGCAAACCAAACACCAACGGAAATTCAACGTGAATGTTTGGGCTGGTATTATAGGAAACCATCTTATAGGACCATTCGTTCTACAGGACCGATTGAATGGAGAACGTTATTTGGAGTTCATTCAGAACGATTTGAATGGACTTTTGGAACATGTTCCATTGCAAACCCGAAGAGATATGTGGTTTATGCATGATGGCGCTCCTCCTCATTTTATTTTGATTGTGCGTGACCATCTGAACCATATTTTCCACAATAGATGGATTGGTAGAGGTGGGCCTCATTCATGGCCATCGCGGTCTTCGGATTTAAATCCATTGGATTTCTTTCTGTGGGGGCATCTAAAAAGCCTTGTTTACGCTAAACCTATTCACACAAGAGATGCATTGTTGAATAGAATAACATTACATTGTGAAGCCATACGAAACGACCCTGGAATGCTATTTCAAGTACAGAGAGGGTGTCTTCGCAGACTAAGAAAATGTATAGAGAGAGAAGGTGGTCATATCGAGCAGTTTCTGTAGCGGATTTTTCCTTTCTGTTTGCTCTTGAGGCTCTTGAGTTTCGTTAGTTAAACGTGTTTGCATTATAAAAATTCGTTAAGAACATTTTACCTATCATTTCCATTTTCCTTAAAAACTAATATTTTCGAATAATGGTAGACATCTCAGGATAAATGTTGTTGAATTAACGTTATCATTATTATTTCTGCTTTGATAATTATTCATTTCAAATAATGGTGGACGAGCGGGTTTGATGTCGTCGAGTAAAACTACATTTTTATCAAGACTCGTTGCTCCGATCGACTTTCCACACGAGTACTTTTATTCATAAAATTGTCCAAGTAACCTTATTTTGTTGAAAAATATTGAAAAATATCTGTCATTTCAAAGTTTTGGGGTGTGGACCATCGGGGGTAGTGCGTTCCTGACTTCGTAGCAAAACAACTGACTCATGCATGAAAGCTCATCGAAGGAATTCATTTGTTTAGTCAATTACCAAAATTTGGATGATTTTGAATATTCACTTGAAAAGTTATCAAAGAAAAACATTTTTCATTTTGTAACTTCGAGGGCCCGTAACTTGGTAACGAAGGATTTTAGGAAAAAAAGTTATATGAAGTACTGGTGATATTTTCACCCCATCTATACATTCCCGAAAGGAAAAGAGGAAGTCCAGGGACACCATATATATATATATATATATATATATATATATATATATATATATATATATATATATATATATATATATGCTGGATTGAGACAAATTCGAAATACAATGGTACGTCGATCTGATTGGTCAAAATTTAAATTTGAGCAAAATTTGAGTCGTCCTATCCAGAAAGAACTGTTTCAATAGATGCAGCAACTTTTCGGGGTAGATCAAAAATCTACCTTCTACACTTGTAAAGACTCTAATATTGATTCTTATTTCTTCAGATTGTGGATTATGATAAGAAATTATATGGTTATTATAATTTTCGATAACTATGTACTGCGTAAAGATGAACAATAATGTATTGAATGAATTCTTTGTTAGAATAATAGTGTTTATGAAAATATGTACAGCTTATCCAATCCATCCTGGCACAAACTCGGATTATCTTCCAGTTATACACTGTAGACCATGACGAAAGAAAGAACACCTTCTAGGAATGAATTTCAACACAGTGAACACATATATAGGGTGTTTTTATACTTCACAGAGATTGCTGGGCATATACGTTATTAGTGGATTGGATAAGCTGTATGTAGTGTAATAAACTTTTCCAACAAAAAAACTTCAACAAAATTTTTTATTAGTTGTGATGAAGTCGAGTAATCCACTCGAGTATAGTGGCTTTTATACGCTCGTTGAATAATATACTATCATTACATAATTTGGTATGACGTGTACGTTGTTTCACCGTGGAAACTATATATAAAACCACCACTGTTTGATTCCATTATCAGCCTGACCACACGATCTGAAACAACCCTGAGATAATCACCCGTTCCTGCCCACTTCGTTATTAATTTCAACTGTGAATTTCAATAAACAACAGGAAATTTGAAATGATCTCAGTTCTTTCAAATGACTTTCTTCACTTTTTATAATGAACGAACGAAAAATGTCCACACTAGTTTTCTGGTATGATAACACACCACTGAAAAAATTTAGATTCGATGGTGGAACCTATATTGGAAGTTGAATTTTCTGTCAATTTTGAAACCGAGAGCAAAATTGGTTTTCGAATCCTCAACGAAAATGAATGATTCTTATAAATGATAGTTTTCTATCTACCGTTGAATAATAGGATGTAGGTCTCATCCATTAGCGCAACATCTAGGGGTAGACCAGAAGTCTGAAAAAATCATTTGCATTTTGCATAATGCTTCAACATAAATTACCAGTACTAACTGATTTCTGACAGAATATCTTCTATACCACGCATTGAACCCGGACTTTCACAGTTCACAAAGAATTGAAATAAACACCGCAATTTTTCTTGCCATTTAATCCAGTCTTCCGTCAGCTACTTCTACCAAGTCGTGTCACGTTCCGCGGAAAGCGCCCCAATGACATAGTTGGAGACGTCTTGACGATTTTTTTAATGGCCCCAATTAGATTTAGCGCGGAATTTGCTTTATGTGTCAAGAATTTCAATGTCTAGGGAGAATTGTAATAATGCCCCGTATCCTCTGTGCGGTTGTAAAAAATCCATCCGACTTGACGAAAAAGTAACCAGGATAAAGAGCACAGGAGAATAGGCAAATTTAATCTTGAGGGTTGTGTCTTAGCAGAAAATCATTTTTTCATTTAATTAACTCGTAATTTTTTCCCAAAGACAATGAGGCAATAATTCAGAACAAAAAAATGAATTTATGAAAGTGATTAATTCCTCCATTGTAGAAAAACGTACCATCACTGTTAAAAGTGAAAAAGTAGGTAGAACAAAACAATTATTGTTTTTTCGTTAGGATACCGAGGTAATCAAGCATTATTGTCAATTTGGGATCAAAATAGATTATAGATATGCCGTTCCTCACCATTTTTTATTTTCGCAAGATCATAGGAGAGAAAAAGAACTATTTAAATAATCTTCAAATCAACCACTTTCCAAATCCAATGCCGGACAGCTGTTTCGACCCGTTATAGATCTCCTTAGTGACACTCGCCAATGCGTTAGCATTATTTTTTTTTTTATTTCTTTATTTAACGTCGGCCTATTTCCGCTACCAAGGCCAATCACTGAAGCCGGTGAGCACACTTTCCCCAACCGGAAATTTTGCCGAACCCTCTGGTATTCCAACCAGAGGTAGGGATCTTTAACGAGCCCAACATCCATGGACTCGGCACCGCCGGCTTTACGTCCCCTCCGAAGTACAGCATATCCTCAATATATCTTGTGCTCATCGATATATTGCCTGCGAGCTATGATATGCTATTTCGCTGCAGCTGTACGGGCTTTCAACACGGTATTTTCCTGCATGGTCACCCATCCAAGTACTAACCGCGCTCGGCGTTGCTTAACTTCAGATATCGAATGATTGTCAGTCAACCTGAGGAGCTGGGCCATGCCCTGGTTAGCATTAATTACATTTTTGAATGCAATAATTTCGAATATGAAAATTATGATTTCGGTGCAGGGTTGCAGCTTTCTCTGCAAAGAGGCCGAAAACGATTCCCATTCATGTCGTGTCGTTTGTTACGGCTCTGCCGTATGATGTGCCCGGTGTAGGAGGTATCCTCTACTTGGAGTTTGAGCCTTTGTTCGTCATCCTGTAGATGGCGTTTCGCCTAAGAGTTTTTCACCATCTGCACCTGATTCCGACTCTTGTTTCGTAATGACAGACCGATCGAAATGTTTATTGTTCGCAAGTCCAAACGAGTGTCACTGAGAAAACCCATGGCGGGTCTAAACATCCGTTTGTCATTGGAGAGTTGTAGCTTTCTCTGAAGAGAGAACCCTGCTATGATCGGGTCATAGATCGATGTCAGTACTGTTCGTACTTTCCCACTGCTCCGACCAAGTGAGCAGACGCGCAAGTAACATCAGCCAATGACCACTCCTCCCCCCACCTCAGGGAAAGTGATCACTGTCCCTGGGAATCTTGAGAACCGAGCAGACGTTAGGAAAAGAGGCTAGTAATGGCTCTCTGCAGGCAGCCGGACAAGATATCCACCACATTCCGGCATGATCTTGAGTTCCGAGAGTAGCGTTGATCTAGAACTACCATGAATACCTATGATCAGAGCTAACACTCTGACAGCATAGTCCGTGTAGAGCCTGCGAGGTTCGTAGAAGGAACTCTCATACACTTTCGTTCATTATTATTATTATTTTCGTCTGAACAAACCTAGTCGGGTCCATACTTTCCACTGCTTCGACCTAGTGGGCAAACGGGCTAGTATAATCAACCAATGACCACTTCCCGCACCGCGGGGTAAGTGGTCACTGGCTCCGAAAATCGTGAGTCCTGAGCAGACGCATCGAACCGAGAATAATGGCCTTCTGCATGCGACCGGCCAAGATATCTGCCGCGTTACGGCATGCCGGTATGGTCTTGAGCTCCGAGAGTAGCGTTGGTCTGGAACCACCGAGAACACCTATAATCAGAACCACCACCAATTATTATTATAATTATTACCTAAGTTACATTACATATCTTCAGGAATTTCACTAAAAAACGCATCGAGACTAGATATTCAAACAATTACAAATGAAATGAGAATACCAATTTCAATTTAAAATTTTTTGTTTTTGATTTTCTTCTCTCCTTTATAGATTTAGTACTCCA
The DNA here is from genome assembly GCA_032362365.1 of Zygogramma bicolorata. NCBI lineage: Eukaryota > Metazoa > Arthropoda > Insecta > Coleoptera > Chrysomelidae > Zygogramma > Zygogramma bicolorata. Next base: position 43,288 of record JAVJAQ010000825.1, read on the forward strand.
AACTGTGTGTACATAGTCTTATTATTGAATAAAGATTTTGAAATATAATTATTGTCATTATAATAGATCAAATTGCTATTATTTTTCGTAAGGCAATATGTAGGTAGAAACACTATCCTATACGAAACACCCGTATACTATTTGTGAGCATTGTTCCTACAAAAAGCTTTCCAACCAACTGTTAGAATCGGTAATCGTTTTATTCTTCTGCTCATTCTCCGATGTCATGGGAATTCCATCCCCAGAAATAACAAACCCATAAAGTATCTTTTCACAACGGAAACAATCGAGAAATTGAAGCAATTGTTTTGGAAACCCTCGACGATCTCAGAGATGTCTACGGACCCGGAAAACCATTATTTTCTTGCAGTCGAGTCGGCCCCGGGATCTGTTTTTATCTGGGAAAGAAACTATAATTCATTTCATCACATCATAACCTTTCAGTGGGTGATCGACGCGTTCTTTATACAGTCATCACAATAGAATACGCTGAATACGGTTTTTCCTCAAACATTGAGTATATATGACGTTTCGTGCCAGGCATCAAACATTATAGTTAATGTTCTTCTCCTATCTAATTCAAATAATTATCATCGCGTTCAATCTTCTACTGCCACCGACACTAGAAGTGAATAACATTTTTTATAGGCCGAAAAAATATTTTTCAAGTTTGATTCAATAATCTGCATTATTCATCTTCAAGGAAAAATAACGTGTACTTTGAAAACTCTCCCAATGGTCAAAATAATATCCCCGCTTGCGTAACAAACCGTAGTGCTGTTTTTCAATTGAACACTAGGTTTACCATTGCATATTTAGGAACTTAGGTATTTTTGTGGAAAGAATGAAATTTAATGATTTCTTTTTTGAAATTGAAATCACAACTCATATAAAAGAAGTAAAATTACACGTACCTATCAACACAGTGTTTGTAAATTTTTAGTTCACCTCTTTCATAGAAGTTGTAATTTCTATTTTTCAGTTCAGAGAAGAGAAAAACCAAAAAAGAATTCATCATACTATTGCATTACTAACAGTTTCTCATGCATTCAAATCTATTGAATTTTCAGAGAACCGCGACAGGTTGGAATTACTGTCAATGTTTTGACATTTGGCTCGCTTCTTTTGACACTCATTCGCCAAAAATTTAAGTGAAACATCCTTCGCCACTAATGATAATAAATTCAATGCAGTTGGAAGAATGATTATTTCTGTGATGAATATAATTTTTTCAACTCTTTCCCTTCGAATCGATATGAAAATCTTAATTTTTATTAAAGCTTCACTTTAAATTACTTCTTCGAATGAGTTTGACAATGAGCTTCTACTCGTTCTATCCTCAAGTGAACTTCACCCTCCTGAACCTTGTACAGAATGCATGAAAGAGTCGAAAAACTGGCTGATAATAGTAGGTGAATCAAAACATGAAATTTGAAATGAACAGTTCACTATCAGTGTAGATTCAAAGAATTAAAAAATTCAAACGGATTAGAATCGAACGTAATATATCAAACAATAAAAAATCAAACGAATGATAAGGATAGGAAAAACAGAGAAAATCAATTCAAGTTATGTTGAATTTTCTCCTGTTATGAATTTTCCGAACCCTCTATTCATTTGTACCCCTTTATCGAATCATTCAAACTTTGATTAATTCACGCCAAATGAATATGTTGTATCATATTATTTAATGACTATATTATATTTTTCATACCCTATAAACTTCTAAGGCGAGTTCCAATATGGTAAATTTATAACATAGTTATTTGTATTAGCTCAAAAATATGGTTAACTGAGTGAACGACTGTATCAAAATACAGAGAGTGAAAAAAATTACTTATGGACTCGACCAAATTTCCAGTCTCTTCTCGATGATGACATGGGGCTCCTCTCCAGACTATGGTGTTATCCAAGCCATCCAGTAATAGCAATCATGCACTATAATTAGCAGACTACAATCATCAAGTTTCGGTACATCACTAATCAACAAAAGAGTCAGTAGACGCGGTAACAGTAAGATGAAGCATTATTCATGAATTGATGAGCGATCTCTGTTCGAATCGGGCAAACTTGGTATATCCGTAAAGCTCTATTCGCGTAATCATAAAACAAAGAAGTCAAAAAAAAATGTACACATTGAAATCAGAATTTGAAGTAAACATTAACGCTTGGGCAAAGAAAGGAAAACTCTTGAAAAAGATTAAATCAACTCATCATGATGAAAAATAAATAAAAATAATTAAATGTATTGAAAAACTGAATGAAAGTTGATGAAAATCCATATCAAACAAATAATATACAGGGTTAACTAAGCCGCGACACGCGTTTTATCATACGATAGCTTTCTCTATCAGGAACTTTGAACTTAAGTTCCTGCTTGTAAACTCTAATATGTGAAAGTCTTACAGGCAAATGTATATTATTTGTTTAAATGTATTGACATATCAACAGGGATTTGATGAATAAATACCATTGAATATTTCCATCGTATAGGTAAATATCCGGTAGGTATCGAAAAATACCTGCTCGGTCCGTGTATCTATAGCAACGATTGTTAAAATGTACATTTGTCATCTTGACAATCATAAATACTGAGTTTTAAACGTCCTTGTTTTAACTCCGGAAATATATTACCGAATTACACTACTGCATCAGAATAAACCTGATAATTTTCCATTCAAGCATGTTGTCAGTAAAAAAAACTGCATTCGGTTATTTTCATATTTTGCTAAAAGAGCCCTCCTTCTTCGGAGTCGGGCTCTTTCATGCAATTTTTAGACAACATGCTTTCATGGAAAATTATCGGTAATTTTGAAGCACTTGTGTGATTACTCCCGAATATTTCCATCGTATGTCAAAAATCCCATATGAAGCGGGACATTTTCGATCAATTACAGCGATTATTTTTTTCACTTGTCAAAATGTGACGTTTTTGGCATTTCAACCTATAGTAGCGGGTTATTCTATGGTTATTCTAGCCAATCATTGTGTATTATACTGATAAAACTAGCTGGTCCTTTCGATTGTTTCGATAAAACGTTGTTTACCTTTGAACTGTCAAAACTATACGGTTTACCGCGTCGATTCTATTGAACTGGCTCATATTTATATAAATTATCGTGAATGAACAGTTACCTTATTATTAATAGTCATTCACTTTTCACTTTTTCAGCATAATAATAACATAACACATTTCAATGAACACTCAAACACGTAAATAACTCATAACCTCAACTTTATGACAGATATAGCGATTCAAATATTTAAGGTTTCCTTCAAATGAAGATGGCGTACAATTAGTTTTCATTAAATACAATTCATTTTTTGTTGTATGAGAAGAAACCGTTGTATGAGAAGAAACCGTTGTATGCAGATTTTGATACAACGACATAACGAATGATTTTATCTTCCTTCTGGCGCGATTTTCATGTCATAAGAAATTTTCAATTATCAACCTTGTACAATGAGAGGTGTGACGCCATCTCTTGGTATCGTCATATCATATTCAATGCGTAAGCATTATATCTCTTCTGGATCATAGAGGGCCTACATCGTTGTTTGACATTTCAAATTAGTAAAATTTTCATCTTTTTTTGTTTCCTTCTAATCCTTCTAATGTAAATGAAATACTGATCAATTAAATTGTTCTTCCTTCTATTTGTTCAAAAAATAATCTTTCCAAATACAACTCGTTCTTCAAATTTAATAAGATAAATTTTCATTTTCGAAACACTCAAACTTTTTTATTTTGAGGCAAAAGCATTCAAACAAACCGAATTAGATAAAATCACTCGTCCTACGGACTCGTGATTTTATCAATCGGTTTGTTTTCATACTTTTGCCAAATAAAAAAGTTTTTGTGGAAAATGAAAATTTATCGATTAAATTTGAAGGACTCGTGGTATTACCTTTGATAAATTTTTGGCGGGACATTTTCGGGCTGGTAAATACCCGGTAGGTATCGAAAAATACCCGCTCAGTCTGTGTATCTATAGTAACGATTGTTAAAATGTACATTTGTCATCTTGACAGGCATAAATACTGAATTTTAAACGTCGTTGTTTTAACTCCGAAAATCTTCTACCGAATTACACTCGTGCATCAAAATAAACCTGAATATTTCCTTCGTATGTTAAAAATCCCATATGAAGCGGGACATTTTCGATCAATTACAGCGATAAATTTTTGGCGGGACATTTTTGGGCTGGTAAATACCCGGCAGGTATCGAAAAACACCCGCTCGGTCCGTGTATCTATAGTAGCGATTGTTAAAATGTACATTTGTCATCTTGACAGGCATAAATACTGAATTTCAAACGTCGTTTTTTTAGCTCCGGAAATCTTCTACCGAATTACACTCGTGCATCAAAATAAACCTGATAATTTTCCATTCAAGCATGTTGTCATATTTTGCTTTCGACGAAATATGAAAATAAACTCATGCAGTTTTAAGACAACAAGCTTTCATGGAAAATTATCGGTAATTTTTAAGCACTTGTGTAATTACTCCCGATAATTTTCCATTCAAGCATGTTGTCAGTAAAAAAACTGCATTCGACAAAATATGAAAATAAACTCATGCAGTTTTAAGACAACATGCTTTCATGGAAAATTATCGGTAATTTTTAAGCACTTGTGTAATTACTCCCGATAATTTTCCATTCAGTCAGTAAAAAAACTGCATTCGGTTATTTTCATATTGTGCTAAAAGAGTCCTTTTCCTTCGGAGTCGGGCTCTTTCGACAAAATATGAAAATAAACTCATGCAGTTTTTAGACAACATGCTTTCATGGAAAATTATCGCTAATTTTGAAGCACTTGTGTATTACTCTGAATAAGCTCTTCCTTCCACTGACGTCTGTGTCTGTTGATAGATGAACATGACAGGATGGCAAAAAAATCTTTCAAAAGTTTAATGTAATTTAGCGCATCATTCACCAAAATTTCGAGAGACGAATCCTTCGCCAATATTGAAAACAATCTGACACTTGATTGAGACGAAAAAGCAGGGTTTCTTTGCGGAGCCAACTGAATCCTACAGATTCTTTGAGAACAAAAAAAATTTGTTTCACATGTGAAGAGTTAGTAAATCCGAGAATTGTTTTCTCGAGTCGAGTAGCGATTTAAGTGACACAAGAGGCGCTAAAAATAAAAAGTTTTTCCTTCGTTCCAGCAGCCCAAAATTCACAATGAATTTTTGACGGAACTATTAATGTTACTGCATATATGCTACAAAAACGAATTACTGTATCTTAGCAAAGGTCTCAGTCCAGTTACGCTTTGCGAACAATAGCAAAACAATTGAAGATGTATTATTTCAAGCAAAAATGAACTTGATATTATTCCATATTATCGAAGTTTCATCCAAATTGATCGTTTACGAATACACGTGGTCACGTGGACTCAACACATATGAATTACCGGAAAAATTGTTTTGCTGAATCAATTTCTAAGAATTTACTAGAGAGTCTACACTTACTGTCATTGGGATTGATATTGAATGCCGGGACATTGAAGTTGCCAACAATTAGAGTTATTTTCTCCTGCGCACAATTAAGCATCGCAAATTTCTTCAAAAACTGCTCCAAATCGGAAACGGTTGTGTCGGGAGGAACATACACAGCAAATAACACAAACATTACGCCGCTGAGGCTGACTTTACCACCAAGAATGTCTATGGATGAAGTAGTTGATATAGTTGATCTTCACGACAATAAGTATCCCACCTCCACCCGTTTTTCCAGTATGCGCGAAGTTTCTATCTTGTCTATAAATATTGAAGTGAGAGGGAAACATTTCCGCATTATACACACTGGATGTTAACCATGTTTCACTGAGGCATATAATATCTACATCACTTTGACTTGAGACAGCATTGAATAATTCAGTTGTTTTATTATTCAAACTTTGGACGTAGTAGTACAACCGATTATTTTAACCGACTGTTAATCAGGACGTAAAGTACCCGCCAAGGACATTTCTGCAATTTATCCAATAATACTCCACTGAAAAATGTTTTTGTAGATTCTTCACACCAATTGATGCACAAAGTATGACCAGACATTCACAGGAGTTTTCAAAACTTCACCTATAACACATACGGAGATGCAGAGTTCAGACCGATAACAATCAGTTGCTTCTTTAGAGAGGTAATTTCTCGTGGATTTCGGGGTATTATTCCGTTATGGTTTGAATCATATTTATCAGACCATATTCAGACGGTGAACTTCAAAAATGTGAAATCGGACAATATGAAAATTGGGGATGGAGTACCTCAGGGATCTGTCATAGACCCTCGGTTTTTTTTATCGTACATCAATGACCTGGCTTCTTACAAATGTAATTCAGATGAAATATTCCTTGATGAGCATATCATTGTCTATAAAAAAGAGAATAAGTTTTCAAGACTATATATTGCCATAAGATCTAGAGGGTGTAACTGAATAAGTGTAAAACATTTAAGAAGGTGATTCCTCATCGAAAAAAAGATAGGATCTTTCATATAAAGAAACTTCATTGGAGCATCCCTTGTTAAGATACAGCCTCTGAACCCCCTACATGTATAACAAGTTTTTTCACAAGCACTGAAAAAGTTCAAATTAGTTTTGTTTATCACCCTTTGATCGTTTAATGCAGATACTAACTACAAAATAACAATAAATCCAGTTCGCATTTACGACGATGTATCTCTGTAGTTGTTCGTAAAATAATTTTTTGCAGCAAACTGGTTTATTTTGGGCAAAAAACATTTTTTGTTTAGAATAAAACAGACTATGAATAAATTTTCAAATGGTAAAGAAATAATAAGACAAAAAGTTAAATTGGAAATAAATTTTAGGGGTTGCGTTTTCCACCCCTTACAACCATGGGATAAACCAAATAAATTACTGGCTAGGTGTCTCTTTGGTAGTACAAACCTCAGGTTAATTTCAATATTGTAACTTTCTCAGTGCGAAAAAAATTGTTAGACAATTTTTATGTACTCCCATTAAGGGGCTGTACCTTAACAAGGAATGCTCCAATGAAGTACCTTTATATGAAAAATCTTTCTTTCGATGAGGAATCACCTCCTTGAATGTTTCACACTTATTCAGTTACACCCTGTATATCCAACTCAGTTGGCTATTATGCGTTATGGAAATTGTTTTTGGGGGCAAGTTCCTAATTACCAAATTATTTTTCCGTCCTTTAAAAAAGGGCTGCGAGATGTATGTGCAAAACCAGAGTTCGTTATTCCTGTAAACGTTTTTTTTCAGTACATAACATATTGCCATTGGCTTGCCTTTTCACTTACAAGTTATGCTACTCGTCTCACGTATGGTATCACTCTTCCTATTCCTTCAACATCACGCATAAGGAATTCAATATGTTATAACATAAAAAACTTTCCAACCATCTTCCCCTTTCTATCAGGAAAATATCAAGTGACATTCTTTCAGAAGAAAGTGAAGGAACTTTTGTTGAAAAAAGTTTATCACATTACACTGCCGAAGAATTTTTCAACAACGACTTCACAACTTATTCAGACCTATACATCTGATCTATATTCCTAACGTGTTGATATTTCATTATGAATTTCATTATATTGCAATATCTCTGTCTGTCTATATATATATATATATATATATATATATATATATATATATATATATATATATATGTATATATATATATATATATATATATATATATATATATATATATATATATATATATATATAGTGTAGAAAGTTCTCGACTGTCAATAGATACGAAGGTGAGTTTTATCCAATTGAACGACTGAACACCCGATAAAACTCACCTTCTTATATATATATATATATATATACATATATTTATCATTATTTTGATTGATTGATTTAGGATTTATTGTTGTATTTACTTTCTTTCGTATCGAATACGTCGTGGAGCTAATCATTTACTTAATAGCATTCACCTTCAGATCTCTCGGGACTTGAACTATAAAAACATTTTAGCAGTGCATTTATTCATTTCCCATCGAGCGAACTGCTCTGGAAAGTAGTAGGAATGGCAGAAAATCCATTTCGAATGGAAATTGCCTACGGAACCAACGAGTAAATTCCAAATGAAACACAAATGTAGCTGCTCAATGATATTTTCCGTCAATTTCCTCGCTCATTTTTTCAGAACCCCTCAATTTTATTATCATAAACTCCGCACAGATCCTGGAACGCTATTGTATTTACATTATAAATGTTCGGCAATGCACACTCCAGGCCCGGAGGGGCTACGGAAATTTTACGTTCCATAACTGGAACATGAAAGAGGGAGTTTCAATGGCCTGCCAAATATAATAAATTACTAGAATGCTACGTACCGAAGGTATTCGAAAGTAATCTCCCTTCGAGGAATTTGTGAATTTAGGGGGTCGTGATTCCAGTAAGTTAACCGGGTTTACCAAAATCAAGGGATCAGTTTAGTGCGTTTATTGAGAATGCTATTCCACAGTTGACAAAATTTGATCGATAAATTTTCATTTTCCATATATGTATTATTCAGCAATCGAGTAAGTCCGGTAGTGCATTCTATTATAGTCGGGCCGTTCAAAAGATAGAATTCAAGGACGCGTGAACAGTGAATGCCTGCATCTATATAATAACCTGCGCGGCGTAGCCACGCCTTCTGAACTGAAATAAATGAAGAACTGTTTACACTGTACTGTACTCATATGTGCTTTGTATTTACGTGTTTTACGTTGATTAAATAATATGGATGGAAACACTCTTTCACCTCCAAGAAAAAGATAAAAAAAAAGCGTTTAACTGTAGAGGAAGAAGGTGTAATAATGAACACTTAAAAAAGCATCCCAAGAGTTTATGGGAGAACAGGAAAATGCTGTTGAATTCACTGCTGAGGCGACGTTTTTGTTGAGTGGTGTAAATCGGACTTGTAACATTGGGGAGAGGAACATTCAAAGAGTGCGTGCCGTTCGCGTGATCATCCTAGCTTTTCAGCGGCTACACTATAGCTGATATTCTTTCATGTTTCAACCTCAAATATTAGTCTTGCTTACAAGTTGAAAATCAGGAAATGAATATGGTCCTACAACTATGATGTAGAGCTCATTCAATTCGGAATGAGGCGTCAAAAAATGTATAAAAAAGTTACATCCACCAGCAAACTGATTAATTGTGATGAACTATTCTTTTTCCGTTGATATGTAAAATGATATTAGTTTTTAACGAATACCATCAAAAATATTTTACACAGTCATATTTCAAAACATGGCTTCCGTTAAAAAGCTTTCCCATTTTACATATCAAGCAGAACTAAAAAAAAATTGTTGATTACACATTACGCTCATTCAATTAAAAATCGATGGATTTTTCTCCAATCACAAATTGTTCCTTCAGGTCTATGGATGACACTGTGATCTTCTCGAATCAATATTCGGTAGTCGAAAATAGTCATTTTACGTGTTATGATCATTTGCGTGGTGATGTAATGGGTTAGCAAGTGTTGTGCGAAGACCTACACATTGATTTTTCCACGGATTTTTCCAAAACGAAAGAGCCTAGAACATTTTCTAGGATCACTATCAAGAGATTTTTTAATATTCAACTCGTGGGCTGGATTATTTGAGCTACATTAGTATGCTATAATACTGTATTTCGCTTATATTCTGTGGTTTCAATAATAAATTCGCCGATTTCACCATGCTGTTTTCTGAAGTTTACAATGAATTACTCGTTATTGTATCTGAACTTTATAGCTGTTATTCGTTGTCATCAAGTTTATCACTGTTTGGTGAAATGTGATTAGTCGCTGCAAAAATCTGTTGAGTTAACAGGTGTGAATTTTGTTTTCGTTTTCCTGCATTGAATGGAATAATTCATTTATGGACCTCCAATAAAATCTTTTCTATTGAAATTTTGGGTACTCACATTGTCCCACTGAAGCTTCCTACCTGACATATACGATACACAGGCAGCAAAATCGATAATCAATATCTTTTTTTTGGGGGAGAAAATATGCTAGCAACAGTTGCTAGCACCCCACCAGGAGCAGTAACATTCTTGAAAATGCCATGAGATGTTGGCAAAACGTCAAAAATCAATAACGACAAACCAACGGATAAACTCCCAGAATAACAATTCCGCATATATATATATATATATATATATATACATAAATATGCTTATATGAGAAGGCTTGCAGTCAATTCAGTGGGCTAATGAGAAAACTCTTTGATGTTTGTCAAGCTTTCGGTACTATTTAATTCCTTCTTCAGGACAACTAAAATATGAAATGATATTCAATAATATATGAGTAATGATATAATGGAACACTTACCAACTTGAGAATGATGATGCAATCGAAAAAATGTGGAATGAAAAACATGATGAAGTGACGTTATGGAATTGTTGACAGTGATATATTTTTCAATTGTCATTTGTCAATCAGGAAGGAATACTCTGAATAAGGGGTAATTCCATTTTATTTTTCACATATTTCAATGAATAACTGAAGAAACTAATTGAATATCGTCTTTGAGATATAACGCTGTGTGTATTATGGGGTACTGGAAGCAATTTTATTATTCTCTTACTAGAATCTGTCGTCACGATCGGTAGTAAATCAATCATGTTCACGGTTTATAGATTCCACGAAATTTATGGCGTCCAGGGATAGCGGCAACTGTCAGTGGTGCTCTTCACGTTTCCTATTTCCATTAGTTCATAGTGGTTTATGGATTTCGATTAACAATGCTGAAAAAAGCTATTTTTCACAGTTTCGTTTCACTGATACATGAGTTGCGAATACTCGGCCGCTATGATTAACAAATTAGAAAGCAAAAACTAGTTGAAATTAGTAGGCAATTCTCAATTGTAGCACTCGAGACAGATGTTTCAACCATATCGTTTGAAAAAATGAAAGGGAAAATAAATTCAGAGATTTGGAACAATTAAGAAAGTTCAAAAAATCGCTGTATTTGATAAAATCAGAGAGAGCTGTGTAAGCTCTCGTATAACAATAAAAAAAATGTTTTTTCATTGTCATTATTTTTTGGCACAGCCCCCGGCAATTACAAATTTTCTGAACATCAACATGTCAGCAATTATTTAACTACTGTGGAAGGTTCACTTGTTCTAATATCTGATATTATAGAACACTGATCAATTAGATTAGCTCCATCCGAATCTTCCTAGGGTCAAAATTCAATCTTCCTACCCACACTTATAAATTTATAGTTCAACCAGGAGCATTATGATAAAGGTAACCGTGCAATATGAATTATCCGAAAGAATTGTATCTATTCGACAAAAAGGATGCAATTTTCATACAGAAATGTACTTGTTCGTAATAAAATATTCACATTTCCCAGCAGTTTCATACAGAAATGTACTTGTTCGTAATAAAATATTCACATTTCCCAGCAGTTTGTTTGAAAAAAAGCCTGGCAAAGGGTAAGTTGGAAGAATGGTGAGTAGCACTCAGTGAACTCACTGTACGGGAAAGTATTCAATTATATCTGAGATGGAAACATAGTATTCATCCACAAGATTGTACGTTATCAACCGAGGGAGACACAAGTTTTCACTTCAAAATTGCTGGTTGTAAAGGGGCAACTGATAATATCAGATTTTGCAACTTTTCTGTCAGTTCTTCGTTCTGCTGCGCTTTCCTCTACTTATTTATCTCCCTGCATTCAATCCTCCAATACCCTCATTCCATAGAATACATGAATGTTTCAGATCGCGTTCACATACAATGCATTTGCAATAATGTTTTTTTCACTTCTATATTAGTATTTAGGAGTTATGAGATTTGGGACTGTATCAGTTCAATGAAGATCAAGCCTATAATACCCCCTGTCACTCTCATTAAACCTGTATAATTGACAAGGGTTGATGTTGTGAATAGCGCACACCAAGAGGTTGTTGCCGGATACTGGGTTGATATGGAAGGGGAATTTACGAGGTTTGTTATTGCAACGATGAATTTGCATCAAGTATACAGGCAGAATATATACGTTCTTACGTTTGAGCGGAACTCTGAGATAGTTAGTTTGTAACATAAATGTTTTCACAGTCAAAACAGTTTTTAAATATGTCAGATCGAACAAAGTTAGGTGATGTATGCATGGTGAATACCCTGAAAAAAAATGTCAACGAGACATTTGAGGAAAGATTAAAATGAATTGTTCAATCGAATATCGTCAATATCAATGAGGACAGCAGAATTCAAGAACTTCAATTCAGGTACTTGCGAATTCAGATCTAAACAACTATCCAAATCTTGACTGGGAAAAAATAAAGCACCGTCACTTGATAGGTACTTTCAAAAAACGATGATGCAACGATTTCTTTCGCAGAATATTTCCCTCATATATAAAATGTCTCATAAGAGCAATGCAATTATCGAAAACTTACAGCAGTAATTGCATTGTATCAAGTCACAATAACAACACATTTGAAACCGTATCGCTAGACGTCAGTAAACAACACAAATAAATGTCAGATAGACTTCAAAAATAGGAAAACATTTCGTGTTTAGGTGGGTACTCCATACAATCTATAGAGGAAAGTATAAATGAACAAAAAATAGCATTTCCTTGAGAATTTCTTTATTCGTGGAATATTCCAATGAATTACATTCGTGCATAAAAATGACCAGATAATTTTGCATTCGAGCGTGATATCTTATACAAATTGCATTCGGTTATTTTCATATTTTGTGAAAGAGCCAAAAATGAAAATATGAGAATAAACTTGCAATTTTTAGATATCACGCTTTCTTGTAAAATTATCGGTCATTTTTATGCACTCGTGCGATTATAACCGAAAACAGAATGCCGTACGGGTCTAATGGTATTGCATGCAGCAGGGTAATTGCATTGGTATCACCATTTCAGGAATCATCTTCTACCGTTTTTAATTATTTTTATTTCCAATTTTGTCAGCTACTGCTGTTCGAAGATCGAATAAAACTGGTTGATACTTAATGAAAATTCATATTGAAATGTACTTGATACCCAGAGGTTGATAAAAGAAATATACATAAACTTAATATCAGATTATCAACATCGTGAATGAAGAATTCAATTACGACCTCAAATATCGGAATTTTGTGCTTTGAAATCAAAGTCAAATTTGTGTTGACCAGTGAATTATTATTCTAGGAAGATATTATATATATATATATATATATATATATATATATATATATATATATATATATATATTGCCATAACAGGTAGGTATAATTTTGATGGGAGAGTCGAGCAAATTTTGAATTTTTTCAAATATATGTGCCAAGCACAATGTTGAAATCTGATATTATGGTTTGTAATTCAAAATCAGTAAAACGTCAAATGACATAAACTATTGACAGCAATGGATTGGCCCTCATGACAGTTTTCCACAAAGCACAATGCAGAATATATTAGAGGAAGAAACGATATGAACCATGAATAGATATTGTAAAGAACAGAAATATAATTCTATACTTGAATTACTCTATCCTTTCCAACCTCTCCTCATCAACTACATTGAGGACAGAATGTTATTTATTCAGTCTTCTCCCACTTTCAGGGCCAGACCATTAGTTGTAATATCCATGAGAATAACCGATGGACACTGTGTTTACGCCTATTCTTCTCCAACATATATTGCTAGATAAAGATAGAATTACACCAAAAACACACCTGATGCATTAGCTACGAAACGATAACTTATTCGGGGCTTTAGTAAGGGAAACATCCAATTCAACCTTATATTAAATGAAACCGTATTTCAGCGGAATAATTACTGGTGCAGAGAGCTGCAAAAATAAAGCATTGCTTATATTCAGTCAATTTCCGACTACTCCAGAATACTATGAACACCCTTATTAAAATTGGAATTCAAATAACATCACATAACATATTGAATGTTCTTATCTGCACCTATAAGACCTTTGTTAATGAAAATTTCCTCCGAAAATTCATATTCGATATAGAAAGTCCCGAATCATTCGATTTCGATAATTGGCTAGCGAAATAAATTCAGACCTGGTGAAAGTTTTAATGCATTAGTCTAAGACAGGTAATTTTCAATTCAAATTGTCGTCGTTGTTTGATATAATCATAGACATTACAACTAATGGGCTGACCTTAAGAGACAGAAGACTGCGGAATAAGCAATATAGAATAGCCCGAAACCGGTCTGCAAGTTTTCCCCGTCCCAATATTATTGTTATTATTATTGGAGATTAACTCCGGCAGTTGTATCGCCGAGAGCATATGCAAAAAAATTTTTTGTGGAGAAAGACAAAATATGTTTATTGACAGTAATATCCAACTGACGATGTTATTTAATGACTACAGGGTGGGGGCACAATTGAGTACTAAAACAAACACCTATAACATGTTCCCCTTCAAAAAACTTACTGAAAAATCATTTCAAGACATGATGAAGTTTTCAAACTCCTTTGGAAACCAACCCATTCCTGTTACTCTTACCTCTACAATCAAATTTTCATCCAAGCTCTCATGGGCTCTAACATACACATCAGTTTCATCCTCTTTCTCATTTTGAGAGATACTCGCGCGGAGTTCACATTATGTCCACAAGGTAGTACCATCTTACAGAAAACTCATGTATACTTAGTGAACCAATTCATATTGTGAGGAGGGTAGAACCGAAATCATTCCACTCCAGTCTTCAATTGTAATTGTCTGAACACTTGTCTTCAATAATTTTTTTTCACTTATTTGAATACTTAAATAACTAATATTGAGTAAAAATGTAAAACATATTCGAAACATTCACTTTGAATTATTAATTATAGCTGATTAATAACTTATTCAAAGACTAGAGGTTACTTTGAATTTAATTTTAATTTAATTGAACATTTAATTCAACTAAATTCATAACTCATTATTTATTAATGTGAAACAATTAGAAAAAAATTGCTTCCTAATGTTTTCTAAAGATTATTTTGCTACTTGGGGTTTTTGTTCTCAGGTATCTTCAAAATTTGTGTAGCTCTTATTTTTCATCGTATGGTCACATTCCATTTCGACTAAATACATGATCCGAGTCTATAATGAATTTAAGTTCAATTGAATTTCACATCGAAGATTCTAGCTCTGTTTACAACTTTTTTTATTTTATCATGCTCTTCAGATGATCCAGAACAACAAATCGTCAAAGAAAACTATTACATCCGGTATTCAGACCAAAAGTTTCGAATTATATTTCTGGAATAATTCTGGTGCACAATTCAAAACGAAAGGAAGCCTGTTGAATTCGTGTATGCCAAAAGAAGTACCAAATTCACACAGCTCACTTGATTCATCATTCAATGGAATATGGTAAAACCTTTCTTCGAAGTCAGCAATAAACAGCGTTTATTGCTGAATTGACATTTATGTCTTGTACAGTTGGGATCACGTAATACTCTCTCTTCAGGGCTTTGTAATAAGTGGCATCAGTGTTCATAGTATTCATGGTGTTTTGTTCATGTTTTGCTGAGTTCCGTTGAATATTCTTCAGAAAGTTGTTTTCCTTTTTTTTGTACGAAATTCTTGGATTTCTTACGTTTCCACACGAGCTATTGCCAGCAGAGTAAGCAAATCAATTTTGATTAACTTAAGCTGGAAAATTTAATATCTAAGATACCACCGACTAACCAATTTTCTTGTGCCTGCTGTGGCGAAATCAGTAATGAGAAAGAATTTAGCCAATGCAGAACAATTTTTATTATTTCTGTGTATTTCTGGCACTGAGTGATTTGAAAATCATTAAGAACAAAGCCAACGTTCAATACAATTGTGGGAGTGAGATCGGTAAAACTATAGCAGAGCTAAGGGCACTTGTTATTTAACTTAAGCAAGAAGTAGAAAAATTCAAATCTTTTAAGCATGTCCCGACTTTCGTTTCTGCTTATTATAAGGAAATAATTCATGAAATCAATGGAAGGAAATCTAGAGAAAAAATTTGATTATCTTCGCAGTTCCAGAGAGTTCTGATCTGTCTATCGATCAGAAGAGAGCATTAGACACCGATCGGAGGAAAGAGATTTTGAATGTTGTCGCCTATGAAGTCAATGTTATCAACATTGAACCTATTCAATGGGTGGAACTGATAACAGCGGTGAACCAACGCCCATTAAAAATGGACATGAAAGAGGAAATGATGATGATGATCGAACCTCTCGATAAATAGAGTATTACGAAAAACTGAAACAGGAACTCAAATATAGAACTGCTCTGATGAAACAAGCTTGAAAAATCAGTCATGTACGTGGTGTACCCAAAATTATTGCAGAAAACTGATTGAACCCAACATGAAGATCACTTTTAATGTTTTATCTATAAAACGTGCGCGGACTCAATACTAAAATATATGAACTATAGAATTCAATATTGGCATCAAATTACGACTTTATATGTTCTGTTGAGACCTGGTTGTCTGAAATCGTTCCAAGCTCTGAAATGTTTCCATCTGAATATACTGTTGGTCGAATTTTATAAGGATGAACACTACATGAGGTGGAGTACTATTGGCGTATCATATTTGTAATTTTGTGGTGGAAACTGTGATTCTTGATCATCTTTCTGATGAGATCTATAGGTACTATCGATATAAATGGAGTACAGTGTACAAAGAATTTCAGATCAAATATTCATTTATGTCATATTCATACCTCCCAGTGTTACACCTGAGGATTTTGAAAATTACTTTCTGACTTATTTAGAAATATTGTAAATGACCAGTCCAGCATTCTTGTTCTGGGAGATTTTAACATCGCTATATGAATAATGATCTCACCGATGAATATTTCCGCCTATTACATACTTTTTTGCAATATAACGGTCTCACACAATCAATCACCATTTTGAATTCCAGTGAAAGAATGTTCTAAAATTGTTCGTTTCCGTCAACCAGCTGACGAACGTCAACCCTCAGAAGTCGAAACTTGTGCGAGCAATGGATCAACGAGGCCTTACCTTTTAACGTGTGATTATCCAGCACGGTGGCCCGGCGAGGTTTCGAACCCCGGCCAGGTTTCGAACCCCGGCCTTCCGCTTGATAGGCAGATATGCTAACCACTACACTACTGAGACCACATGTTGGACAAATATCACCATTCCCTATCCATTGTGTTCGAAATCAATGCTGGTTATGATATCAATTTTGAAAGTGATTTACTGAATATATCTCATAATTTCAAAAAATGCCTTGACGATATCACGGGTACCAGAAGTTGTTTTTCGTTTTGAATTATACGTACTCAAGTTTACTGAGCTCAAAGGTAAGTATCCCAAATGGTACACTGCGGAAGTTGTTCGTAATATAGAATCAAAATATTGTTTATATCGAAGTTATCAACATCAGATGGACGTAATATTCATGAAGAATATCAACGAGTACGTCAGTTAATGAAACAACAGATATCTGATTCTCACAAACAATATCTACTATTGGTGCAAAATGACTGACTTTCTTGTCCTATTAATTCGGTAGAATTATCGAGGAATATCTATTGACAATTTTTCGAAGGTTTTTGAAATGTATACTTCAATTAATACTGACTAGTTTTCTCATATCTTATTCCCTGCATGAATCTATGCGAGTTACGTATTCGATATACGAAAAGTGTTTTTCAAAAAGACTTTATTTTAGAAACAGACAGTATGACAGCGTTAAATGAAATGAATAAAGAATGTAAATTGGGTATATTTATAATGTCGATGTTGATGAGCCAGCATCTCAGCATTTCTGGAATAACGGTTGTAACTTTATCCCTGTGAGACGCTCGGTCAGCGAACCTGGGTTTGTAACTTGCGAATTCGTTCAACGGTGTCTAATTCAGTTGCGATAATTCAAGAAATAGAGGATCCAGACAGTAAGGGGCCAATGGATGTGGTTCATACCGACTTCTCAAGGCTTTGATATGATAACTAACTCGATAATCATGAAGAAAACTTGACCAGTTTGGATTTAGTTAGTTAGACTGAAGAATTTGCTTTCGTCATATCTGAATAATCGCCATCAATATGTTGCATACAACGGTTTTGAATCTGCATATTATACCAAGCATCATCTGGTGTAACCCAAGATTCTAACTTGGGACCCTTGTTATTTCTCTATTCCATTAATGATCTGGCTACTTCATTACACAACTATACACGAGTGTTTTTCGCTGACGATTTGAAGACTGTCGCACATCACAACAAAATCTTAACACCATCATTAGGTAGTGCAAATCGAACAAGTTGTGTTTGAACGTAGCTAAAAGATTTGCACTTTCACCCAGAAGGTCAATTACATTATGTTTGACTACAATCTGGGCGATACGAGTCTAGCTGTACGGAAGTGAAAGACTTGGGAGTGCTTTTTGATGCGAAATTAGAATTCACCTGACACATAAATAATATGGTGTCGTCTGCAGAGAAGAATTTAGGTTCTCTCATTAGAAATATTGAATCATTCTCAAAGCAAGATATACTAAGGATACTTTATTTTTCGCTCGTGCGATCCAAATTGGAATACGCGATAAATATATGGAACCCCTTGTATCAACATCAATTTCGTGCTACAGAAAATGTACAGCGCCGTTTTGTTAAGTATTTGTCCTACAAAGTAGATAATATATCTATCCTAATCGAGGAATTGACCTATCTATACTGCTCGAACTATTTGAAATGCAGTCTCTTCAGCTCAGAAGGATTATTGAAGGGTTATCGTGTCTTTTTGGCTCAGTACACAGCAGATAGGCTCACATATTTATAAGATGAAATTAACTGACATGTGCCAAAGCTGTTTTCACGCAGATGTCTCACATTTCATTTCGGTGTGACAATATCCAACGCTTCACTGAAGTCGACTGTGTCTTCTATCTGTTCGAATTGTAATTTAATTTCAGAGGATTGTGATATTATTTCTGACAGTATTTCTGTAATTTCAGATGTAAGTTCAAACCCACGACTCAACTATCATTTCATTTTGCGAATTATTTTTTTCCCTCCATCAGCTGACTTGATACCATTCTCGATAATGACTCCAGCATGAGAGTCGAAACGTCGAACAATTCAACATTCTGCACACGGATCATTACCTGAACTATTCTCTATTTTCCAGCCTCCTTAAAAAACATTCATTTTAGCACATCATCATTTCTATATAGATCCTTTTTTATTCTTGGATCCTGATAAATATCTTGATCCTGATAAATATCTTGATCCAGGTAAATATTTCAGGAATCTCTTTCAAGTGTCAAATTGATAATCAATTTTAGATAAAGAGTATTCTTTCGATATTCATGAAAAACTCGAAGGAATAGAACTATCAAATTCAGTCTTGATAATGTGAAATTCAAGAGAACAAAAAAATCGGTTTTGGTGATTATTGGTGATCATTGATAAATGTGAGTTCTTCAATTCCACCAAAAAAATATCAATTCAAAAAAAACAACTTAGATTTCGTGTTTGTAGGTAGACGATCAGAATCGTGACGTTTCTACAAGGTTGACCCTGGTAACCAAGTATTTTGTTCCCTATGATTGCTGGAATTCATATTCTACCTTGGAATTCATTTCATATGGAATCATATCCATTCAGTTGACTGGAATCGCATATTCATTCGTTTAGTGAACGAAAATATTCACGAGTGGAAGAAGAAAAATGTATAAATTGAACAAATGAAGCTTCATTTCGCTAATGTTCAGTATCAATCAGATAATTCTGAAAGCCTGCAGCTGACATACAGAAAGAAGGAACTCAACAATGAGACTCAATTATAATCGTGCCTTTTATTTCGTTTCGAAGAAATTCATGCGCTGAACATAAACAAGCTACTCTATATTCTATAGAGCACAAAGTTACTTCACTTGAGTCAATATTTATATTCCATGGATATCCCTCATCACTTTTGTTTTTACGCAGAAGAATAAATTATAACCTTCAGGCAGACAGTCGAAGCAAAGAGAATCCAGATAGCGGAATAATAATTATTTGTTTTATATTATTTTTGAATTATACTTTGACTTCATGAACTACATACGTATGGAGAAATACCGGGTATGTAAAGGAATGCGAGTAGAAGTAAGAAATATAACCTATGTTGTGTTTCCATGGTGATGATGATTTGAATTTCATAAGAGAAGAACATTGACTTTGTTCAATGTCAGTCACGGAAGTGATATGTTATCGACGTTTGAGGATAATTATTCAAAAGTTAATATGGTTAGAAGTTGTGTAGAACCTTGAGTTTTTCTGAAAATATTGTCAATGTTCCATTTTAAATTGTATTATCGCTATATTCTATTATTGTTTGAATATGTGTTGATTTCTGAACAAATAGATAATAAAGAAACATTACTATATTCTTGGAAAAAGGGGAATTTAGAGTTACTGATTCAACTTCTCCAAATAAATTGTAGAAGAATACAACAATAGTGAACATGCTCGTCTTAGTTCTGAGATGAAATGTAATTTCGTTGAGTGGAATAACATTTTTGAAGGATTATTCCATAAATGTTATCTCTCTGATTCAAGTTTCGTGTGCATGATATATAAATTGAGGAAAAATAAGGTGGGAGTCCCAATGGACGAATTCATTGCAGAACAACGGTGTTCTTTTGTTCTCATATCTAGACCGAATTAATGATTTGACATATAAATGAAACATTTATCTATGCTATTAGACCCATTAAAATTTTCAGAACATTGTATATATCCCAATATATAGTTTTGATATGGAACAAATTCAAGTAGGACTTCAGAGTCCTGAGAATTAAAAACGAATGACAATTTCAAATTTTAAGATATCTAATAGCATGAACAATTGAAATGAGAATATACCTGAACAAAAAAAAATCACTTTGAAGCGTATGGTTTTATATAGGACTAACAGTTTTCGCATGTCCGGACCATTTTTTTTTTGGCTGATAGTTCAGCTATTAACTACTAGATGAATAAAATTCAATGCTAGAGTAGTATATTGAATGCAATTCTCTTTCATTTATGCTCTTCTTTGTGGAAGATTCGAACGTCTTCTGATGATATACAAATATCAACAGATACTGTTTGCTTAGTTTTCGTTATTTCTTATTCAAATAGCTTTTTCTGGAACTCGATAATCTCAAGATTTCATCAGCGATAGATTAACTGCTCCTTGATAAAATGAAACAATCATAAAAAGATGTCCACCGATTCGATAAAATACTCGGTATTCTGAGATAATTGCAATTATACCACCAAACTATTAACTATGGTTCATATGGAATTATTGAAAAATAATTATAACAATATCAAATATATTATGTAGTCAATATTTTCGGTTTTGTCTCCTGAAAATTGAAAGACCTTAAATTCTTATATTCTCTGTTTTCAAGACAAATCTTCCCCGATACGTGAGTACAATATTGTAAAAAAGCAAAATTTACTTTTTTGTCACTAATATATCGTATTCCCAATGAATCATATATTTCCTCATGGAGACGTTTCATGAGTTATTCTGCCTTCTTTTCAAGCCCTTTGAAAAATTATTTTGCAGATAGGATTGTTCAATCTTCTCCACATATTCAGTTCGAGTAAGTAACAGTTATTTTATTTTTTAGGAAATTTATTCATAAATTTGGTAATTTATATTTCGATAAATTCCCGATATCAAAAGTTGAGGTTCGCACAGTTTTGCGGCACATGCCCAGTACACAAGTCAGCTAGTCCATAAAAGACAACAAGAACATACGCTACCGCTACCACATTGTAATCGAGTTGAATTCAGTTGTTTGTGCATGTACCTCGCTGCTTATTACGTTCACTGCTTCACAATACAGTTCATTGTACCCGCCTGCTGGAGTCCTGACCACGCTAGCCGCCCTCGAGAAAGTTTGGTGAGTGCTACTGCAACTTTCGCTAAATTCGCTTTTCGCATTCAGGCGCAATACATAACATTTGGTCCTTCGAACCGGATATCCCACCCGCGATCATTATATGAATAAGTTTACTCAAATATAGCAGATTTTCATCCGCATATTTCAAATAACTGAAATAAAGGGTTCCATAAACAAGATAATTCAAGGCCATTCGCTTCGACACATTGAGGTTTTTTGCGTACGAATTCCAAACATCGTAAAAAGGAGAACTCTCTAAAGTCAGTTTACCACGAATATTTATTGTCATCATTTATTTGACATTATGTCCACTGCAAATGAGGATACAGCAGTATAGAGCTTTTTGTCAACTTCTTCGGAATCAAATAACAGAGATTAAAGAACTTGCTGACAGGGTAAAGGCTGATGAGAAATAAAGTCTTCAGTTCAAATTGTTTTATCCACAAGTTGCAGAATGTATTAATAGATTCAAGAAATATCACTCTGATTTGATTTCGTTGCTTGATCTTGCAGATGGGGAGTACAATGATAAAGAAGCCGTTTGCAAAAACATTGATTTTTACTGTTCATATATCGATGTTGTTTATAACGAACTGTTTGAAATCAAAGTTGGATTACCTACAACTCATCCTTTCAATCCTTCGCAAAACACGTATACAATTTACATTTATACAATTATTTCCGAAATGTTATTCGCAAGAACACAAGTCTCACAAACATTGAGAAATTCAATTACCTCATAACGTCGCTTCGCGGTCCCCCTCTTGCGCTTGTTCAAAATACTTCTATGAACAGTGAAAACTATGGAACTGCACTCAAGTCTGTTTTGAAGCAGTATGATGAAAAAAGATTAATTGCACTTGCCCATCTGGAAAAATCGATAACGCTGCATCTGTTACCAATTCAATAGATACTCTAATACTTTGAGACTACTTCTTGACGCTTTTGCATGAAACTTAGCCGCTTTGAGAAATATTGGAATTCCAGATGAACAATGGGATTTCCTTTTATGAGTCCTATTCATTCTCGAAACATCTCGATGAAGATAGTATCATTGAGTCATCCAATTGATGAGATTCCCACTTTTGAGTCATTGAAGAAGTTTATTCAGGATCGGTGTAACGCATTAGATGCAGTGGTTTTCTCAGTATCACATAATTCACCGCCATCAATTAAGGGTAAATTGTCCAATATGTCGTCAAAATCTTTAAAATCCATACAAACATCTTCATGTTTCGCGTATACGAATTCTATTCGAAGTCATACTTGCTTTTTTTGCTAACGAAGTCGCTCGATATAAAGATGCTCTGATTATTTCAATAAACAACCGCAAGAGAGACTGAGTTTCGATAAACAAAAAAATCTATGTACATACTGTCTGATCTCGCAACACTCTTCGCAATTGTAAGTCGAATTCAACTTGTCGAAAGTTATTAATTCTACTAAACCCGTCTCAGACAGACACTTCATCCCAAACCTCACGAATTTCAAAGAATATTATGGAGATTCTCCAAAGATGATGAGGTTACAGATTATCGCTTGAGAACACTTACTTTCGGGTTTTTCAATAGTCCAGTTTTGGCTAATAGAACTATTTTACACTCTGCTCACGATGACACAACGGGTTTTTCCTTGGCAGTTGAGGTTTTGGAAAATAATGTATATATCGATGATATATGTTGCAGAGTAAAAAGCCAACACTTCTCTCTATGGGCCAGAACCCCTTTGTGAGCTCAGGCAAAGTCACATGAAAGAGGAATTCTCGCATCCACTGAAACGTCACTGGAATAAAGTACCAGAACAGAGACGAGCGAAAAGAGTTCTATGAGGGAAATGGCAGAAGTTTCGGGAATTGGTAAAGCTGGAACCCTCAGAACATGAAGGATCTAGCCCTCTCAAAACTGATGAACTTCATGAAATCTCAGTATTCGGGGCTGTGAATAGATTTCAATTGAATAGATTGTTTCATTGCACCTGCTCAGGACTCAAGATTTCGACGTGCAGTGATCATTATTTACCTTCTGGTGCGAGAATTAGTCATGTTAATTTCAGCCAGAGCATCCACTCATTGAGTTGGAGCAGAAATGAAATGAACCCGATGGAAGAGATTCAGATGAATCCCAGCAATGACAATAACTAATTTCCCATGAGACATAATTACATACGTATAGGAATGATCAAACCGAACTGGCTGAGCTTCTTCCATCAATCCACCTTCTGTTTTGTGTATCCTATTCTTAGGCGAGTTAAAATAATTTTACATTTCATCGATTCAAGTTACGTGAAACTTTGTTTGGAGACATTTCCGACAGAAATCAGAATTTCGATGTTCGGAATGATTGCTATAGACGAAGATTTCACATCATCTACATGACTGAAGTCACATCGTGTACAGCAGATTCAGATATCTTCTTCGTAAGGAGTAGAGAGTTGAAAATGTTTTTTGTGTTCGCAAGTCCTACCGAATGTCACTGATGAGACATATGGTGGGTCGAAACAGCTGTCTGGCATTGTATTCTCGAATGGAATCATTTCAAAGATCAAAATTTCGGTAGTTGCAGCTTTCTCTGCGAGTAGACTGAATGAAGATTCTCGTTCGCGACGGGTCATTTGTTACGGCTTCGCATGTGATGTGACCGTTGTAAGGAGCTTCCTGTACTTGGTGTATGAGGAGTTTGAGTCTTTCACCATCTACACCAGATTCAAATAGAGTTGTTTACAATCACTCAGTCCAGCATCTTATTTGTGGAAATATTAGGTCATTAGAATTATAAATCCAGAAATAAATCGATATACTAAATTACTATAATTATGAATTTGATGCTCATAAAACGAATCAAAATCCTGTGCTTGGATCCCACAGAATACCTCGAGTGGTATTGAAATATTTCGAAAAATAAAATGTTCTATTGTTTCAATCAAGATATGCCCATCATCAGTAGATTTCGTCTAACACAACATCTGGTTACTCTATTCACTCATCAAGTTTATATTTAAAATATTATAAATCTAGCATTTTTATGTATATACTTCATAAAGTTCATAATGAAAAAATACCCACCTTACTTTATGGTTCATATTCTCATATAGCGTCACCTGAAATGTCATTAACTTTTTCATTCAAGCACCGCTCCCGTTTTCTTCATGTACATGAAATTTTAATAGACCCCTATTGAAATTTTCGATTAACTCTTGATCTTTATGGGCTATTCTGCTAAGTAAAAATGGTATCGGTATAAAAATATTTTCTGAGAGTAACCGCTGGGAAGTTGTAAGTGAATTTCGTTGGAGTGGAACTAATAAAAGAGAATTTTCTACTTGCTCTACCGCGTTCCCAAATTAATTGGATTTTCTGCCAGGTTCTTATATCCGTCGATAGGTTTCAATTCACACTCTCCGTGGCTTCGGAATTTAATTGATGTTATCGATATGACGCTCTGTAAGTGCCTAGAGATGTACTTTTGCTTCCATAGGGAACAATGATTTGCTGCAACGATAGGGTCATGAATTTCAACATTGATTACATCCTCCATTCATCGTTTTCTTTCTCATTCGAGTGGAGTTGAAGAGATGAAAAATTCGAGTCTAGGAGTGAAGCCAAACACTATGTTAAAGACATATTGGAAAGAACTTCCAGATTTGATTATATAAATGAGGCATAATATATTCATTTTGGATAACTTTCATACTATTCATTATCATAGAGAAATCCATGAACAAATACCTCATGTAACTGAAAAATTTGGACAGAATTCGATTAATTGAAGACAAATCATATTCTCCGACATACCTTTATATCGATAAAGGAGCAAGGGGAAAGGGAAAAGGGAGAATATAAAGGGAACAAAGTACTTCAGTCTGTTTGTATATACAGGGTATTAGGACAACATGTGGCAAAATTTAAGGAATTTTTCCTTGGCCTGTTCGACGAGTATTTTGTCCAAGGATGATTTCTGAAAAATCCCTTTGTTTCGAAGATCTAGGGTGAACAGAATTTGCAACAAACACATTCGATATCCGTTGAAATCATCAATGCAAATAAAACAATGTATGGCAATGAGTGTATGAAGTACTGGATTGAAAGATCACTGGTTTGGTCGAGTTAGGCCACAGACATGGCCTGCTTGACCCCCAGACTTAAAACGGTCGACTTGAGGAATCAAATGATTGCTCGGTTCAACTCAATCAGAAATATCCCTTATGTATTTGAAAGTGTACAGTAGTCAATGAAAAAATATTGAATGGTGATACCCTGGCTGGGGTAAGTTATTTCGAACATCCACCTTAGATTGAACAACTCTACATGTACTTTGTGATAATGAAATATCTACAATTTCAAATTTTTTTTTCACCGTGTTCCTTCGAGTCAAATGTTTTTTTTTCGGAAATCATCATAAGAGAAAATATTCTTACAATAGACCAAGGAGTTTTGCTTTGGGCTTTAGTCGCATGTTTACCTAACACCCTGTATTATGATTTTCCTGCCCTCGCAAGAAGGAGTGCTTTTTTTCCGCGAAAAATAATCTGCCAGTAGCTTTTTGGCAGAAAATAATATAAATCATTATTAACACATTCGAAGTTTAGCTTCTCAGAGCTCCGGCTGATTGAATAGTTTTGTATAGTGACTTGGTATATTTTATATAATATATATATATATATATATATATATATATATATATATATATATATATATATATATATATATATATATATATATAAAGCTCGTGGAAAGATTACTCCAAAATCAAATTCCACTAGAGCAACTTCAACTTCAGAAAACCTGAATGCATTCCAGAATTCGAGCCAGGGATTTCAAATCTCAGTGTTATGGGATTATGGGATGACCATGCCTTAATTTTTAAGTAGGTTGATCGGTCTTTCTTGTTCAATTCAATTTATTCTTCCAAAGGTACACATATGTACAGGATACGTCATTACACAGGAATAAGTTTACAACTCTTACAGCTAAGACAAATTAAAATTTCAATTAAAAAACAAGTTGCTATGTACCTGCGCCGGGCCGAAGAAACAATCCGCCCCACCCCATGCAAATCAGAGATCTTCTTGGAAAATTTGTTATGATAAGAATTATCATTTAGCTCAAGAACTTGAAATAGTCGTCAAAGCAATAAAATGGATTATCAGTACACAAAGCATCAATATATTTTTTGAATTCTTTCATGGAAAGAATCCTTTACACAAGAGGGTA
This sequence comes from Zygogramma bicolorata, assembly GCA_032362365.1. Taxonomy (NCBI): domain Eukaryota; kingdom Metazoa; phylum Arthropoda; class Insecta; order Coleoptera; family Chrysomelidae; genus Zygogramma; species Zygogramma bicolorata. The sequence goes on from JAVJAQ010000825.1 coordinate 70,343, forward strand.
GTATATTAAAGAGACTAATTTCAATATCCTCAGATTTCTTCAAACGAGTACGTGGTAATATCAGATGTTGTTTATTTCTGGTGTCATGTGAATGAATATCTGAAAATGTAACATACTTAGCTATATTCCTTCTAACATTTATTAGTTTTAAATATATTATTAAAGAAAATAGGGTTTTTATTCGTAGTTCGTAAAATATTTGCTTACAAGATTCCATGAAGTGTGCACCTACAACATTCCTTACAGCTTTCTTCTGTAGTATAAATACTCTATTCAAATGAGATAGGGCTGCATTTCCCCAAATGCTTAAACCGTATCGAATGACTGATTCGAACAAAGCATAGTATGCAGTCAGAGCCGCCGACTGATTGACTAGTAGCCGAGTTTTCTTAATGGCAAAAATAGCAGAGCTCAATCTCGATGAGATCTGGCAGATGTGCATGTTCCATGTAAGTGCTATATCAATATCCACACCCAAAAAACGAATGTATTCATCATTTATATGAGCAGGCTTCGCGTCAAAATTTAGTGTTTTGGTTTTGGATTCATTCAGCACAAGTTGATTTACTGTAAACCAGTCCTTGGCATCACTCAAAAGGTTGTTCAGGATCAATACCTGATCCTCACTTCGCTCAAGGCTAACTCCTATTGTGGTGTCATCAGCGTACATGATGGTAACCACACTGGGATCCTCAAAAGCATTTGGTAGATCATTAATGAATACTATGAAGAGAAGAGGGCCAAGGATTGAACCCTGAGGCACACCCCTGACGATGTCTCGACTGGAGCTCATTTGCCCCTCAACGTACACAACCTGTTGCCTGCCTGTGAGGTAGGACTGCAACAATTGGAGACAGATTCTGCGAATTCCATAACACTCTAGTTTTTTCAATAGAATATCATGGGAGACGCAGTCAAAGGCGGAGCTAAGATCAGTGAAAATTCACAAAAACGTTTCATTCTCTTCGAAAGATCGTTTTATGGAATTAGTCAATAGTTTGATGGCATCTATGGTAGAACATTTTTTTCTAAAGCCAAATTGCTGATTATTCATTATATTATGCTTATCCAAGTAGTTCAGTAATTGGTTACATACAACAGTTTCAATAATTTTCGAGAAAACCGGTAATATGGATATTTGTCTGTAATTTTCTGGAAGGTCCTTGGATCCTTTTTTGTATATTGGGTCCACTTTTGCAAGCTTCTGATAATATGGAAATACCTCTTGAGTAATACACGAATTAACTATGTTTACCAATACAGTAATGATCAAATGTGCACATTTTTTAGGACATATACACTTAGGTCATAAATGTCTTCTGTTTTTTTATTTTTGAAGTTGTAGATGATTGCAATTATATCATGTTCATCAACTGCTCTGAAAAACAATGAATTCTCAATAGATATAGACCTTATGGCATAATCGTATATATTTTTAGTTGAAATTTGTAAACTTTGAACCATATTTTCAGCATGGTTGGTGAAAAATTCATTCAGTTCGTTCACGCTCAAATTATCTGGGTGCACTTTCGTTTTATTTTTCCTTCCTGTCTCATCATTTATTGCTTTCCAAACAGCTTTATTAATATTTAGTGAATTATTGATTTTGGACTCGTTATGAGTTTTACGTGTTAAAGTCAATATTTGTGTGTATTCTTTTCTTGTTTGTTTCAGTAGTTGTCTGTTGTTTTCAGTCGGGTGCCTAGAGTACCAATCATATACAAAATGGACTAGATTTTTTGCTTAAGTTACTTCTGGAGTTATCCACGATTTTTTCTTATATTTACGCTGATCGTTTATCAATAGAAAGCTATTATTAAAATGAAACATGAAAATGTCTTGAAATTTTCTATACTTATTTTCGGCCGAGGTTTCCTCAAAAACATCGGTCCAATCCTCACTAGAAAGGTAGGTATTGAAAATATTTACATTTTGTTCGGTGAATTGTCTCTTTTTGGTAAACTCGATTGTTGAATTACAGTTGGTTTTTGGGAAAATACCCTTCAGCTCAATGATTTGTCCTTTATGATCAGATGCTCCCCACCAGTCATTCAATATATTAGAGTCACAGTTAACAAATATGTTGTCTAAGCAGTTTCCAAGTAGATGGGTACTGCTGCGTATGGTGGGTCTGAGGTTGTATGTCAGAAACAACTCCAAAACCTTATTTGCCATTTGATCCGAAGAATCATTGAAATGCACATTAAAATCACCTGCTAACACGATTGATACATTTACATTTAAAGATTCAATAAGTTCCAAAGCAGTATCGATTTTGTTTAAAAATGGACCAATATCTCTATACTCAGTTGACCTATAAACTGACAGGATGACTAGGTTTAATTTTTTTATGTAGCAAGCAGATAATTCGCATACTTTATCTTCGGATATTGAATTTATATCAGGTAACTCCTTCACGCCAAAATCTAATAGATCCTGTCGTGATAAAATACAGGAACCTCCACCCCTTGTTTCACTCCTAGAATAAAAGCTTACTAGTTCAAAGTTTTTTATACTCACAGATTTCAAGTCAATTTGATTCATCCAGTGTTCCGTTAAGCATAAAACCTCAATTTCTCTATGTTCTAAAATGAAATTGTCAATGATCAAAATTTTATTAGTCAAACTCTGGACATTTGCATGGAAGACGAACAGACTATCCCCCCCGCCCAACCCAGGCACACAGCGATTGCTTTGAGTACTGAGCTGATTTTTAAAACTATCACAAGAAACATTTCCATTTATAATTTGATTATCGACATGAACAATCGAGGGATTCCCATTCGATTCTTGATGGCTCATTTGATCCCTTGAGGAGAGGGGTCCCTCCCCTTTGAGGACATTCCCTTCTTCGCAAAAAATGACACTAGAGCACCACTAGGCCAAGTCTGCCGATTCCTTGCCTTCCTCAATTTCTCCCTCTTGATAGTCACCTTCATCGACGCATAGATATCAGGATGTTTTGAAGTATGTCTTTCGCAAATTTCATCTGGAATATTTGACTCAAGTGTCCTTTTGAGGTCTTCAGGATTAGTATTTGGCTCGAGTCTTGTCACATGTAGAGACACAGTCCTTGGAACTGTTTGAATTTCAGCAGCTTCGTTATTTCCCCCAATCAAATATCGACGTTTCTTTTGTCGTTGATTATTTACTCTTATCCAACCATTATCTTCTCTGTTATTGTGTTCTAACTCTTGGAGAGTTCTCATAGTGTTTGCCTGATTGACTTGCATAAGGGCAGCATTCACTTGAGTAGCGGTGACGAATTCGTGATTCATTCCTTGAGAATCATTTGGCGTGGGCTTCGACGGTCCCGGCGGATTATTAGCCACAACCGTTTCAGCATAGCTAATTTTCTTGACGGATTCCTTCTCAGACATTTCCGTAGCCTTGGGTACCTTACTTGGCATTTCCTTTGGCGCGACGACTTCACGTATTGCATTGTTAGAGGTACTTGCATTTTCCTCCTGAAGGGACCGTATTTTGTCTTGCAGTCCTTTAATAATGATGTTTTTATGTTTAATCAGGCTCTTGAGGTACATTATCTCTTTTTTCAGTGGGTCGTCATCCAATTCAATCAGTTCTTCACTAAAAGATAAGTCTAGGTTTTGTGAAGGTTTGAGGTTATGAGAGTCCTGGCAACAAACCATCTCCTCATCGTTAATTAAAACACTTTTTAGTCTCTTGGCACAACTAGGATGTGCTATTGCACCACAGGCATTACACCTAGGTCCCTTTCTGACTTTTGAGGAACAATATTTGCAGAGAATCAGCGACGCTTCACTTTCACCGGCCGCCATTTTTGATGTCGCTGATGTTGATGATACAATAACCTGAAGATTTATAACATGAATAGGGCAGAGTGGAAAGTCCTTTTTACTAGAAGGTTTCCAGATCATCAGGATTTTGCCTCAGCCCTCAGAAAATTGTTGAACAGAATCGAACAGTTACACGTTACCTAGGAAAATACAACTTTGATAAAATGGATTTTTTTATGCTTGTGAAATAACAGGAAAACAGGAGGTGTCTTGTCTTAACGACGGAATAAGAGACTCATCCATTCAAGCAGGTGCTGAATTGTACGAATGAACGAGCCCATAAAACTTCTCAAGGAGGTCGAATGATTCAACATGAATCATGTTCAGGACGATGCTGCTATATAGAACAATAACTGAATTTCCTAGCCAAAACTGAGATATTGCAATCAGATAATCCCAAAATGGTAGAGACTGAAAAACAGTTGAAAAAATGGTAGGGAGAGCCGTGAAATTTTTTTGAACAACCCTATGGAAAGAGATGGTATCAACTTCGCCTTCTGGAGACGAAATTCAGTTTTTTCATGTATTAAGTCAATGGGGAAGATGACCCAAAGCTTTTAGTAGGTGGCAGCACGACTGCATGTGCCTAATGAGTGATTTTGCAGGTTATGTTTTATTTTTATTTTAATGAATATTTTCAAAAGATACGTAAGAATCATAAGGATGTTTTCTCCAACCGATAGATATGGATGTTTGTCTGTACCAGAACTGAAAAGTTTGTTCAGGGAACGTGGTGGATCCCTCAAAGGAAAAAAAAAGATCTGAGTGAAAGGTAAAAAATTCAAACTGATTACAGAGGTGTTTCTTTAAAAATCATCATAATAACCATCTACTATCCCTGCTACGTTCTTTTGTAAGTGACTGGAGCATAATCTAGAATGTTCAGAAGCCTGAAAGCTCTTTCTTTTCAGGGCTACTTCCCACTGCTTTTTCAGTTTTGTTTCTTTTGGAAATAAATGCGTACCTACATTTTTACATCCGAATACACTACATGAGACCATTTTATGTCGATTTCAAATCTTTATATTCTTAATTATCGCAAAGAAGGGACGTTTAATGTTTTGAATCGTTGTCATTTGACTTGAGAGGCTGTCAAAGGTTCATGCAGTGGTGGCGCTCCTAGTGGTAGAGTTTTGCAGCCGTCATCCCCATTGTACCGTGAGAAAGTGACGGCATTGTTAGAAGTTCTTATTTCATATTGGAGCATCATCCTCGAAATGATTCATTCAGGGTCATTTGATAATATTTGAGAAACTTTCACCGAATCGTATCACTTGGTGTCAAGTTTCTAACATTTGTTAACCTGTATATTCAAGTTAGCAACTGAACATCTGTTCATCGCAGTGAACGTTTTGAATACAAATAACATTGGTTGGAAGTTGTGAATTTTATAATGACAAATTTTTTATAACTCATTTGCATTAATTGGACCCTTGCTGTTCTGGAATCTGCCATACTAAACGGCTTGAGCTGGATTCAGACGAATCCGACGTCTGACCGTCAGACGAAAATGGGTGATTCACATAGAACCGAGTATTTTTTGGACAAGAAATTGTGAGAAATCGAATGTCCTGTGGGACGAAAATCCCAATTTATGGTTCTATATTTATTCTTAAAATCACAATATATAACTACACGGTAACCCACAGTTCTAAAATGAATAAAAAATTATCCCACAAAGTGTAATTCACCCATTGTCACTGCATATTTCATTTCATGGTAAAACTTCGGTTACACTGAGCATCCGAATAAAAAGAAATGGAGAAACTCACGTAATTGATTCTCCGTTACAAAAAATCAATATGAAATTTTTGGCGGTTGTCTATTTCAGGATATACCATTGTATTGTAAAACTTCACCATTTTTCACCTAAAATTCAAGTCATCAAAACACGATACAATTCCTCATTTACTTGTGTTCAACATTTTTGAGCAGAAAACTATTATTGTTGTTTCGAAAAATCACCCTTCTTCAAAACGTAAAAAAATTGTTTGATCTCATGATTCAACACTGATTCATTTGCATTGTTGTCGCCCTTATTTTTATTGTTGACAACTGCATACTGATGTTAACGTTTTGAATGGTTTTCACTGCTCAAGAATGTTGAAAACGGGTAAATAAGGGCCAGTGTGGTGTTATGATCAGAATAAGGACATATTCTGTGTGTTATGAACAACAAATTTGATGTGGAAAATGGTGGAGTTTGGAAAATAAACGTGACCGCCAAAAATTCATTTTTGATTTCTTGTGAAAAAAACCAAATTACGTGTTTTTTTGGATTTTACTATTCTTCACTTCTGCCATCACAATATTTTATTGAATAGCTTTCAACAAATTTAATCTGCAGAGGTATCGATAAGTTGAGTATTTCGATAAAACGTAACTCAAGTTCATCCGTACATAATCTCCCGTTTTCGCGATTTCAGCTGAAATTCAATCAACAAACTATCCAGCCTGATAAATCAAGTACTCAATAAGCTGAAGAGATGTGAAGAACTGAAAAATCAGTGATTGAATTTTTGCCGGTCTTCCCGTTCTTTTGCCTTTTTGTGCGATGCAGCGGTGGTAGAAAGTAATAACTAAAATCTCCATTATTCGCGAATACTTCAATTACTATAAGAGTATTGTCATCGTGCTGCCTATGCTTCAGCCCCTTCATCCTTACCTAATCAACTAAAGAGCTATTGAGAGAATAAAAGACCTAACCCGAATATTGTTCGTGAATTCGAGGCCTCATATCGATATTTTATAGAGCTTTCGTTCGTGATGAATTGTTGAGAAGGGAGTTTTATCTTTTTGTTTCATTCGTTTTTTACGTTATTTTTCTTTCGTGATCGGAAACGTATTATTTAATTTTTTGAGATTGCGATTTGAGAATCTGTAAGACGATTCGAATAATTATTCAATGAAAGAGTGGGAAATTAGCATTCCATTTCTACGGCTGGAACAGATAATAGCGAAATAATAAATAATAATAGAATAATAAATTCATTTGCATCATTTAAAAGAATATAAATAAAACAATACAAAGTATTTGCAAATAATAAGAGAATGAACCGCAGTTGCGTAGTTACATGGCTGCGGGTGTATGATGAAAAGGTTGTACATACTGCCCATTTTTATGAAATATAACCAAATAATCAGGGGCACCCATTGAGGACCCTAGGGTTGCGCATGGGTTTCCCGAATATTGAGTCATATAAAGCTTAGCAAATCAAATCATGGGGGCTTTAACTACATCTCATATGAATAATATTGTAAACAGTGAGCTAAACAATAAAATCAACTGAATGGTTGAAATTTGTGAAATGATAAAATATATAAAGGTGATAGTGGGAATGTATAACATGAAATGTACAAATGTACAGAAAACAAACAAATTAGTCAAAGTGAGATAAATAGGTCAGAAAATACAATATTTGAATTAGGTGAATAACATAAAATGTATAAAATTGGGGTTAAAATATATAAAATGAGTGTATTATATGGGGAAAAAACAAAAATGATTGTAGTAAAATAATTGAAACAGATATATCTTGCTGTGTTGAAATATTTAATAAGAGAAAGTAATTTTCAACATCATGTTAAACTTCCACGAGTGAGTGCATCATAAGTCTGTCTGTTTCATGTAGGTAACTTTTTATGATTTTTTTTTAAACTTATCGACTGTATGTGAAATATATAAGATTTGTACATATCGGGTAATGCGTTTAATATTTTGTAGGATCTTTGTCCTATCGACTTTTTGCAAGAGTTTGTTTGCACTATATTTTTCGATTTGCTCCTAGTATCGTGAGAATGTTTTTTATGCTGTAAACTTCATTTATTCTTGTAAGTATAAATGATTAAGATATATATGTATATCTGAAGCAGATCCAGAATTCGCGTTTCCGCAAACAGGTAGTTTGTAGGATATTCATAAGGTTTGTTATATATTATTTTCAATATTCTTTTCTGAAGGATTTCTAATTTTTTCAGGTGTGTTGCTGCTACCGATCCCCAGGAAAGAATACCGTATCTTAGTCGTGATTCGACCAGTGCATGGTAAAGATTTTTGAGGTGAGAGGTTCCTAATATGTTTCTGAAATACTTAAATTTGTACAGTAATGGTCTCAAGGTTTTTGTGGTTTCGTTAATATGAATGTCCCATCGCATATGCGAATCAATGGTAACTCTTAGATATTTGAGTTCATTTTTAGCATGAATCCTAATGTTTTGGGAAGCTATATTTATGTCTAGAGTCGTGAAGTTGGGAAGATTGATCTTATAACTAGAGAAAGGCACGAAAGTTGTTTTTTCATAGTTAATTGTTAGCTTCCTATGTTGAAACCAATCGAATATTTCGAATATTATTATTGATTCCTAATTTCCATTGGGGTTGAATAAGTAAATAGAGTTGTCATTGCTCGAAATTTGACATCTCATGGGAGACGTGATCCATTTTTTGATAATAACTACAACTGTTACACAATGGAGTCATTGTTTATTGAGGTGAAGAAATGAAATTCAAGACATTCTACAACTGTAACACAATGAACCCATTGTTTTTTCAGGTAAGGCAATAAAATGGAACACATACACACATCATCGTTCTATCAGGAACAGTTAAGATAGAGCAGTTTTGTGGTATAGCCGTAGAAAAAACCTCATATTGATCATTTTTTAGTGTTATCGCGTGATGAACTATTATCGACAAAACTGCCTCTTTGAAACAGACTAATCAAACTCAAATAAAAACTGGCAGACTCGAAAGGAAATTTACTGATTTTTCCTTATGTTTCAGTACATTTATCTTGCACGACTGGGCTACAAATCTAACTTCATATTAGTCGTTCGTGATCAGAGGTTGTAGAACTAAGAAATCGACGTCCGATTGAGAAATGTCGTGTCTGCCGGGCTTGGAATTCTTACGTGCGTGAACCAAGGACACGTAACCATTCTCCCTTTCACACACTAATGTACCCCTCGCTTTTTATTCAGATTAGTACGTGGCTCTCGGCGTGAAATGGAATTTCCATACCATTGCAAGATCTGGAGAAAAACGGAGGAGTGTTTAATCGAGTTTTCCAATTCACCACGGGAATAGGAGAAAAATTGAGGCTCCATGATATTTTCATAAGTGCTTGATCATGAAAAAAATGAATGATTCACTATTCTGTTGGAGAAGTTGATCAAGTATATTGAGAAAGCAGCAAAATGACGACAGGAGGAATTTCATGCTATCGTGTTAAATCGTATTCAAATATCAAGCAACTCCAGAAATATTTGTATACCTGACGAGAATACATGAATCATATTCCATCTCGACATGTTTAGGTCATTCTTGAATGACATAAGGTATATAAATTGAAGGAGATACTCCTCAAACACTCAATTCAGTATTTGGATCCAATATTATTCAGATCGAGGATTCAAATTTTATTATGGATCAAGTTTTTGTTGGTGCATGGATTCAAATAACTACGTAAATATTACTCTCACTCCTGATAAAATTAGAACCACAATCGGAGTAGGTATATATCCAAGCATTCCTTTTTCGCACAATAAGACATACGAAAAGATACTAAAAAGGCTCCTGATGACATGTCCAAAACTAATTCTAAATCAACAGCTCGATTTGCAGAACAAATGAATAAACAGACGTGAGATTCAATTAGTTTTGCTCATCGAAAACGAGAGGCTCTGATAGAAAAAGGGCCGCAAAAATCAGTTCAAACGTTTGAGAAGGCTTCGGCCTGAGGAAGTCTGAATTTGAGTGAATCACCCATCGAAAGTTGTGAAGGCTTGGGCTCAATTCTCTAACAAGTGTAAAAGTCCCCAAGAGCATTACTGATACTTATTTTGAGATAATGAAAAAATCGGTAGATTGTATTTCACAATGTATATATTTTATATAAAGAAATTTTGATTCATTCGGGAGAAGAATCGGATATTTGTTATCATATCAAACCGAGGAATGAGAAATTCTTCCACCCCTACTTAACAAGCCTTCCTCACCAATAAAAGTATCCAGAGACGCAAAAAATTTGCAAAGGGGTACACTTTCCTGCAGTGAAACTGACCCTGGGTTTATACAGCAAATAAGATAACATAAAAAATAAGATAAGGAAGTTAAACATACGTAATTCGAATGGAACGTTTATACACCTACTGAAATCAAATAGGAAATAAGAAATAAGACAAGAGTTGACCAACTTTCAACTTTTAAATGGAAGTGCGCATGTGCAGAAAAATAGTTGAAAGTCAAAGAGACGCGATTTCATTGATTGATTCTTATTCCTTAATTTCATCTTGTTGAACAGGTCTGTTTTTGTCTAATTCCTTATCTCATTTCTTATTTTATCTTTTTTGCTGTATAAACCCAGGGTGATTCGCCAACAAAATATGATAAATATGTAGAATCCTGTGTTTGGCGATTCAAAATTTCTAAAACTATGAATTGTTTTCGTTTTTGATAATGAATGTTTCTCCAGGAGATCATTGATTCGTTTTTTATATAGTTATGTTCCAAGTAATGGTAACGGGTTATTTAAGGAAACAATAACAAGTTTATAAAAATTCCACTAGGAAATGTACCGCGTGAACTGCAGGATACGATTCAAAGAAATATAGACACTCATTTGCTCACAAATGTTTGCCAGCAGAGAGGTGATCCTCGAATCCATTGAAGAGCGACCGAACTATCAGTGGAAATAAGAAATATTTTTAAAACATATTTGGCCTCGAACTATCGAAAAAAAACTCAAGTGTTGCTAAATAACTGCAGCGCTTATTTCCAATCGCGGGATTGTCAACTGTTTTGAGGGTGCAACTTTAGACATTGATTAAATAATAGAATTCAGAGTACAAAGAAGTTGTATTGATGTGAAAAATTCCACAAATTCTCATTCCCTTCCACCAAGTGATGAGAATTTCCTAAGTATTTTGATTTCTTGGAATTTGGGTAGGTCGGACTGAAATTTGTCCCATTTATTCAGGACTTCAGAAGGAGGTCGGTCATCCCAACCGAGACAAATGATGAATTATGAATTTCGCAAGGACTATTAATGAAGTTGAAAATTCAGGGGATCGAAGATTCGGGCTAACTCATAACAAATTCTACGCCTTATACCTACATATTTTATCTTTCTCAGCAGAGATACAGTGAAAGACTCCTCCCTTTGTAGGATTCCAATAAAATCCCAAGATTTGCGATGAATTGTTTTTCAAATCCAAACAAATCTTCATATTTTGTTCATGAGTATATCATCAATATATACCGATTGAGGCAAGAATTCTGAAACGAAAGGATATTATTCGGAATAGTCACTCCCCAGTTGATGCAAAGTACGTATTGCTGAATACGCTGAAGAGGCAACTCCAAATGAAACAGTATTGAGCTGATGATTCCAAAAATCGCCTCAGAATGTCCTGAAATTCACAACGCTCTTCCAAGTCATTTTGTAACATTGGACCAACATGGAAAGTATCATGTCCAGCTACCCAGGCTAGAGTGACCCTATTTTGGGTACTTAGCTCCTTGAGTAAGCTGAGACAGCTTCTCACCAGCCTTGAGAAGATTTGAAATGAGCTGAACGCCTCAATTGCCGCCTGGCTGTCGGAGAAAATGGCATTGGTTTTATTTGCAACCTTCTGCCTGTTTATTCCCCTTATACAGTGTTCGATGGCTGCTATTTCTGCCTGAAACATAGTTGCATTATGTCCGAGGCTGAGTGCGATTTTCGTCTTTGCTCTGCCTTCGTATATACCAGTTCCCACTCCTTCTTGGGTCTTCGAGCCATCTATGTGCCAAGTTTGTTCCACTTTCAGCGTTGGGCCATTTTGCCAGTTATCTCTTATTGGTATGATGATTTTAAGGAAATCTTCTTGAAGGTTGCGCTGCAGAACTGTGTTGTCCACGGGCATTCCTAGTATTGGATCTGCCTCCAGTTCTCTGTAGAGTTTCAAGTATTCTGCCCCGTGTGACTGGCTCATTGGAGTTGGCGCCTGCATTAGCCTGTGTGTAACCAGTCGAGCTCTTTGTATGTAGATGAGCAATGGTGGACGTCCAAGAAGGACTTCGAGTGCTGCAGTTGGGAACGTTCTCATGGCTTCCGCGACACTTAGGCATGCCAGCCTTTGTATGCCACCTAATAGCCTAGCCGTACCCGATTGTTTTGTTCTTGTCCACCAATTCACTGCACCGTAAGTTATCATGGGTCTCACTACCCTTGTATATAACCAGAGTGTCAATTATGAGTTTAGCCACTAGTTTTTTTTCGCACATTCTGCCGATTCCTAGGGCCATCCTGGACTTATGTGCTGTTTTTTGAATGTGGAGGTTCCACGTAAAAAGTCACACCTGAGTATTTGACTTCCGTGTCGAAACGGATCTCCACTTCATTGAGTACTGGTGGTTTTAGTCCTCTCATCACGCTTTTTCTTGTGAACAAGGCGACAGTGTTTTTCGGGCATTCACTGAGAGGTTCTCATGCTTGCACCACCTGCCAACGATGTTCAAGGCTAACGAATGTTATACAATGATAGGATAAAATATATCGAGGTTGGGGGGCGAAGATATACCTCCCTAGCCAGAGAACCATCTCTGATCCATTAATTGAGAAGCCGACTTTCTCACATCAACTTTTTATTTTCCTGCAAGCCAATTCCATTCTGTCACAAACTTCGCCTAGGAAAGGGCCCAACACCACGACTAACCCGTAGTCGGCGTATGCCTGGGCGTAGAAACCGTTGGCGGCTAGTCTCCCAGACCAGACACCATAGGCAAGGGGAGAGACAGCTACGTTGCGGACAGCCCGGCTCTCTCTCAGAGACACCGCCATTTTTCTCCGCCCGATGGCCATTCGTAATCAGCGTGAAATAGGTTCCTCTGATCTGCAGTGCACTGCAGATGACGTCTGTTTTTGCAAACAACATCCGGCTTGAAGAACCATGAACAATTTTTAAAATGCGGGGTATTGTTTAGGGGCACGGGTTCTCTTTTTGAACCTGAGATTCGTTGTATGCTTTAATGAACCTTGTTGATACTTTTCGAAGAGATCAATTGCACTCCAAGCGCATTTCTCTAACAAGGTAAGGTTACTAACTACTACTAGAATCAATTTCAGTCTCTTGAGATGCTAACCTTGTTAACGAAAAGCGCGTATAGTGCAAATTATATCAGTTTGGTGTTAGGATAATTGATCTCTACAAAAAGTTTCAACTTTCACACGGATTCTAAAGCAAATCAGCCATGAATGATTTGACTCACTTTATTTGACAATTGAGATGTATGAGATTGAGAATACACAGGATAGTTGTTTTTGCAGGGTGACAATTTTGTCAAGACGAAAAATGTCTCAACCACTTCCCACTCTGCTACTCGCATGTCGATCCGAAAATCGTTTCAAAAGAGACAAAATAGAAAAAAATATATGATAACTAAGTTAATTGATATGAGTTCTCGATCAATTTCTCCAGTCGGCTATCGGCTTCTATGATTAGCTGGATACCTCTGCAGACTGTATTCTATGATTCTCAAGAACCGGCCGCACTATCACCCAAGATTTCAATGGAGTTTCACTATTTCATACTTCCGATTCACTTGTACTTGTGACGAATAATATGTTGAATAAAGATGAAAGAAAGATTTCTACCAGCAAAAGAATACAAAAATTACGATAATTGAATTTATTGGCAAAAGTTCAATTGCGTATGAAACAGACAGACCCAGAAGAAGGATTTCCTTGGGCCATAACAAAACAAACAAAATTTACCCCAGAACACCCCAAGCCAAGGTTGATACAATACAATCAGAAGAAATAGGATTACTTAATACCTATAAAGCCAAGTATCAACTGATTCAAATACTAACATAAGTCTATTTGTTCGAAATCATCAAATCAGTACAGGAATCTACTGAACAAATCAAATAATAGAGAAACCTCAAAAATAAAGAACACTGTATAGATGGATGAAAACTTCAAAGTCCGTGTTTTGAATCATATTAGTTACTCAACAATTCCAAGTGAGCAAATGGAACCAGAAATAATACAAGAAAAAAATTAACACATTTTCTGTTACCCGCCTAGAGAGGTAAAATGAGGCTAGCTTTCCAACCCATCCGTCAACTCTATAATGTTTTCAGGTTCCATGATTATTATATATGTATGGCCCCGGAAACTCAATCTTTGTGATGAACATTTACGTATTTTTCCGCGTTTGTTCTATAAGTCATGTAACTGGAATTTTTCGTCTTGGTAGAGTGTTGACAGTTTGAAATTTTACCAGCAGACCAAACGAAACCAATCCTATGAAGATGAATTAGTTTTGTACATGTGACACAACAATACATGGAAAAATGCTGCTGTGAATCTTCTGCACAAGTGTTCATCATATGTGATAGTAGATACTGATGTATATATATATATATATATATCAAGGGAATATAAAGTGAATATCAGCATACTTAGCATAGCTTTGCATTTGATGATTTTCTCAATTATGTTTAATCACGGTGATTCCTGATCGGTTCAACTAATTTAATTCAGGTTTCATGTAGATATATTTGTTTTCGCACATCTTCATTCTTTCACAGACACGAATGGTCGCGTACTATTTTGTATCCCCAACGAATATTATACTGAATTGTGTAGAAGCATTCATGATACACTTGAAGTATTTTCTTATGAAATATTTGAAATCCTTTTCCAGCAAAGCAGCTGATAGGGATTACCCCTAAATGGCTCAGACGCGTCGGAAAGAAATATCTTCCATTAGGCGTTCGTAGAACTTCTCAGATAAACAAACTTGGATAAACGATATAATGGAAATATGCTTCTTGCCAAAGCTCCACGGAGATTCTGAAATTGAATAATAAATTAGATCATAAAATTATTCGCTCAGATTGTGAAGCATTGAGAGTAATTCGTCGAAAAAAAACAATTGATGTACTAGCAACCTGAAAGGAGTGATGGAGTTCAAAAAATAAAAAAGTCTTCGAAGTTTGCTTAGCATACGAATGGTAATGAAGAAATACATTCATTTCAAGTGAATCGGATATCCATATTTTCTACACTCATTGAAATCGTTATGGTGAAATAAGCAACGAATGCGTTGATATTTGTTATACAAAATTGTAAGGAGTGTGTAAAATCATTACGAATTCAGCTCGGGTATCGTAATCAAGTTTGGAAACCTCATTAAGTTCAGTGTGACATAATCTTGTTGTCATTTTCCAGAATGAGAACTGGATTCTATGTTTCAAAGAAATACGGGAAAAATCCTGAAGAATAGTGGGATTACCATTCGCTCTCAAGCAGTAAAAATTACGTCAGTGAAAAAACGTTCTGATATAGGCAGTCCATTGTTTCAATACCAGCTCATTGGTTCTGACAATTCGTCCGCATATTTATGTAGAAGGCATTTTCGAAGGCGACGTCAGGTCGAAGTGTCCTTCTCTGCTGCGAGGCAGGCGTTCTCCAAGTGGCGCAGTTCCTCCTCAAAATATTGTGGCTCATAAATGCGTCTTACTCTTTTAACCAATATCCTCATTACTCCCTTTTTTCCCGCGGACAATGGTTGGGATTCTTGTTCCAATATTGAACTGTGTGGGTGTACTTTCTGAATGGGAAAGGAATTGGAAGGTCCTTTGAGTCTTATAGTTGCCATTTTCTTTATGGAAAAGTTCGAATATCAAGTTCCAGAACATATGCTTCGGTCCAATCCTTCTGTTGGCTACGATATGTTGAAGGAGAAATATAGGAAAATTGCATTTCGGGACGAATAGGTATAGAGGCGGAAAAATGGAAGACTCAGGCATCAGGTTTATAGAAAGTTCACCCACACAAATTGACATCTGATCAAGAATTATTACTATCACCCACAGCGAAAAAAGGGGATTAATAAAGATTTTGGTGGAAAAAGTCCACGTCAGAATATTTTGAGGAGGTAAAAAGCAACTCGAAAAACTTATTTTTGGGTAATGGGTACAGCAAGGTCAGAATCAATCAAGCCTTAGAACACAAACAGAAGGTCTGAATGAATGCTTCAGAACGCTAAGTTGATGGACGGACTTTCCTACCCTACAGTAATGGGATAATGGACTTTCTTGAAAGACTTCTGGAGAAACATAAACTGAGAGCCATTCACAAGCCAACGATGGACAATAAGAAAAGCCTCAGAATTGCAAAAGACCCTCGAAACCCATCACCTACTCCAGCAGTGTACCGAAGTCCGGTTTTGTCTATATTGGAACAACAAAAAGGAGTATAAAGAGCGGTTAACGGAACACAAGGGAAGTTTTCGATCTGGCTAAAAACGAAAATCAGCAGTAGCTGAATACGTTCTGTTGGAGTTTCATGATATTAACTTAAAGAGAGCACGAGCTCAGTAGGACTATGAGATATTGCCCACGGCTCCATAAGCATAGAAACAACATCGCAAAAAGAAGTCTTTCAACATCCATAGAACATGGATTCCAGCGGTTGAAATGCACGGGCTCTTTGAATGATAGAGGAGATGATGCCAAAAAGTCAATTAGGGCTTATAACTAACAGTCCGATGCCGCGTCTCTCAATAAATACAGGATGATTCAGTCAAAGCCTCACGATCAATGCTCATCGTCTTCGATAATGTCTGCCGGAGATGCAGACGATACGCCAGGCTCAAAAAACCCGGTGAAATAATGGATTCTGACGGTCTTCATCATCCTAGGTATCTCTCATTTTTTGACCTGAACCCAATATCATACCATCTCAAGTTTATACCTGTTCTTGACTTACAGGGAAGAAGCTGAAATGGTTTCTACAGCTTTCATGTGAGACTTTCTCAGACTTCCGAAGAAAAAAATGAAACGAAGTTCATCAACAAGAATACAAATGGTCTGAATTTCATAGGCCCGTACTTTTGTTGTGGTCAGCATTCCAGGGTAAAAAAGCATTGACAAATTCGATATAATGGAAATCAATTCATACGAGCACTCATTTTCGACTTTCCCAATCAAAAACTTGGAAACGCAGCAAATTCACCATAAGAATTTATCGTCCCTTTAAGTCACTGCAACTGGTCGCACCAAAATAGAACAGTCTTCATATTACAAAACTTGAAAAAATCGCACCGATTTGCCTGCAAATATTCTTGAGTTGCAGAGAACAAGTTATTTTATAAAGTTGCAGTGACTTAACTTTCCTGTATATTTGCTTACTTTATACGTTGTGGCAGCATTGTGAAAAATATACATTATTTGTTCGAAATAACGCCTGCGCTCATGTTCGAAATATCAAGAGCTAGATATCTGTCAGATTGGTGCAACTTCTCAAAGCGACCGGTTGCGGTGAGGAGTTGCAGAGACTAATCTCCTCATAGAATACAGGTGCACCTAACATGAAAGCATTATCGATTCTAATTCTACATGAATCAAACCCGCTTAGTCACTTTCACTTTCTCATAATCCTTTTTTTCATGGTTACCGTACGCAAATATAATTACTAGTTTTTCGAATTTCTGATTTCCTGTATTTGAAATCTTGAGACTCTTCTTCACTCAAACTGCATATATGCTGTATTTCAAATACACCTGTAAACAAATTTCCACTGAAGGATTCATAATATTTTTGGATTTCTGGTAGATATTATTTCAATGTCATTCCCTTTCAACACTTGTCGATCATATGCGTTGTATCCCAACGAGGCAGAAGACCTCGGCCTTGGCTCAGAATTCAAATTGATGCAGAGATTTCCTCCCATGCAGGTGCTTCATGAAAATGCAATGTGCAGCACCCTTGGCCAAGACAATTGTTACGAGCGGAGCAAAGCAAAGATATATGTGCATGATACATGGCTGCATTTTCCATGTGTCGGATATAATTTTGGAAATACTTCCTACCGCTTGGAATATACAGTGAGCATTATAGCTTTGGTTTGGCTATTTCAGGGAGAAAAAAGAAATCCAGGATTTCGAGAGACGTTTCCATATACGATCGTATATATTTATATAATAAAGTAAGATTGAGAATGGGGTTATGTTCTCCCTCATATCATCCATTTCGCTTGATGCCATATTTCATACACGGAACGAAAGATTTTCTTTCAATAAGAAATGGAAATCAATCAGTAATTTTATGGTGTTCTTCAACTATTTACATAGGTGGCAATGAGTTATTCTTGCAGCGCAGTACAACATATGTGAAATCAATAATGGCATTCTTGATTTCTTTATTTCTCCAACCTTAAGTTTACACGACAAAAAAATGTTAATGTTCAGAATAGTTTGTGGACCAAGATTGGAGATACGAACTCGTTCCTACATCAAATTTCAGAAAGTTCCGATCCAAGCTCAACTGATTTTTATATAAGAACGATACCCGAGAAGGGTCAGGAGTTGTCCAAATTCCCAACAAAAGCATGGGGAATCTGTACAAGTTGGAGCAACCAAACGTGATTTAAATGTCAAGGGCCGGACGATTGGAGACATTTCTTGATTTCAAAATGAGTTAGTGAATCCGTTAGTGGAGTATCACTGACAAGGCAAATTACCCTTTTCTCAAAAAAGAGTAGTTGCCCTTTCGATATAAGTTTAAGTGTTAAACTTTATCACTACCGCTAAAGAATACTGGGGTGACAAAAGACTAACTTTTGAGAAATAACATGCTTGAGTTTTGAAACACTATTCCCAGAAGTATGTGATTTGGTTTCCGTAATATATCTTTTTGGAATAGTTTGTTTACTATTAAATTTCAGTGAAAGATTTTTTAAGAATGTCCTGAGATCCTTTATAAGGTTTTCTTTTCTCTGAAAATTAGAAAAGAAGACCTATAAATTCTTATGGTGTCTGTTCATCTATCTATCAATTCATTTTTTCAGTAGTAGGAGAAGGAAAAAATCAAAAGGACATGCTGCCGGATTCCTACCGACCAAAAACCCGGAACCGCAGAATGGTTAAGGCTTTCGCGGCCGAGGTTTTCAGTATCACTACTTTCGTTCGGGTTTGAAGGCCGTCGTTTTTTTTGGAATTTCTTCCTGACGTTCCGCTGGCGCAAGTGGCTAGCTTCTTCAAAGGCTCATACATCTGGAGTTTGACTCCGATCACTGGGTATTACGACTACGTAAAGCATATTGATATGGATTCAAGTAGTTTGGAGTTCTTATTACTTTTTCTGGATTCGGAGAATTTTCATTTATATTAACTGCTTTCGCATTACTTCAATACTGGGGCTGCTGCCTCACTGATGGTGAATTTCTCCTAGCCTAGGAGATTCATTACATTTTAGTTTACTGCCTGCAGCGAGTACCTCTTCAATTGTGAAATGTGAAAATCTGTCACTTCTGTCACAAGTGAATTTCACTATCCCATGTGTTGGAAAGAGATGGCTGGATATCATTCCCATTGCATCTACTCAGGAAGAAATCCCAGTATTTTTCTCATAGCAATTTTATACCTGTCGCCCTATATATCTCTTTTTAAATATTATCTTGTAATATCTTTCAGCAATCTGGTTTGGCTGTCTTTTTTCTATTTTTGAGGATATTTTTCCGTTTCCTTATGGAATTCCCATAGAGTCTGACATTCCACTAGTGGTGACACTAGTGTCCAAGCTTTAAATTATTATTAATTATTCTGGGAATAACTTACCGTATCTCTTCTTAATGACCTCTCCAATTTGATATGAATAGTCTTTTTATTTTTAATCAGAAATGTTGTAGCTTCCGGGACTCTTTCTTCAAGTTTTCTCTTCAATGCTTTTTCAGCTTTACTCCATTCGTTCTGGACGGTCAAGACAACTTCGTTGTTTTTATTTTTGCTATCCATTCATCCCTCCGTTCATCCCTCTGTCCGTGAATTTAAAGATTTAATCGAAAAATATTTGTTATATTTTGAACTTTCCTTGGGCGAAGACTCGAGAGCTCCTCATGTGATTCCAATTCCTCATGTGATTCGAGTTTCTGGTGAGTAGTGTCAAAATGTGATACTGAGATAACTAATTCATTAGTATTTCTACAACACTAACCTAATTTCGATTGCACCCTACACTTACTGACAATTTACTTCGAAATGAATCTTCTCAGTTCGACTTTAATTTATTCATAACAAAAGTTACAGCTTATATAAGGGTTACGAAGACTCAGCTAGGGAAAAGGTACAAAATAAGAGTCTCAAAAATCGAAATCTTTATGAAGTATGACGATATAAATTATCGAATCTGAAGAGGAAAGCTAGAGGAATGATTATCTGATAGTCAAAAAATCATGACATCACTTCATACTTAATGTTTTCAAATAGTTTTCGAAAAGCAAGAACATTATATCATATGTTAACACTACTGCGTAGTATTAACAAAAATTTGTCCCATATTCAAGATTCCCCCAATTATATTGTCGGGTATTGTATGTATGAATGGTTATTTGCACTCGATGCGAGTTTCACTAACAAGGTTAGCATCTACAGGAGATGAAAACTGATACTGGTATCAGTATAAGTTTTCTTCTCCTGAGGAGGCTTACCTTGGTAAACGCACGTCGAGTTCAAAAATAGCAGCTTGGTGTTAGAGTAATTGATCTCTACAAAATTTTCAACTTTTTTACCAACGCGAACGGTTCAATCTCATCGCTTATGTATGAATAGAATCAGCTTCAGAAACTTCATATTAGATTATTCAATTGGGTTTTTAACAGAATTAATGAAAACACATATCTTTATGAGAAGAGAATCAATATCGAAAAGGTTCGATATTCATTTAGAAGATACATTTTATTGTTATAATTTGTAACTTAATTGGATTCGTTTTCTGTTCCTCAACAAATATTGTAGGTTGTTCAGTGAGTATCTACTAGGTACAAAGTCTCTGTTTCTGAATAATATACCAATCAGGGATAATTTTTTTCTCAATTTTTCAATGTTTTCCTCACGATGATTTTTCATCTATATACAGTCCCAATACTCTCACAGCGGATTTGCATTTGCTGTTCCTATTTTCGAGAACTGAAGAGATATTATAGTTTCGTTTGAAGTTGAACATAAATGAAGATTTGTCATAGTTCAATGATCGTCATTTTTTCATTTATTTGATGAATTCTAATTGTAGTGAATATGCATTGTTGTTGCAGTAGTTGCATGAATTTGAATAGTCAAAAGAATTCATCAAAAAAATATTGTATGATTTTTCCATATTGATGAAACAAAATCAAATTTTTGATCGAGTTCTTTCATTTTCACAAAATAATTGATTGCAAATTAGGCATTCCAGATCAGGTTATGTCTGGGGGGCAAATACCAGTTTAAACCAATCACAAACTTATAAAAAAGAAAACAAACGAAAGTTCCTGGGGGGCAGATGCCGCCGATTGGTTCATTTCGGTTTATTTCACATTTTTGACAAGTATCTGGAATGCCTAATTGCGAGTCTATTTCGTTTATAGGTTAGGTTAGATTAGTAAATGTATGAAATATATCTGATCATAAACTGCTCCTTGACAAAAATGTATTTGTTAACATTTGAAAAGGATTATTGCTTTCTTTTCCTCGAAAAATTATCGAAATGAATTGTGATTTGATTCGAACTAACAATTCACAAGCTAGCTCCTGGCTTCAAGGATTTTTTCTAATGAATTTTGAATCCATGATTTCAAATTTTCCGCGTGAATTGTGGCTTGTGAATTAGTCCAACTCTGATGGAAACCAAAATTTGATTTCTTGTCCAGGAATTTGTCTGATTAATCTGAACCCGTCGAACAAATACAGCTCGAATTCCATGAATAAAATTAGTGTATAATTCCTGAAGTTTAGAAGCCCATCAAAATTTACATCATTATCGACTAAATGTAATCACCACTAAACTACGCCTGTTCAAGGTCAACAAATTCGGGAATACTCTGTGTATTTTCAGGTTCGGTTTGAAACTCCATTATAACACACCCTACGATACTCCCAAGGGTTGATATAGCTAGAGTTATGGCTTAGAGATTCTCCAATATATAAACTGAGATAGATGTCACGTTATCGTTTCGGTTTCGATAAACTCACATAATGGTTCACACTACACGCCCTATCGTTTGGGAATTTCCGAAAGATTGAAGATTTGAACTTGGTTTCCGGAGTTAGACATTGTCACTTATAGGTATCCTTTAAGAAATGAAAGAAGTGAAAAACACAAATTTCTACAATCTGATGGAAAACTTGAAAACACTTGATGCCATGCAAAGGAAAGTAGTTTTAATCATGTACTCTCCTCATTTCGAAACAAATAACAAGGTGGTGATGTTGTTGTAAACAAAAACACATATAAATGATTTCATATGGATCAAAGCGGGCGTTGCTGCACTAACGAGAGAAAACGGCTCTACAGCTAAGTAAAGCTGTATTGATTGTTTACTATAGATGGTACATTAACGATGCGTGGATCGACGATAGCTGCTTCTCTTTTCGTAATAAGAATGAATATATCAGATTTAAGGTAGAAAGAACAATATGAGCTATGTTACGAAAAAAAAAATGTTGACCTGTATACAGGGCTTTCAATAGTTTTGTGACTTAACAAATTTTAGGTTTCCTGAGTAGAATGATAGTGTTCGTTTTCTATTTGAAATTTTATCAAATGTTGCTTGTCCTATCAATCCAGAATCATTTTTCTCAGAAAAGTCCCGACTATGTTCTTCCAAAAAAAAGTAGAGCTTTGCTTCCTAATTCTCATCTAATTCTTGAAGAGAGACTAAAAAAGGCATCAATACTATTTTTGTTCCTGGACGAACATAAATACCGATCAACTTAGACAGTTCAAATATTTACAACAGCCATTGAATAATACTCCTCGGTTTTATGCTTCTCACAAATTATATCTGACAATTGCTCTTCATACATTCAGTGAAGTTGATCATATGATTTGATAGATTTTTTTTTCTCTCGATGGCCTTCCACTACCATAGCCAAAGAGATAAAAATTCAAAAGCATGAAGTCTAGTTACTTTGCTGGTCACTGAATAGATACGTTTATCCTATCCATCCATTTCTGTTCCCTCCAAACAATGTTCTGCCATCCAATTTGGTTATCTGCTACAGAATGAGTGGACAATAGTGACAATGGAGAAGTTTCATGGCGTTGATGTTATATTCAGCATGATGGTATTGAAATACGAATGAAAAAAATGAAACCCACCAATTAATTATTAAAAAAAAAATTCATTGGACCTAGATCAGATCGTAGAATAGCAACTGACATGATAGCTTTTCGGCCACAGTAAAATTAGAGTAAATTATATTGCACTACGTCTTCTTCCTATTCATATCACTTGGTATGGTATGAAAAAAAAATGTATCAGGAACTTTGGTTGTCGTGCTTTGGCAGACAGAGGCAATACAATATTTGAGTCCATAAGTGGAGTGCAACTAACGACCCAAATCACCTTTTACTGATTGTATTCGAGTAACTCCAATGTAAGATTTGATGCCAAATTTAACTCAGGTGAACGTATTCCACATAGGTCGGTTATGTACCTTACATATCACTAGGAACTAACTTGTGTATGGATAAGTACACATCAGGAAATAGATTTCTAGAAAATCATTTTCAGAAGTAGATTCCACATGATTCCTTATGAGAAAATATGTCAAGCACAGATTTTTTTTTCTTGGAATATTCCTAACATCAACGTACAGGGTAATGACTGATCGGCTTTCCTCAAGAATGAGCACTTTGTCTGCATCTTATTACACCAAGCCATTCTGATAGTTCAATCGAATTTTCTTTTCTCATTGTTTTCTGATTTCAAGAGCAGATTTGGTAGCTCTAGACCAAAAATCAAGCGATTACTCTTATCTGCCAAACTGAACATTGAATAAGACATCCCTTCAAGCAACTTTCTGTTGAGATGATGAAGTGAGTCCTAGCAATGATCCTTGCAGATCACCAGCATAGATGGGTTAAGCGTGAGATAAAAATGGTCAACAAACAGCAAATCTGAAGAAGAGTTCTTAGTAGCAAACGCTAAAAAATAACCCAATGCCACTGCCATATATTATTCCATATTTCTCGATAGAAATATCATCATCATGAGTAGTATTGGTTCAAAAAAACTCATAATATCGATAGGATAAACCTGAAAGCAATAAAATACAAGTGAGAAAATCAAATCAAAAAATTGTATGATTTCAAAAGCAATGAGTACAGTTAATTCAATGAAAATAATAATAAAAATTTGTCAAATAATGGACATAGATATTGTTCAGAGTAAAATTTACAACTCAAATAATGTAAATGATTAGCAGAAAATCATAAACATAGAGATAAGATAAGATAAGAGAATAGTAAATTCCAACAAGAAATAGATATATGAGCACATTGTTTAAACCAAGTTCCAAGCTGAGTATACTCACAACGTTTGCATTACTGGTATCCGCAATGAACCCTGCAGAAAAATTGTTTTTCAAGATGTTTCAATGGAGTAATGTGACTTCAAACCAATTGTACTCAGCAAAAACATTGTCAGCTGCTTTCTAACAAACGTAGAAATCTACCATATATTGGTGACGAGAGCACATTGGTATTCAAAAATATTTCAATGAATATTTCCCTCATATATAAAATGTCCCATAAAAGCAATGCAATTATCGAAAACTTACAGCGGCAATTGCATTGTATAAAGTCACCATAACCACACATTTGAAACCGTATCGCTGGACGTCAGTAAACAACACAAATAAATGTCAGATAGACTTCGAAAATAAAAAAACATTTCGCGTTTTGGTGAGTGCTCCATACAATCTATAGAGGAAAGTATAAATGAGCAAAAAATAACATTTCCTTGAGAATTTCTTTATTCGTGAAATATTCCAATGAATTACATTCATGCATAAAAATAACCAGATAATTTTGCATTCAAGCATAATATCTTATACAAATTGCATTCGGTTATTTTCATATTTTGTAAAAGAGCCCTCGTCCTTCGGACTCGGTCACTTTCGCCAAAATATGAAAATAAACTTGCAATTTTTAGATATCACGCTTTCTTATCGGTTATTTTTATGCACTCGTGCAATTACAACCGATAATCTATTTCAATATCGCTTAATCCTTCCATACTCTTGCTGATAACTGGGATGCAACAGACCCAGAGTTGCTGAGTATTTTTTCTGGATCCAGGTGATCTCTGGTATTCTTCAATTCTCATTTAATACCCCTAAGTGATGTGATTTTACACATATATTGAGCACAATTGCTGGAATTCCATCAGCCCTGCAGGTTTTCTGGTATTTGAAATACTATCTCAGACGTACGACTGTCGATAGGAGCGATATCTGAAGATTGCTATTCCATAGCAATTGGTTCTTTCTGACAATGATAATCGATATTCCCTAAATTTGCAAATTTGTGAACTCGTAAATTCGCAATTTTTCGATAAATTTCTTTTTATGTGTGTGTTGCCGAAATATAACTGTACAGTCAAGGCCTTCATCTAAGATTGAGTAGAAAAAACGCCATACAGGTTCTTCAGTGACTAGGTGCATTCTACCCATTGAGGATAAGAAAAATATATTGAATGACTTTGTGAAAATGACTGTACTGAAATTCGAAATAAAATTGAATTGAAATTGATTTCATGAGTGACGGGTCGCGAATAACCTTGCCCCTCCTGACAAACGAAGTTGAAAGTTAGTAACAAGTTCTGATTGCTAAAGGACTTCGGTTGGGATCGTTGGCGTTTGATATGAGCAAATACCTGAAAAACCCGAAAAAAAAAGCATTTATGAATAACTTTTTTTTTGGGCGGTAGCGATACACGAGACCTATTTGACTACTCAGAAAGACCAGAGTTAGTCTGAGTGGGTAAATATTCGAAGTAAAATATGTATGAAACGGATTCAAGAAGTTAATGTTTATTGCTAGAGATGCACACGAATACTATTTTCCAAAACACAATTTGTAAACCAAGCACATATTACATGAAACAAATAGATATCATTCATAGAAAATGTCCACATAATATGGAAGTAAAATAAAGGGTTTTCTTAATAAAATTGGTATAAAATTCTACCCACCAAGATATAATTCATCAAACCCACACCCAAGTTTGTTTCTCTCAGAGGAAACCATTACTTGATCTCTTAGGGATAAATACGTGAAATTTGTCAATAAGCCTACTGATATTGCGCGAAACATGTATCACAAAGAAATAGTTTGTATCTTGTATATCGAAATCACGTTACCATTGAAAAACGTATTGAAAGAAGATATTCAAGTTTTTGTATTAACCCCCATCCACCATCTTTCCCAACGGTTTCTATTATGAATTCATTATAGCGAATATTGAGACAAGTATGAATATAATTATGAGAGCGTGGGTAGGATCAACTACATTTCCAAACCCAGTGACTGGCAGATATCATAAGCGTCGCTCAATGTTATCTGCAAACGAATCCAAATTTGCCCAAGGCGTCTCCAAAGTCCACGATGTGAGAGGAAATACACCACGTTAATGAGAGTTCCAACTCATGGAATTTCCTGAGGGCAATTCTCGTTACCGAACAGTTGGTGAAGACTCGGGACAATCTGCATCGTATTCTACAAAGGTGAAATAATTACAGAAGGAAACATTTGCTCAGAGAAAAATTGTTATTTGAGGTGAAAGGGATTCCGAGACTACTCATTATTCGACCCAAACAAAAAAAAATTACCACGTATTTGAAACTTCATAAGTACCTACCTTTACTTTTTCTTGTGAATATTTTCAAAACAATTTTTTTTACAATCACTCACTTTCTGAAAATGCGATCGGCAAATCTATTAAATCTATATCTAAATCTATTAAATATATATACGATTGTACAGAGAAGTGTTTTGTGATTACCTCTGTTATATCAAATTTGATTATAACATTGCAGCTAGGAATATGAAAGATTACTAAGCAATTGGTTATTTTGTCAGATATAATTGAAAAAGGTAATTCTAGATAACTCACGTATATTCAGCGAACTCTCAGTATGCTCGTCCCAAGGCAGTTACGCTCGTTAAAAAAATTAGATCTCTTTCATTATGTTTTCTTCGCTTTGCAGAGCATAATTTGTCCGCTACATGCTTCAATTTACTCTATACCCAATTATAAAAGTTTAACGAGGAAGTGAAGCATATGGTGATCACAAGATTTATTTGTGACGGGGAATTGTATAAGCAGAAATTGAAGTTTATTCAAATGGAAACGTCGGGGTTGATGTTATAATACATAACTGAATTAATTTTGATCTATACAAGTGAATAAAAAATCTCAGATCTCTCTCTGAAATAACGATATTGCAGATAGAATTTAAATAACAAAACACCACATGTTGGAACTAGATCTCATTTAATCTTCTTATATGAGAAAATTATCAAAGTTGGTCCTCTAGCTCTAGCGGCAGGCTAGGCTACATAAAGTATTCGAAGATCGCATATTTATTGATACATAGACATTTACAGATTATGCATCCAGTTCATGAAACATACTGTGGTTAGAAAATATATAAATACTAGCTGACTAGCCCACTTCGTTGGGCGTGAGTTATTTTTGTGATGCAATTATATTGTATAGTTCTTAGTACTCAGTTTTATCAGGTTCATCACAGCTCTGCCCTCTGGGCAGACTCGAAAGAGCGGTTGAAAGATGTCGAAAATGTTATAAACCCTTTTTTTCACCCTGTATGAATTTCAATAAAATACGAAACATGTCTTCCATCAATTCTATTGAATATTTCTACAGAATTTGAAGTAGTTTTGAAGATCGATGTCCCATAGAAACTTTCACTTTCTTAGGGGTGGATTGGACCAAGGCATCACGTTATCCCATACAAATTTGGCGCCCGTTTTTCACACCCTCAGGGGTGGAATTTCCGAAAACATGGTTAAACGGAATAAAAATATCATAAATGTATCTTGTGCCCGTCTCCTGGTTCTAAGCTACCTCCCCACCAATTTTGAGTTATAAATAGTTTACTATAATAATAATATATACTATTATACCTAACACAACTTTATTTTATATATATAGAAGATTTCGAATACCTTGGTATCAAATAATAAATCAAAGAAAAAAATCGCCTATTTAAATGAACGAATGGGGACCTCATGTTCACTTTTAGGTATCATTGAGTAGGCCTTAGAAATAGACAGCTTTGTCAATTATTGAAACATTGTTTCGAGTTTGTAGTTCTGGAATACTGGTTTAAACTTTACTCTACTCTTTATCTCTCACCGTTTGGGATGACTCCATGAAAAGCCCCGAATTTGATTAGCTCTGTACTAATCCCACTACATTTGTACGTATGCCATTCCAGTATCCGGTGTCTGTTTAGTTAACGAACATAAATTATTTATAACTTTGTGCGACCTGATCAATACTCCAGCGACCGTGGTATCCAAAATTCGCTCAATTATAATCGATTATAGCAGCTAAAGTATTATTGACGATGTTAACGGACAATGCAATATTTCTTACTTGGTCTTCATTTTTATAGATAATAACACCACGATAACTCAATTCGATTAACTTTTATGTTAAATGGCATAATCATTCTGCAATAACATGGTATGAGAGTAACTTGCATGTTGAATTCACCGTTTTAGTATTTCCCTTTTGTCTGTCATCCTCGAATTGGCACGAAATCAAGAATTCTGTATATTTTTATACAGATAGATCCACACGAAAGACAAAGCTTGTAATGTTCAAAGAACGCCGCGTGAATCAAGGGACGGGAGATACGAACTGACATCTTTGAAGTTTACATGCCTCAAGAAAAACCTCTCTTGGTAAGGACTTCCAAAGTTGAGCTATTATTTCGAAAAAAGATTCCTGAGCAACAAAGTTTCGACAGGTTTCCAACGTCACAACAAAGGTGTGGGAATTCTGCAATCGTCGGGTTATCCATGTTGATACTAAGGATGGAACGTTCTCAAAAATATGCACTGAACAAGATTTTTTCTCTAGCAATTAGTTGACATAAAAGAAACAAGAAATGATCCTTGAGGAACACCTGCATTCATTGAGAGACCATTAGACGATTCTCAAGCAACAACTACATACAGAGACCTATCAGACAAGAAACTCTTCACCAAGAAGATGTTAACTTTCACAGCAAATGTTGCGTTGAGTGTGAGTTATACCAGTTTGATGTCAAGTTAGCATGTTTCCATAAAATGTTTTCTTTCGACATATTATTATTATTGGGAATTGAATCGAATGTATATTGTTTTCACAATGGATGAGCCATTTTTCTGTCTCAAAAGTCATCATCGTGAATATACCTAAGCACAATACAAATGAACCGTGCGAGGAGTAAAATTATACTTCAAACTGCTGGTCATCTGGAAGGAAATGAGTTATTATACACCAAATCAATCCTTCTTGAAGTGAGTCTCGTAATTTTTCAATAATCATAATGTACCTACTTATTGCCATTCACCTGAAGACCAACGGAAAAAACATGTTCTGCATTTCTTTACATAGCTGCATAACAAACATCACTTCAAGTTTCTTTCTGAGCATCATTGGCATAGAACACCTATCACCAATCTGGCACGCCACTCGGTCATAAAGTTTATGTAGATTGAATGATAACCCACTGGAATTGTACACGCAACTTTTCATTAATCATGACTGGAGGCCCACAGGGTAACACACATCAACCGATTCATTAGCGTTAATTGACCCCTAAATTGCACGCGCAAATTGAATCTCGAGGCACTGAATCGTGTCGTCAGCCATTGAGATGTCGTTATCATATAATTATTAGTCTGGCGGTATTTTTTTCCTTTGCTATATCATAAATTATTGTGATTCCCTTTCAAATCATAGTCATTTCAATTCTTCAAGGTCTTCAATACAATCGGTGAATTTGACAAAATTGCCTTCGTCATTTCATTCTCACCAACCCCAAGCCTTTGTTTCATTAACCCTTGTAGTTTGTTCGCGTCTCTCCTCAACATTCAAAATCTTAGCTACTTTGGTCATTACCACACTGTTTTAAGCGATGTTTATTTTCAACATTCAGTATTACTACTTTTCTTCGGGTTTGAAGGCCATCGTTCTTTGGAATTTCTTCCCGACGTTTCGCTAGCGCGAGTGGCTAGCTTCTTCAGAGGCTCATGAATGTTAAATAATTCTCTCTGTCTGTATCTGTGAGATGAGGTGACGCTCAACTCCACCAGACTTTCATCTCATTAGGTCCATCATGCTTCCTCCTCTCTATTTGTTCGACTATAACTGAGGAGAGTTATACCAATAACAAAATATTTTGTGTAGTATCAAGACTTTTCCCTCCAGAAAATAGATGATTAGATTATCTTCGACGCCAAGCATTAGTTCATATGGCATGATGAAGTTGGCGGATATCCGTCATTTTTATGAGTGATAACTATGCAATTCAAATTTCTCATTCCTCCTGAATGTTCCGTAGTAAGTTATTGCCCAATAATTTGACCTCAATCATGGCAAAATGGTACGTTCCAAACGAATTTTTGGTTCGAACTGCTGTAGATGACTATCAAAATCGACTCGTACTGATAATACGTCCTTCGTGAAGGAAAGTAAATACGAACAAGAGGGTCCTATCCTAGCTCAGACATAATAAAATTCCAACCGTATTTCCAACCACACCCTTGATTGCCGACTGGGGCCGTCACCTTATATTTAACTTAAATTTTTCCATCTGATGAAATATCAATGTATCAACATTTTGGCTCTGGAGATATATATCCGAACCTGGCATTAAAAGGCTGTTTGCTTGTTTCTGAAAACACTAATTCATATTTATTGGGAAATCAAGAACCAAATTTCATGGTCGATAGATATATTCTCAAAACTGCCCTTCGCCATTGTTATATAGGAAATATTCTGGTTGTTTTGAACACTACTAGTCCAGTCTATGACCATTTTCCCGTGTATTTATCCCATACAGCACCGATTCGCATGAAAATTTTGATTCAGGATCTACATACACTCTTTTTCAAAATCTACCCTGTGCCGAGGGTTGCTTTCTCTCTGGGGGTGGATGCCACCCCTTCTTGGGGGTGAAAAAATTTCATTGGAAATAAGTGCGGAAATCAATTGATTGACTAATTCTGAGCACTTTTTGTTCAATGAAGTTTTTTCTGAAAAGCAATACTTTTCGACTTATTCGCGAGTGAAATTGTCGGTTTTCAGTA
Source organism: Zygogramma bicolorata (assembly GCA_032362365.1). NCBI lineage: Eukaryota > Metazoa > Arthropoda > Insecta > Coleoptera > Chrysomelidae > Zygogramma > Zygogramma bicolorata. The sequence continues at coordinate 101,300 of JAVJAQ010000825.1, forward strand.
AAAAAAAAACACGTTTTCCGATCTTTTTTCGCGAATAACTGGAAAATAATGCATCTAATCGAAAAACCTGCGGAGGGCAAAATTATAGCTTTTGAAAAAACAAAGGCAATTGTTTATTTGTGATGTATGCGAACCCACTACAAACTGAATAATTACTTGTTGAAAGTCGATTGGTATTTTCAAACGCCAAAATGGAAAGTTTCTACGTACAATAACCAAAAACCAATGCATTTTTCGGGGAAAACTAGTTGGACCTTTTTTGAAGTCCTTCAAAAATCCTTTATTTTTGTTATTTATAAAAGTTCCGAGCATCAAAACTGACCGAGGTATGAAGGAAATAATGTTGATCCTATTTTTTCCATGAAAAAAAATTGTGAATTACTCATCCTCTCTTCCCCCCATTTGCAAAAAATCGTTGCCGAGTGGAATTATCTGTATACATACATATATAATATACATATAGTTCCACTAGGCCTGAAATATAGTTACTATGTGTATTCTTCAATATACTAATGTACATACTCTAATTTCTACAAAAATTGTTTTTGTTTTTTTCCCATAACTCGCTTAGTCTTCAATCAATCAAATCCACCAAAGAAGTATTTTGTAGCTTTTTTCAAGAGCTATAAGCTCATTTACATTTTTTTTTGTTTCAGATTATACTTTTGAAAAGGTTTATGCTGAAAAGGCTCAAAAAAGGTACTTTGCGCGAACCCTCACAATATTTAACTGGCCATATCTCATTCTATTTTCATCCTGCAGAAGAAAATTAAACACTGAAATTTTCAGAGAAGAATAGCCTTCAATTTTGTACTCTAGGAAATTTTGCATGTGATCAATACTTTTCGAGTTATTTCGAAGAAATGGTGATTTTTCGCTGAATCACGCATATGATTTTTTCTCTTCAATCTCAATTTTTTCCGAAACTACGTACTTTCAATTGATAAAAAACTCAGAACTCATTATAAGAACATTATTGAAGTGGATTATGGAGTAACAACGTTTTTTTTTCAAAGGGGGGAGAAGAGAGGATGAGTTATTCACAATTTTTCTTCAACGAAAAAATAGGATTCAACATTATTTCCTTCATACCTCGGTCAGTTTTGATGCTAGAAACTTTTATAAATAACAAAAATAAAGGATTTTTGAAGGACTTCAGAAGGGGTCCGATTAGTTTTTCCCGAAAAATGCATTGGTTTTTGGTTATTGTACGTAGAAACTTTCCATTTTGTCGTTTGAAAATACCAATCAACTTTCAACAAGCAATAATTCAGTTTGTAGAGGGTTTGCATACATCACAAATGAACAATCGCCTTTGTTTTTTCAAACGCTATAATTTTGCTCTCCACAGGTCCTTCGATTAGATGCATTATTTTCCAGTTATTCGCGAAAAAGGATCGGAAAACGTGTTTTTTTTGACTGAAAACTGACAATTTCACTCGTGAATAAGTCGAAAAGTATTGCTTTTCAGAAAAAACTTCATTGAACAAAAAGTGCTTAGAATTAGTCAAGCTATTGATTTCCACACTTATTTCCGATAAAAAAAATTTCACCCCCAAGAAGGGGTGGCATCCACCCCCCAGGGAGAAAGCAACCCTCGGCACGGGGTAGATTTTGGAATAGAGGCTAAGTAGAACCTATATCCAAATTTTCATACGAATCGGTGCTGTATGGGATAAATACACAGTTTACACTTTTTTCACCGTCATAGACTGGAGTATACTAAAATCTGCGGATTGAAATCAAACGCCTGTGAAGATATGTGCCTTCGAACTGAGAATGGCAACTTTGCCAGATATTGAACCTCTCGTATAATGTGGGAGTGTCTCCTTAGACCTAGAAGAGTAAGGAGGGCACACAGACTCTCAAAAGTAAAAGTGAATGATATTTGAAACTACAGACCCATTTCGTTGCGTTTCTACACTACAGATTATGTCACAAGTCAACTTGTAACTAGTCCCCATTCCAGTTATTGAGGGCCAATTGCACCGTTTGCTTTTCTTTTATCTAAAGTAGGTTCTATTCTATGGATTTACCAATCAGGTTTATTGTTCCTTGGCGATTGAGCCTAGCTTAGTTGCAACTCCATCAAGTAGAAGCGGTGCAATTGGCCCTGAATTCCCAGTGAGAATATCTGTTCGAATAAAATTTCTGCTCATTGTAGTTATGTCAATTTTTCATCATTGCAAAGGCATCTCTGTTGATTGAAATACATAGTGAGAATTCAAAGATTTTTCTCTCAAAGGAACTTGTCTCCAAATATTTACGGTTCCTCGTGAATCACACTTCGAAATCGTTTTATTTCTAGGGGAACAAGAAAGGTGTGCATGAATCACGATAGTGATAGATCATCAGCAGAATTAACAAAAGGCGAACATGAACCTCGATGAACACCTTCTGTTATTTTTCGAGCGATCGATCAAAGCAAATTAGATTCTATTTTTAGGTGAACACGATGTCGGCAGTGGAAGTAAACTTTGAAGAAAAATTGCGGAAGGTGCAACTTCTTTGTCGTTTTTCTCGGTACAGTCTGGTATGGGACAGTAATAGCCGGCGTGTGAACCTAGAAAATGGAATACGTTTATCACTCTGGTGTAAGTAATGCTTCTTTAGAATAGGTTGCTTAAACACCAGGAATGTGAGATTGGAATATTATCGCAAGAAATATTCCTGCAAACGGACTGGTCAAACTAAAAATCAGTCGTATCGAATTGAGGGTGAGGTATATTTCCCCTACTGGTGACATTTGATTGTATTCATTGCAATCCATCAAATCCGACATCTTGATTATAAATTCTATATTATTATTATATTTCCGTTTGCTTGACAATGCACGACAAAGTTTAGTACTCTGAAGGCAAGGAAAAGTAGGTGTAGAATGGAAATTCAAGTTCAGACATTGAAACATAAATGATCCACAACAGTGACAAAAAATTCCACATATATCCTTGGAATGATTGCAATCTTTTGGTATGATGTATAAGTAATCAAAAATGTGTCATTCAGGCTACGATCTCCGTGAGAAAATTAATGGTGGATTCATGCAGCATCGTAGTTCATAAATGGGTAAATGAAACTCGGAAATCGTAAGTCTTAAATTCGTAACAAAATATTATGGTGGATTCATGCAGGGCGAACGCTGTCGCAGTCGCTCTGACGTCTGGCGAGGTCATACTTTTGAACAACCAATCACGATACACGACATTTGACAATATAATACGAACTGGATAACGCATGCGCAACTCGAAAATTCTTAAGTCGTAAGAGTTGAAACTTTGTCAACTTTTCTTACGGATTCCGAATTACGATAACTGCATGAACGATCTTAGCGAAAATCATTGACAACTTCGTCCATCTTATTTCTTACGCCTTGCTAATTCCGACTTCCGAGCTACTATTGCTGCATGAATCCACCATAAGAGAAATGACATGACTTAGAAACGAAAACACCAGTGCCATCTACCCGTAGTAACCATTCCTTCAAATCGAGATCGCAGCGCCACATTCAATGAAACTCCTACTAATAAGCATCACTTTGATAATTATTGCTATCGAGGATTAGGACTCTGACGTAGTTTTAAAATTCGAAACAGTAAAATTATGTGAGCGATAGAGATGAATCACGAACTGTGATTTTTTCACTGATATCTAAAAGTCACATATCACGATCGTTCCTCTTTCTGTAAATAAAGCGTGATACGTGAACGTGATTTACCACAACCACCGCTCTGATCACGTGATCTGTGATCACAGCCTGGCTAGAGTCCGTTGTTATATTTGAGTTCGTTTGTTTGCAGAAAAAGGAACGATCGTGATATGTGACTTTTTAGATATCACATAGCAAGAAATATCGCTACTGCGCAAATTCCTTATTCGTTATTATGGAGCATCGCAGAAACTGTTATTAGTCTTACTGATATTTTATTGTTATTCGGGAACAGTATAGTTAGTTGATGTTGTTGTTAGGTGATTTGTTGTTCGTTATCATCACAAGTGTTATTTGATTCAAAACACTTTTTTCCTGGTAATATATTGGTATATACTGATAACAGTGAACCAGTGAACGGTTTCATCCAATACCAAAGTAACCCCAAATCCCAAACGCGATGCGACCTCAAAACTGTGATCACATCACGTTTAAAAATCACTGATATAAAAAAATCACAGTAACAAATATCAGTGTGATTCAAAAATCACCATATCGCTCATCTCTAGTGAGCGACTATTACAGTTTTTACTGTTTTTTCACTTTTTACGTGAACGTTAACCAGAAATTGTGCTAAGATAAGTGCTAGTCGTAATTTTAATCATATTCTTAATCTTGACCAAGACTTCAAGTAATAAGGACCACTTTGACATTGTTTGAAAGCTTTCACCAGAGGGGCATTTCGCTCATATTGAAATCCCAATATCTCTATAAATAATGCTATGACTGTAATACTGTAATTTTGAACTTTCACCTATAGATGTGTCCACATTATGATCGGAGCGATCTCAAATATATAGTGAACTGAAGTTGCGTTCTTGATAGCGGAGAATCGTTAAAAGTAGCTACTCCTATGTTATATTTTTTGTATCAAGTCACAAGAGACCATTATCGATAACTGAAATGTCACTCTACCGAGGGGTTATCGTGAAACTTTTGCTTTCAATCAATACCACTGACATAAGTCCCTCCTTTTGTAGACATATGATACCTGGAAGGTAACCAGAGAAAGATTTCGTATCGATATTTCCAGCTCTCATTTCGAGATACTGCTATTAAAGGAATGTTTTCTTGCAACACAGACAGAAATTATATTTCACTTGGAGCAGATAATTGCGTTTTTTTTATGACTCGATCGACGCCGAACCTACGAGGACATTAGTTGCGTCGCCTCAACGGATGCATTGGCGAACGACTTTATGCCCGAAGCTGGAAAAACCGGCCTATTCAGCAATTTCTGTGATTGATATAAGTTCTTCATCAGACAATAATGTTCTCAGTTGAACAGAAATGCAGAAAAAAGTACAATGAGGACTAAATACAGTATTGCTCTGCTTTCCTTCTTCACCCCCACGGAAAGCTTTCATCTATGAATTTTAGTGTTTTCGATTAGCCGAATCGAAGAAAGGAAAAATAAGTGAAATTTGATAGTTCGCAAGGTGAGCTTTCAACACCGACCACCCAGGAATACATAATTTTTCAAAATTTTTGAAGGTGTAAAAATCTCAGTGAAAAGCTCTTGAACAAAATTAATATTCCTGAATAAAAATGAGTCGATACATCATCTCACAAAAATTACAAAAAGGAATATTTCGAGGAATCTGGCTACGCACGTAACAAAAATTAAAACATTCCAAGGTAAATATAATATAATATATATACCAATTTCGTTAACAGTTTAGCATTTTGAGATCAGTATCAATTTGAAAAAACGACATTCTTCATGACTGAATTAGACAAAAAATGGTAATTTCTATTTTCTAATTTTTGAACAAATTGAAATCATAATATCAAATGACCCGTTTTCATAACTCGAAGTAAAATGAATGGTTTCAAACAAAAAGTCTAAGTAATTCATGCAGATTCACAGAACTGGTTGAGAAAAACAGAACTCAATTATGTATATATCCGTTCTGCCTGAAGTAGCATTCGAAATACGTGTATATATATATATATATATATATATATATATATATATATATATATATATATATATATATATATCAAAACATTATTACATAGGTTTCCTCTGCATGTAAACCCTAATATCGAAAATAATTCCTAAAAGTTGATATCAGACCATATTAGTATCGAAAACCAATTAACAAATAACTAGTGAAATAATGAAACTATCCAACTTTCAGTGTATCATTATAAAACAAAAATAATTATCAAACCATTATAATTATTAAAATTTGATTGGTGACCTCCCGATCTATCCCTGCATTCAACAAATCAAAATTTATTGTTCCGGTTCAGGAATATTACCTGGGTACATAGTGGGTGTGTAAAATTAGGATATACCTATGCAAACCCTTTGCTGAATTGTTACTGTGATTGATGGAGAGTATTGCCATTCTGGAATTAATCACGGAAAATCCAGAAGACCTCAGTTCAAAGGAATACACCGGAAGGAATCAAACCTAATTTCTTCAACAAACACTGGTTTCATTTTAAATAGGCCGAAATGGGTTTTTCGTTGATCAGCTGAAGTCCCTCTACAAATGTCGATCTTCAGAAAATCAAAATATGTTGGATGATATTATACAGAACAAAAAAATGTGTCGGTGAATGAACATATTATTGAAATATTAACAGCGTTCAAGTTTCAATGTTTCACTGCCAAAAACGATCAATGCCATTATTGAATATAAAAACTGAAAACAAACTTTCCCAGCCAACTTATGTCTGCAAGTATAAATACTCATTTCAATTCATGTTCTACATTCAACCGATCTTACAAACTTTGCCGGTAACTCCCACCTAATTTCAAACTCCTCGACTTCTTAAGCGCCCGAAATGATTGCTAAAAGATGCGTGCAATAATTCGACTCAGTATGAAACTTTCGAGCTCTAAAAACTGAAATCACAAGAAATCTTTCGATAGTAATTTGTTGCTCACAATTCGGAAACAATTTGTATTTAGTTTTCGGTGGATGGAAAACTTTTACGTTACTTTTTTTCTTTCCCTCAACAAGCTAAAGATTTTTCATCTGTAGCAGTGAAGTTTTTCTCTACTCTCCAATTAACCTGGCAGTATAGCGGTATTTAAACTTTTCCAGAGTAGTTTTTTCATATAACTAACAGAATTGCCAGATATTTATTCGACTTAGCCGGTAGGTAGAGCATGGTTTTCAGTAGGAATTCATCTTGGAGTCGATTAAATAACTGAAAGTATTTCTACATAAGACTCTGAATGAGTAACGTACCTACTTGAATTGTTTATGACAGGAGGAAAAGAAACGATGGCTTTATTGTGCGATTAATCAGAATGAAAATTCATCATAAACTCTCATTACCGATGGAACCACCATCCCAATTTTAAGATGATTCTACTGGAATATAAAAATATAATACATATCGGGGTGGAAACTCAATAATTCCTCTCGAGAGAAACATAAAGCTTACCGAGGATGAAATTTAAGTGTCATTTGCCTACGCAGAGGTTAAAATGTTTCTCACTTCAGCTTCCATAGTTTTTACAAATACGTTCGGCATTTATTTCCCAGGAATTTTTGTATGTTTCATGAGGATTGATACAAATATCAACATTTGGATAACTGATGAAATATGGACTGGTCTTGAGAAACGAGAGCGTTGAATCCCGTACTCGAGAAAATGGCTGAAAAAACGGTAACGTGCCATTTTTGGAGACTAATGTGTAGGGGTTTTTGGTTTTTGAGCTAGAAACTGGGTACCTACCTATTAATGTCTGGCCTTTTGGTACTGAAATATAATGTGTGATAACTGTAATATAACATCAAAAATAGTTCGTTATTTGCAATTGCGTGGTTGTGTACACTTCAGCAATTCATGCATTATGGTGGGCAGAATGACGTTTCGAATAAGAGCAGAGGACACAAATGTTTTCCAACTTCGTCTTCCTCCGAGTGAAAAATTGTTCACTTCATTGCCTGAAAGTAAGTTAGAAATTAACACATTTTTGGACTAAACAGACAGCTTAAACAGCTCCAGCTGCAAATGATGACATTGAAAAATTAAGTTATTATTATGATAATTTCACTACAAAATTGTTATTTTAATTATCGCCCAACCTCTCGAACCGTTAGTGGAATTACATAGATACACATTTTTTTCTGAGTATTTTGCTTCCTTTTTCTGTTATGCAATACGAATTTCAGTATACCATAAAACAGATAACAAACCCGTTATACCACAGCTGCTAGCAGTCATCATATACGCTGAAACACAGATGTTTATAAATATTCCAGAGAATGATTTGTATTTTCCTTAAGAAAAAAATCTGAAATATTTTTCCTTCATAACAAATATGCTTGAAAAAAGCTGAAATGAGAATGGATGGGTCAGATGCCGCGTCTTCTTTTTCTCGATGACAAAATATAGACGCTAAAAGGAAACCCCCTTGGGTGGTATCCGAGGTGGTATGTGACAGTTGAGGACGATCAATCATTGTTCAACCGTAAACTTGACGGACACAAACTCAATTACAGTGTACATTAGAAAAGATTAATTCCACATCGAACAACGCTTCATAGTAGACAGGGTCCATTTTCCACATGTTGTGCATTGGATCATTTCCATTCGGTTCACTACGGTTTCATGTCAAATATACCTATCATTCAAGTAAGATATTTGTTCATGTCATTATGCGAACCCTGACGTTCTCCAAAATTAGATCATCAAATCTCTGTCTGAATGAATCCGGTCGATAGAGGTATACTGTTCACCCAGTTGAAAGGAAACGGAATTGTGTTAACGTGCAAACTATCCTGTTCATTTTGAACAAAGGCTCTAGATGCCCTGTTATTCTCAAGCCCACAATATGCGTAGTCGTCAGTGGAACATATGTTGGATGCGTGTTTGTTACAGTCCAGTAAATAGAAAGAGTGTTTGACAAAGGTAAAAATGAATAAATAGACCTGGGGAGAGCAGTGTTTCCCTTTCGAAAAATATGGTAAACTCTAGAATGTGTTGAATTGTTTTCCCCTATAGAGTGTATATTATCCAGGTTTGATATTGTCGAAAAATGTTTCCCTCGAAGTTTCGAAAACTCTCACCTTACTTTCAAGTATGTGATTCCAGATGTTTGTTTTTTCAATAACTGTCCGTTGAGTATGGTATCAATAAGAAACGTGAGAAATATCGGGATCTGCTTGCTGACCCCCAACCTATCCTAGTGGTAAGTAGTAGATAGAGTTCGCTTATTCGATTCGATACATATTATTTTTTTGCATATGACTATATATTGCGATTTATTTACTATCCTCCATCCACAAGTTCAGGATTCAAATGAAATTCGAAGGGAATCAAAAATATCTTCACTGTAGGCTCACAACGAAATGTATCCATGAAAGTTCTCTATCTCGCATGAAAATTGTCATCAACCTAAATTATATCAGAGGCCAATTTGAAGAAAATAGTTTTCATATTCATATTCCTCCTGTCTAAGAATCTTCTTCCACAAAATTTCTTCAAAACATCCCGAACAATAATTGAGGAAGAATTAGAAGAACTATAAAAACATTCATTGAATTCTTGTGAACTGAGCTTTTTTCCAATAAAGTGTATTCCTATTTTCAGTTTCGAATGTCTGTTTCCACTAAGATTGAAAAAAAATATCTGACAGCAATATAATTATTCCCAAAAATTATTAATTAAAGTACGTACGCCACTGAAAAATCAAAAATATCAGAAAATGTTATTTTCTTCGCCACTCTTCTTCAAGAAAAAACATGAATAGAGAATACAGAAGTTCATCAAATATTCAGTTGAGCTATGAGCAAATGTATATAGTAGTTTTCACAATAAATGGTATTGACTGAAGGACTATAATAAAACCAATTAGACTCTTAAGTTGTGAAATCCGAGAGGCACATCATAAATGGAAAAGGGCCGGATTCAGGTAATTTTGTTTCTCAGAGAGGGATTGTAGAGGATTACAGCTTACACTTCTTGTTCATTTTAGTTTTTGTATTTCATTCGAAGTGTTCACTTGTGTTACGGCATGCAATTATTTTATAGCATTTATTTGTTATTACAGACATTAATAGCAAAGATTTTATACCCCAACGTACAGAATAGGCAGTATGTGGCGTCCGTGGATAAAAAGAAATAGTGCTTCTTCCAGTGGTTCGTTAAAGAAGAATCACTTATCTTGTGACGCGAAAATCATTATAAAACATGTGTATAGTTCCTTACTTCAGCAAGGATATAACGCGGGTGCTGCAGCAAAAGTAACCAGTAATTTGACGAAGGTGCCTCTTACTTCAGTTAGATGAATTGTTGAAAATTATATGGAATCAAGAAAAAAGCGTGAATATTCCGGTGTCACAAAAAGTCTAGACGACTGGGAAAAAGATTTGATAAGGCGAAAAATCTGCACTATGTACGATGAGCAGCGTGTACCTACAATCAAAAGTCTGAAACAGCGGCTCATCAATGACGAAACTCACATCAAGTGTGGCCTCGCTACTCTTTGGCGAGCTCTGTCTGCAATGGGCTTTAAATATCGCAAAATTGACAAGAGACAAGTAATAATGGAATCCACACGTTTAATAAACTGGCCTTCTGAATATATAACGTCAATAAGAAAATACCGGTCTGAAAATCGGCCAATACTCTACCTCGACGAGACGTGGTTTGACACACACACAATCACAATATTACACGCAGGATCAGAAAATGGTTGGATCCCAAACGCTATGTGCCTTTCTGCCAAAAATATTAAGTACTCTTGTGTTGATTATCACGAAGATACGACAGCAGAGCTTTTTGAAGATTGGTTTAAAAATTGTCTGTTACCCAACATTCCGCCAAACAGCGTTATAGTAATGGACAACGCAAGCTATCATAGTCGACAATTGCAAAAAATTCCTGGCTCAAATAATACGAAATTGGAGATTCAAAACTTCATGGCTGCAAATGACATATATTTTGAGGAAAATTATACAAAAAATGAACTTTTACAAGTGCTGCAGTCATTTTCTTAAAAAAAAACGTATGTTTGTGGTACAATTGCAGAAGAATTGGGACATACAATGTTACGACTACCTCCCTACTACTGCGTGTTCAATCCCATAGAGCTTATGTGGCACCAACTCAAATCGAGCGTGCGCGGAAAAAATACTTCTCCGACTTTAAGTGGTAGTGTGGTAGAATTAATTAGGAACTGTATGAATGACATTCCTACCGAGAGTTGGAAAAGTTCTGTTAGTCATGTTATAAATGTTGAAAACTCGTACCTTTCTGTAAAATCAATTGCGCCAATTATAATTAATTTAGATGAGGATAGCGATAGCGACACTGAACTAAATATAGAATAGAATTGTAACATTTAAATAAATACTTGTATATCTCCTACATTATGCAAAATTCAAATTTTTTGAGTTCGACCCTGTAGCACATTTGCATCTTTTACCAGATGATTTTCTACACAATGGGATTAAATCGGGTAGTTTATTGCAGTTAATAAGCCAATACCATTTACTGTGAAAAAACTATAATAATAAACGTCAAATTTGACCTCCATGAGGGAAGATCGATGCTTCGATACACCAATGGATCCTTTTCAAGTATGTATGATTCATTCACGTACCTAGTTCACTCAAGATTAATATTCAAGAACTTGTGATACCAATTGAGAACCGTTCTCATTCAATGTCATCTTAATGGTTTATCAATGTCTGAAAGCTAAAGACTCATGCTATAATATAGGATATGTCGAGTACAATCAAATGGGGGTTGTAATCGTTCAATGAGAAAAAATGACAACAACCCACACGTCTTTCAATAGATAGATATTTCCTCGGTTATAAGAATTCTATATTTCATCGAATCGATAAAATTTATAATCACGAACATCAAAGTGCTAGGAGCCATATAAACTCGAATCAGTTCGTTTCATTGATAAATGAGAGATAGCCACAATAGTACTTCAATTGAATTTCAATATTTTTAGAAAGTGAAAACACTATGCTGCAGGAGCTCTACCGCTACTAACGAAAATCCTTAACCGTTCACAAGAATTCACAATTGTCTCGGTGGTATATCTCTTTCTTGATCTTCCCTTTATCTGCTGCCCGATAATTTATACAAAGTAATAGCTCTTAGAAATACCTATAAGCCCTATTCAATCCTTTTATCGGAATAGTTCAAAGAGAAATCATAGAAAAGTTAAATGCGGAAAATGTTTCCACAACCCGCTGACTTCAGTCCGTCCATATTATTTATCGCTTCTCAGATAGGAAACAAAGTAAGTATTATACAGAATAACAGCACATCTTGTCCAATATGCAGATAATCAGGCCAGTTTCTCAAATAATTTCATTCCTTGTGACCCATCGTTGCTGAATTATAGCACTGAATTGTGCTTTCACGATTATTTCATATAAAATCGATAGGTTTCAAGAGAAGAGCCTTTCATTATCGTTATAAATAGGTTGCTTTTCCCATTTTTGAAAGGAAATATTGTTTATTGTCAGATATAGTTAAGTGGTATATATGAAATTTGATCGATATTTGATTCCTGAAATCATCACTTGTATAGGAATTACCTAGTATGTTGCCGATATTCGTTTATTGTGAATAAAGTTATTTCCTCGACTTGTTGTTATCAATTATTGTCATGTAGACATTCAACACATTTTTTCATATCATTCACTACATATCACGGAAAAATGTATGGGTCCAGTGAGTCCAGCAAAGTACATAATCAGAAAAAATTTTGAAGTTCAATTCGAAACTTTTTCAATATCCCTCACTCAAGTGTAGGTAAGAACAACTACGATGGATGGATACTAGAGGAACGGTTGAACCAGTTGAGCCACCAGAAGCAGTAGCCTGGAAGAAAACTCACCAGAAAGCTAGAGCGGATATAATTCGATTCACAATGATTCAAAAATGTGCTCATTCCTGAGCTAATTTCAGGTTGGAAAACGACCAATTGGCACTTTCCCGACTCCGTCTTCTTCTTCCATTCGAAACATCATTCCATCGGAGTTCACACGTTTTTCAAGACACATATATCTGACAATATCACATCCGAACACAGATTCCTTGTTCACGCATTGCTTCAGCCTGGGAAACATAAAGAGCAAGTTTATATCAACAATCATATTCCATTTACAGATCCGTTTATGAAAACACCATTCTTAATGATAATGCACAGAAGCTGTACGAACAAAAACGGTTCCCGTTATAATTCGATATGACTCTTCAGAACTCCAAAAAAAACTTCGGAGAATATGATAATTGCCTTAAAGAAATTCAGCGAGAATACAAAAACATTTTTTTTTTTGGAAGACGGAATTTATACTTACTTAATTCAAAGGTTTCATTCCGCAAATTCATAAAAAAGATTTTGCCTCTAGTCTTTCAGTGTTTTTAAAACTCTCCGAAGAACAAAATATGCTCTTAAACATCCTCAAATTCTCCCTAATTTTATTTTCTACCGAGAATAATCACGTCAGCTCCAACGTCGTTCTGACTAGGTATACCGAGTTAGTCGGACTGAGATAAGGCGGTGCACGTTAAATATATTGCTTGTTTCCCAAACTTGGAAACTTCGAACTTCCTGGGAATTTTCAAGGATTATTACCATATGGCACAGCCTAGGGTTACTCCTGTTGTCAGTGTGTAGTAGCGAAACTATAAACTTGATAGATCGCGTGGGTGAAAATTATATCAGGACGGTTAATGATCAACATATATTTGAAGTTTAGGTAAACAGAGCTGTATTCGAGTGCTCCAACTAGAGTTACGTTGCCCAAATATATATGTGGGCTACTATGTAGTAGAAGTTTGAGCACAACAACAATTGTCCATTCCACTGATATTAGGATAAACCCGGATAAACCATATATAAAAAGTAGACTAGTATAATAATGACTCGTTTGAATGTTCACAACTGTTTCAGTTTCAACATTATCAAGAATAAAACTTGACCGTGACGTCACGTTCTTCAGCATTAGCGTCACCGTAAGACCATTCATGACGAAACCCAGAAATAAGAATATTTATAAAAGGTGAGTGCATTCTATACATTTATACATTATACTTTTTAAGCGAATTTAGTTGGGATTGAATTCAGTGTAAGTCGAAGAAAAAACTATTGTTTTCTTGTCAACGTTTATAATTCAATTAAATTCATCCTCAGGGCTCTGTAACAATGGTTTATCATGTAATAAACGATGCATCATTATGCCTAAAGTTCGTGTAAAATTGTTTGGATAGTACTCAACAAAAGTTGTTTTTTCCGTGTTAAAATCTTCAAAATATCACAGGAAAAACAACTTTTCTTGAGTACTTTCCAAACGATTTCACACAAACTTTAAGCATAATAATGCATGGTACCAACTATATAAACTAGTTTATCACATAAGAAACCATTGTTACATAGCCCTGAGGTTGAATTCGATTGAACTCGACACGCCGACTTACACTGATCCCAATCCCAACTTAACTCGACAAAAATTGATACTGGATCACTAATTTGTCAGTTTTTTTTTATACATACTCGTGATGAACCAGACTCCGACATTCGTTTGTTTTTTTTTTTGAAACAGTGGTCTCTTACTGAAAGGTTGATATTGAGATCTTCCACAAAATACAAAGAATCACAGTCAGTCAATAAACTCGAGACTGCTAGTGAGGAAAATATATTAGATTTTGGAGGTCGACAAAAAACTCCAAAAATATGATTTCCAGAATCAATGTCAGGACCAGGCCATGTTTCAGATACTGCAAAAATATCAATATTATTGAATGCAATAAACTGTTTCAACTCTATGAACCCAGTGAATGAGAACTTACATTCATATAAAAGAATTTCACAGCCCTGTACATTGCTATGAATAACTAGTTATATAAGCTTTGGATGTTTCCTTAGTTACTCCAATGTTGTCAGCTCCCAGATCGTCTGATGTATATATTTGATCATTAGCGCAAAGGTCATTTCCTCTGATGTAACAATTGATTATACCATTATATTTGGCAAGGTTCAGATGTTTTCTCGAAATTGTATCTTCTTGTCGATGTTCAATAGATCATTGCCGATTGAAATACGAGTTCCTTTCAACAAATTTGTCTTCGACAATATCGCTGATTGCTAGTGTATTCAGCTCCCCAATAACAAAATCAACAGTAATCCCTGTCCTGAAAGTTTTGAGACCAAATATAATAATATTGTTTCTCTTCATGTTTCTCTCTAGTTGTTCGATTCTTGCTTCAGTTTCCTTTTTTTTTCCTTTTCAATTTGTTAAGTCTTCTGTAAATGTCCTCTAGTTTGAGTGTTAGTCTTACTTTCACAGCTCCAATAAGAAATTTCAATTCATATTTTGATTGCTTTATTTTATTGATCTGACCAATTCAGTCATTCTTACTTCAACTTGAGTTTATGGCCAACTTCATCGTCTGATCGAATTTCCAGCAATAAGACAAGAACGATGTATTTCCAACCTACGAGTCAGATCCTTCTGTTTTTCAGTTGATATGTTTTTCAGCTAATTTTATGTAACGTATTCAATATTATATCAGATCACCTCGTTTAGACCTGAGATTTGAAATGGAGTGTTACATACCAAAACTTTAGTGGTTTATCGACTCATGTCGTGGAAGCAGAAGACAGTATGGTCAATAGTCGGCCAATCATTCATGTTCCGGTAGATACAGCAGATGGTGAAGCATAGACATTGAATCATTCTTATAGGAACATCAAGCGCGAATGAGTGACACGGAAATAATAAACACCCGATGGTGGTTGACCTAGAAACTCTTGGCTGGAAGGTATAATCACGGCTGTTTTTACTGGAAAACATGGTCGACTCAGGAACGCTGCTGTACACACGGAGCTAGCTACCTGCCTATAGTAGTCAAATTATATCCCCTGGATATACAATAACGTATCGTTTTTTAAAAAATATCTCCATTTCATTTGAGGGGAGAGAATGTTAAGATTGTTCCATATATTGTCATTCACCTGTTATTTATGTCACATTTTGGAACAGTTGTCATGAAATGATGCAGAATGTGATGACAACCAGAAGCTGATGTATGTCACAAGTACTATACAGATTTTCAACATGTAAGTAGTCATTATTATATCATCCAATTTCTTAGGAGTTCGGAAATAGTGAATAACAAACAAACTCAGTTCAATAACATGAAAAATGAAAGATTATTTTAAATATATTGCAAATGATAACTTAGATGTAACCTCAATAGTTCAGCTATCAGCTACTAGATCAATATTATACTATTCTTGAATAGTATAATGAATGCAATTCGCTAGTCAAATAGTTACTAAACGATATAAATCGTGAATTGGTGTGATGAGAGTAGATTGATGGAAATTTCTCCTCAACACCAATTTTTTGGGGTAGATATATCCCTTCTTCCCTTCTACATTTGTATAGAATATGATATCAATTCTAATTTTTCTCGTATTGTGTTAGGTTGAAACCTAAAAAAAATAAAAAGATTCCAGTTCATTTTCAGTACTGAAATCAATTGAATTCCACCTCCTTCTCATCCCAAATAAATAGGAATATTTCTGATTATACTTTCGTCCAGATTCTATGGAAAGTTCTATGCATAATTGCCAATGTAAGTAAATTGTTCAACAAAATTAGCGTCACGCTCTTGTGTATGTAAATGTTTGTTACAACCCTCTATCCTGTAATATCATCAGACCCAATTCAGGCCAAACCGCATATCTGAAAATTTAATTCGACAAAATTTGCATAAAAATCCAATTAAATTCTAATTGAGATGGTGAATTGTCGTCGTTTTTAGTGGAATTTATGTAGGCTTCACAAGAGTTCAAGGCATAAAAGATAAAGGTATAGGTTATCGCAATAATATCATTCCGAATGAGACGAGACAAAGGGTGTTCTTGAAATTATCGAAAAATTATACTATCGAATGGATTTTTAATTCTGAAATCTTCATAATTTTTTTTTATTTTATATATGCGATCTGATAACTCTTTTGATATCCAGTCTTCAAAAGCATTCGAGTTCGTTGGACTTGCGATGTACTTTTATATAATTATTTTATATTTCCGTTCGTTCCATTGGCGCTTTCATATGGTCAGTAAATATTCGCCATATCCACGTGGACTCAAGGGTGTTTTTTCATGTAGCAAGGAAGACAGTGACAAAATTTTGTAACCACTTCTAGAAAGCTGATGTTTTCGTTTTCCTCAATATTTATGTTATATAATAAAATCACTGAGAACCAAAAATTTACTATAGCGGAAGTTACCCAGTACCCGCCAAAATGTCTATACAAAATTGCATTATTTTTATTATGGGTAGAAAATAATCTTGATAAAAATCAGTACATGGCCTATACCTGTCATTCAATATTTTCTTAATGCCCGTCTTGGAATGGAAAGTTAGCAATAAGGTATAAAAAATAAGTAATGAGATAAGTTTGTTGTCGATATTGAAACGGTCTGACACGGTGCAAAAAATAGAGCACAAGCAAAATTCATTCCGTGCTTGACCGTTTGAATCATGACGAACTTTGCTTATAATTTATTAACTTAAGCTCATATAACTCATTGCTTGTAACTTCCCATTCCGTCACGGGTTCAACCATATACAAGGGGCATTAAAATGTGAGATACAATACGAGATACTGACATTTGTCGATCGCTGTAATTCACTTTTTTTTATTTATCTCATGTTTCTCCATGTTAGGGCAGGATATGGCTAATGTTCGTTAGTGCCGTATGGCTCTAGGTCGCCTCAATGATTTTTTGGTAGCGAATTTTCTAACCGCAAGGTGAATAAGTAAGACCCACAGTGCTGAGAGCACGTTTCGTGTTTTTGATAAACAGTCCTCACCTACCAGGATTCCGCTAGGACGGAGGATTGAAATCAGGTGCCAATGCCAATCGGCCTCTACACCACTTCATTCCAATTTTGCTACTCTACAGATAGTTCCGTTGTATATGTATTAAGATGTATCTACCTTCCATGGAAGCCGCTTATCGTGTCCCTACAACACCTTAGGCCTATTGTGCTTTACTTCGATATATTTGAGGATTAAACGACTTACCTGAAGGAAGTTCAATCCAAATTATACGAGGTTGGTCACATCCGAATAGATCACCTTGTAGTAGTACCTCTATGACTGAAATGCGCAAGTTGAAAGAAAGAATGATTCACGATGCCCCTATCTCATGAGTCCTCACCCGAATATCCATCAATATACCTTGCGATGATATCGCCTTTTTGGGTCGGGATGACAGAAAAAATAATATATTGGATTTTTTTTTCTTCTTTGAGATGGGTGGGTGTCTCTCTATTCGGATGTGACCAACCTCGTATAATTTGGATTGAACTTCCTTCAGGTAAGTCGTTTAATCCTCAATTATACTTCGGTTGGTCCCATCCGAATAGATCACCTTGTAGATGTTCAAAGAATTATTAAAAGGCGATCAAAATTTTATTCAGACTGATCTCATACTAATGAAGTAGTCTAAATGAACTGTTTATGTCATTTGATTCACCACTATAAACTAAGAATTTGATACAGACAGTATTTGAATGCTAATACAATATAATGTTGCAAAACTCAAATAACCAGAAAACTTACACTCGTTTAATGAAATTGCGGAGGTAATCCGCAAATGTACCATTTGTAATTACTGGTCCATGTAGGATTTACCAAAAGTATTTTATTTTTCGGACCAGCCTTCATTTGATCGTATGGTGTCCGTGCTCATATCGATTTGGTTGGCCGCAGAAATGGCAGCATGTCTTGTGCTGAGGTGTAGCTGGGTGATGAGGATTTTTATAAGTAAAAATGAGAAAAAAACCTAATTGAATGTGTGCGGTTTTTTAATTGATAATCGTGGATGTCATACACAATTCACGTTTCACCGTGGAAAATGGTGAAAAAAAATATACATGTTTGTATTTGTTGCTCTCTTGGTCTTCTGTGGATAATTTGGTTCTCGGCAGTGAAGAGACAAGCACGTCTGCCCCTCAAGCGGAAGACTCGGGTTCAACTTCCCATCGAGCTTCCGTGCTGGGACTCACACGCCAAGAGGCAAGAGGTCTCGTCAATACATTTTCTGCGGAAGATTCGACCTCTGAAGGGCGACACTCGTCAATCGGTAAACGATTTTCATTTTTTTTTATTTATTTTTTTTTTTTTATTTATTTATTTATTTTTTTTTTGTACTGATCATACAATAAAAATGCTACTCATTCTGATTTTGAATCATATTTTTACGCTTTAGCAAGCTTTAGAGCAACCATGACAATAAGTTTGTGATATATTTTTCAAAATGAGGTTTTCCGATTTTTATAATTTGGTCAACACTTGGTAAGGGTCCCAGATTTTCTCATATCGGGAAAACAGTGGATCGTATTTTGAAAATACCCCTCTAACACATTTCCATTGTATCATAGTTACATGCATGAGATATCAGATTTCAAGCTGAACATTGTAATTCTCTAGTACAATAATTTTTACCTAGCTGCACCCATGGTCGATCTACCTTATCCACATCTCCTTCACAAATATCCACCAATGAGACGAAAATAAATTGTATGGTTTCATCGTTTTTGCAATCAGTGATGCCATCAGAATCGCTAAAGGTTCACCCCTCAGTTTTTCTCCTGAAAAATGGATGCCAGACGAAATCGGTTCACCCAGGGAAAGATGGCACCACAGTGGATGTAGGTGCTTAAACGAAACTGAAAAAATTATATATTGTGGTTCAAAATACAATATA
The DNA here is from genome assembly GCA_032362365.1 of Zygogramma bicolorata. Lineage (NCBI taxonomy): Eukaryota > Metazoa > Arthropoda > Insecta > Coleoptera > Chrysomelidae > Zygogramma > Zygogramma bicolorata. The sequence continues at coordinate 120,736 of JAVJAQ010000825.1, forward strand.
ATGGAATTCAAAATTGATATCAATTTGTGGAAACCAAGTTTGGGACTGCGATAGAAACACAAAACATGTTACTTTGTCCCCTTCGATCATTTTCAATATTCTAGGATAATGTGGAAGTGGTGATGATTGGGAAAACACAAATGTTTGTGTAAGACCAAGTTAATGTTATGCATTAGTTGCATAACTTATGGGGTTTGGCTGTAAAGATAAAAATATTTTACCCTATGTGTTAGAGTAGTTAGTAAACAGATCAACTTCAGGTTATCGAAATTTTTGGTCCGCTCTTGGAAGGCGTATTCTCGATGTTGCATTCCGAAGGTGACACATCATGGACTTTGATCTGCTATAAACTCATATTTCGAATTTATTCATGAGACGAACAACACTAGTAGATAATTATATATATATATATATATATACACACACACACACATACACATGTATATCTGCCTATCAAGCGGAAGGCCGGGGTTCGAATCCTCGCCGGGCCACCGTGCTGGGTAATCGCACGTTAAAAGGTAAGGCCTCGTTGATCCATTGCTCGCACAAGTTTCGACTTCTGAGGGTTGACGTTCGTCAGCTGGTTAACGGAACGAACAATTTTAGAACAATATAGAACAATACACATACATATACATATATATACATATATACACACATATATACATATATATATATATATATATATATATATATATATATATATATATATATATATATATATTCTCCACCAGAAAACTCAAGTTCCTGAATATCATTATGCTTAATTCTTCACACCACTTCCAAATATCACCAGCCAGTCCGTTGAGGTTTGGGTGCTTCATTCCATACATCCGGTTGATCTGCGCGTTGACGGTGTTGTTGTCTCTATGCGACAAAATGTGACAGTTTGAGGAGAACTGTCTGAAGGTTTTGAACATTAATGTGAAGTTTGGCCTGCTTCACTGAAACCTTTGGCTTTCTCGTTGTTGCATGTAATATTCTGGAAAATTCAGGCCTTGTTTTACCTTCTGGTTGCCTAACATAAAAAGTCACTATAACTCGGTGGAAATTTACATTGTCAAAATCTCCTCGATCCGTCTGCAAGGTTATACATCGGTGCCCTTCAAATAATTTTGTAGACGGCCACCTATATTCAACCACAAGGCAAACCGAAATCAAGTGTCAAATGGATTTATTTTCCATTAATATTGAATCGTAATGATTACCAAGATACCTCAAATTTGTTGGATGTTTCCTGAACACTCCATCTTGGTAATACTAATTGAAAAAGATGTCGTCTCAATAGCTACAGATACAAAAAATTCCTGAACTCAAAAAATGTATAACCGTTTCTGAGATTTTTGTAAATATATAAGGTGCAAAGATAAGCCAAAACACAAAAAATTTAAATTCAAAAATTTTGTATCTAGATTGGAATCGCAAATACTTCTCATGTTTATCGGCATCTGTCGAATCCACTGACGTTAAAAAACAATTTTCAGACATCAGATTTTTCACAGCTCCAAGTGAGGGGCTGTGATGAATTCATGCAAATGTTTCAGATTCAAAAGAAATCTATAGCTATCAGTAAGACTCAAATCTGAGAAAATAGCTGAACCAAAAATTGTTCTTGACATTGACGGCTGGTCCAATGTAGTCAAATTCCAGTAATATAGCTAAACACTCACAACATAGGTTTAGCCGGCTGGGAGGAATTGTCAGGGTTCAGGTGCCAGTTTTTCATAAGGTAGGGTATAAAAATGGATTTTATATCTCTGAACACATTCCAAAATGTTGGAGTTGTTTGTTATAGATTGCCACGTGCTGTCAAATATTTAATGCGACCAGCGTATAAGTTCAAATATGTTATTTCGTCCATTTGTTGTTGTACGTCGTGAACCGCTCTCACCATCCTCTGTTTTGTCTGCTTTAGGTGTCCCCCCTCTGTTGATTTTTCTAAGACTGCCATTGACTCCGATGAGCAGTGCCCTCGAGGTGTTTTGAAGGGAAAGGTTGTACCTTCAGGTCTAGTGCAAGCAGAAATCTCCTGTGGTTCGAAATCGAGGGAGGAACGTTGCATAATGCTTCATTAGCACCGGCTTTGTCAGACAAAGTAGACTTGAATGCTTCAGCATATCGATCACTCATCAGGCTTAGCTGTACTGAGGGCTGAGAAACCTTTGCCCAACGAAATTTGAGGGTCCAGTAGAAAACCTCAATTCAGATGTCGAGAAAAAAGGTCTGAACTACCGGATTCAGTTGGGGTGGATATGAGGTAGTGTAACGGTCTGGAACCTGTGCCAACAGAAAGAAATTGTTTTCGTCCGCGAGACACTCGGCGAGCACAACTCAGGAAGTGTGCGGGACAAAAAAACGGCGTATGATGATTGAAGGTCAGCCGTAGAATGATCTACAAAGTAGATTGCCCCTGCCGATGATCAATGATCAGAAATCATTGTCAGTCTCAGCTGTTTCCAATTATACGTCCACTCACGTCTTTGGTTCCGTTCTAAAACGTGACAAAATATGAAAAACAAACTTACTTACGACGAGTAAGAACAGAGTTTGTCCTCGAGTGTTTATTAGGTTCCTCGTTGTCGTTCTCTTGTGCTTGTGTCAGATAGGTACACCACTGCAGTGCGAAATCATCCTGGATATCACTACCGTAAAACTTTGCTTCAGTCGGATCATCTCCCAGTACAGTAGTAACAGCGTTATGACTACGGAAAGATTCACTGTTGGTGGCGGAAAATTCCGATGTCAAATCTGACGACGGACCTGCGCCCACCAAAGAGAAATTGTCTTTGGGCGCGAGACACTCGGCTGGCACAACTCAAAAAGTGTGCAGGGCAGAAAACGGCCTAGGATGATGAATAAATTTCAGCCGTATGTTGATCTACAAAGTAGATTGCCCCTGCCGATGATCAATGATCAGAAATCATTGTCAGTCTCATCTATTTCCAATTATATGTCCACTCATTCCGTTGGTTTTTCTAAAACATGACAAAAAACAGTAAAAACAGTCTTACTTACTAAACGAGTAGGAACAGAGTTTTTCCTCGAGTTTCCGTAGTGTTCGCCAAGTTTCTACGTTGTTTTCACTGAACATCGTTTGTTTTGTTTCCCATAGTACATATGGAAATTTTTCTTCAATTCACTTATTTAAACTAATTTACACTTTCGAACTTATCACATTCAGCGCAAGAAGTATATTGATGGATATTCTCATGAGATAGGGGCATCGTGAATCATTCTTTCTTTCAACTTGCGCATTTCAGTCATAGAGGTACTACTACAAGGTGATCTATTCGGATGGGACCAACCGAAGTATAATTCATGATTCCCATTCCAGCAATCTTGTCATTAGGTTTATAGTTTATACGGTTTGGTTATTTAATATCCATCATACTTTTCTGGAACCAGAACCTCACATACACATTTGGGGCGGGATTATATTTGTGGAGAGATGAAAGTTTTAGATAGTCTCTTCCTTTTTATGAATGATCTCAACGACTGTGAATGATTCTCATATATGAACAGAGAGTGTTTGCTAAATATTTGATGTTACTTCCTCCATTAAAATGAAATTTTGTTCTTCCCGTAAATTCGAACCTTTTTCTCCTTAATCAAAATCATAATTCACTTAGTTCATGTTCGAAAATCAATTGAGAAAGTTAGTTTACTAAATGAGCGGGAATGTGTAGATGCTGCAGATGATCTCACCAATGAGGAATAATGAAAAAACCCAATCATGAGAAATTCTTTGAAATGATCAGATTTTCAATACAGTAGTTGAAGTCTTACAGTTCCAATGCAAATGATACTCCTCCGACTTGAGTACCGCCATTCCTAAGAAAATGTCTTTGATTCGAGGATTATTTAAAATCTAACAATACTATTATTGAGACATTGCTTGCTCTGAGATTATATGTAGTAGCAATTGAATATTGTTCATTTCAAACATCAAAAAAATCAAATGTAACATAAAAACGACACTAAAAATGTATATTCCATAATCATAAAAAATCTACTATGGGTGTAACAAAAAAAAGAATTGATTCAACCCAGTAAGTTTTCAATCACTTGCGTCAGGACATTTAAAACTGCAGGTTTCAAATTTTGAATACGTTCGTAGACCCCATATTTTCAGTTCTCTAGTATTGGAGAATTGCATAAATGTCTGTTTGAAATACAGTCGTATATTGATCGATTGTGTAGATATACCCAGTTTTTTTTCCGTGTAGGATTATACTCAAGCTTCCGTACCATATTCCGTCTTGAATCTATTTGTGAACAGGGAACCGGTGAAGCACAAAATCAAATCGAAACGACTCCTGCCACTCCTTTTGTTCGTACAAATTTCCATTCCACCGGAAGAGGGCGGTTATATCCGGAGAAACAAAGGTGCCAATCAGATTCAAGGTTTCATTAACTGTATTTGGTAAGGCTATTGGTTGACGGTCCGAAGGACACTTCGAACTATCCGCATCGTCTAAAATAAAACAAATATTCGTGGGTATGCTTGAAGACTGGCTTTAAATCAAATATTCAAAAAATGAACAATTTGTTCAGGCCAGCCTCAACTCACCTACACTGTAGGTTGTCGGACTAACACCTATTAGAAAACAACTACTCCCCTGGGTAATACCACGAAGGGCGTTGGATTACATCCAACAGGTGTTAGTGCGGGATTCTTCACAGAAAAAATTCCACATATCCGCATCGTCCTTGAAAATATCTGCCTGTGAAGCAGACGAAACGTCAAGCTCACAAACCCGAAACGGGATGTTCCATCTCATTATATCTCTGATATAATATCTCATGCACTTACAATACAATTCACCTTTACTACATTCAGAATGGCCTCAATTTTTACCCCACCTTTCCGAGGACAAATAATCTCCTATTTTCAATTTCGAAACTCACTTATGCTGCAGCTAATGATTCCAACTTGGTCTTTTGCAATAAAAATGGAATTTTGATAATAAGTACTTCATGTCACAGGAAGAAATTGGAGGAATTTTTTCTTGAACTAGTCTGAAATGTCACAAATGCTGTAGAGGAGAATTCTACTACTACTGCAAGCCACTGAATTCTAATGTCCTCTATTTATTTCAAAAAGAGTTTCACCGCTAAAATGTTGATGAATTCACGAGAAAAACCCTCTATAAAAATTTGACTCTCGTTGTTATAAACACCTAGTTGACAATTTCGGTTTATTTTCTTCTCTGAAGATATCCGCTATTAGAATTTTGGGTGGAATGCCCTGTATAATTTCAAATTTGGGGGCACCTTCAACTGGCACAGAACTATTTGGAAACTATACTTTCCACATAATATGAATCATTAAGGTCAAGGTGTTTCGTTATAATCAATACGAAGATGATTATGATAAATTAATTATAAATTATAAAAAGAAATCACCTGCCGATCGTCAAATGGGAAAATGCAACAAAAAACCGCTTCCCAACATTTATGAAACATAATATCTCTTGTATCATCAATAAACCATTGAACTTGCTGTCGTTAGTGGAATTAATGAATCTTTTCCTGCAAAATGACAGGCTCATCAAAGTTGTTCACAAACAAAGTAAATATTGGTGAATAAATAATTAGTTCAATATTGGTTTATGCCGACCGGAAAAACATTTTCTCGGTTACTCAAGTATGAAATCATTTGTTCGAGTAGAAGAAAATAGCCTCAATTTCCATCAGGGCGAGTACCTGATGAGTAATTGCAGGAAGAAAATCGTTTCCATTATAATACACAGAGCGAATGGTAGGTATAATCGTCGCTATAATTCAAAAAGGAATATATCATTCCCATCCATTGCAAGGGCGTATGAATCAACGTGAAAGAATGTATACACACTCACCACTTAGATACGCCCCTGAGATATATATATATATATATATATATATATATATATATATATATATATATATATATATATAATTAATTTAGACGAAATAGTTTTCTGTAAGTTATGAGCAGTTTCTCATTCTTGTAGTAGATGAAGATTATGTTTACTGAAAAATGTCAAAAGTCATCGTTAATTCCAAGAATAACTCATTGATTTTTTATATAAAAATCTCCTCGAAAACAAATTTTTAATCCATATTTTGTGTTCTGAGAACAGTTTTCTTCGAAATCCACAGTGTCCCTATTGAAAAAAGATTTACATTACGCTTTTATTTCTCTCAATATTCCAGCTAAGTTACAGAAAATAATGTATTCTTTTGAACTGCTTCATATACATAATGTAAATCGTATTAGGGTACGTGACGCCATATTATCCGAAGAAATATGTTTCTCACACAGGAGATGTGTTGTAATTTCGTGGCAAGATGAATTTTTATCATTGGTTGGTTTGCATCGAACGATCTGTGGAAAATCCGTCATCAGCTCGTCGATAATAGAGTATTCTGCATTTGTAACAACTTCGTAATGTCGATCCTTCGGGCGCCGAAAAAATTCAGATGGTCGAGTGCTCCTACCATATTGAACCATATCAATAATCTCTTATTAGTTAATGCATCCACCAATCAGTTTTTACAGTCACTATAGGGTGATAATGCAAAAAAACGTATATTTGAATGAAAATCCAAGAGAAAAGCAATCCGTCTTGTTGGAGATTCTTCTGAATTTTCGTCAAGCGTCCACCCTTGTCAGTATCAACACGGATAATCCGACGACTGCAAAATTCCTACCACTTTGTTATAAGCTTGGAGACTTGTCGAACCTTCCTTGGTCAGTTATTTCTTTGCCAATAGCACAGACTCACAAACTTCAAAAATCCAAAGTTTATATTAATTTATATCTCCTGTCTCTTGATTCACGCGGATTCTTCGAACATAACAGGGCTTTCTTCCGTGTGAATCTATATTTATAAAATGGCACCCATGGATATGGTTCAATAAAAAAACTAAATGTCTGGTTGAATTGAAATATTTCTGACCCTCTCTCCATTTTATGTCATCTCTACGAATTTGAACTTGAGTCACCAAAATAACTCAAGAATAATATTCATTGATCTCTAGAAATACGATGTTTATAGACAAGTCAAAATGAATGCATTATCAAAATTTCTTATCAAATGAACAATTAAACATCACACTTATACATTTCCCTACCTACAAGTCACATTAATTTCATGAGAGTTGAACAGTCAAAACCATTGAGAAAAAAATATTCGGGCGACTATTCCATTTCTAGATAATTATGTAATGCAGAAAGCTCACCGATGTTACAAAGAGGGTTTTAATTAAAATATGCCCCAGAGTAGGGTTTCCCACTGGTGGGTCGCGTGCGAATTTTTAGTGGGCCCTAAATACCGAAATACCGAAATTAATTGACACATCAAATGCACTAAAAATGACTCGAGTTGAAGTTGATGTCAAAACTGTAATGGCGAAAGATAGAAAATAATTTTATCCTACTCATTGAAATTACTGTAGTTATTCAATTGAGTATTAGAAATTTTCTTTAAACATTGTTTTTTTTGAAAGATATCTTTATTCATATTGGTAACGGTTAAGTTTCCTAGAGGTGGGTCTCGAGTTTGGTAACTTGTATCAGATGGGTCGTAGTCAAGACAACTTTGGGAACCACTGCTCCAGAGAGCTCTTGAACTTCTGGAATGGTAACTCACGGAAATGAGTTGGCGATAAATTATATTGCTAGACTCCAAGACTGTCAGTTCTTCTCAATTTATTTGTTTGCAGTTCCAGATCCCGTTAAGAACCGTTAAGCCCATGGAAAGATGACACATTTGTTAATATTATAATTTTATTATAATATTATTTTAAATATGGTATAAGTATACTATATATATATAGTATATAGTATATATATATATATATATATATATATATATATATATATATATATATATATATATATATATATATATATATATATATATATATAACCGCTCTGGAAATATCATCTTTACGCAGTAGAATGTTGCCATTTTCTATCCAAACGTATTTGAAACTTTCTCATATTGCTATTTCTCTAGTCTTCTTGAAAAGCAGTTGGTTGTTAGCGGTCAGGTGATCATTTAAGTATATGGTCTTGTTTCCATTTATGATAAGACCCGCTAGTTTACAGGCAGTTAATGATGCTTCTTCGCATCTTATCTGCACAAACTTTACTGTGATATTTCTTCGGGTGTTTTTATCAAATGGTGTGACTCTTTGAATGGAATCTAACTGATGCGGATCGAATGTTATATTGGAAAATTCATAGAGATCTAGAGTTTTATGGAGATTTTCATCATTAATTTCACACAGAGCCTGAATTTCGACATTATTCATCCGGGAGTATTGTCCATATCATTTAACTGAATCACTATAGTTTTTAGCATTTCGTTTCCTTCTGTGATGGATTTTTCGAAGTCTGAAACCTTATCAGAGCAGAAATTGACTGAAATCAACATATTTTCCTGCTTGTCTTTGAGCTACTTCCGTGTTCCTTATAGTACCTTATAGAGAAAAGAGCTTTCAAAGAAAATGATTTTTTTGTTTGTTTCATGAATATCAATCAATCAATCAATTTATTGGTAATAAAACACATCGTGCCTTTACAAGTCGAAGAAACAGAATACAGTATACACGTTAAAAGTAGGTATGTTTTGTCATACATTTGTAAAATTATGGTACAATAGATAAAATGGGTTAAATTACAATTTGTTCATTGAATCGAATTCAATTTCAAACATTCATAGTGGGTCATCGAAGTTGTTATTTAAGAATTCCTGTATTGAATAAAAGGCTTTCTTTACTAATAATCTTTTATTTTTTCTAGTAATAGTCTCTCCTCGAGGAGTCTTATGGTCACTGGCAAACAATTGAAGAAATGTACTACACCATTGTCAGTTACTTCTTTCGTTCTATGCAATCTGTAATATTCAGGCATAATGTAATGGTTATGGCGTGTTTCATAATTATGCAAGTTGGCTATATGTTAGAAATTTTTGTTCATTATTTCAGACATATTTTATGCAAAGAACGTAAACTTTCACGGCCGGAGGTAACTGATTCTTGGGTGTTTTCCGGGTTTGATGGCCGTGGTCCACAGGTTTTTATTCCTGACGTTTCGCCTACGACTATGGTAGGCATTATCAAAGTCTGTGAGGTAACGGACGCAATGATCTCGTTCTCACAGTAGATACTACTTTATTGACGTTATGATCGGCTTTATACCTGTTCTCCTGTCCGACGTCCGATATTCTTGTGTTGGAAATGGGCGTGGCTTGTTTCCTCTTGACTAGTTTGGGCCGTGTGTGCTTTAGAGCTGGTAACCAGACTTTGTTGATGTGTATGCCTTCTTCTTTTCGGTTGAAATTGTCTTTGTGTTTGTGAATCTCTATCGCTTCTCTGTGTAACCTGGGATAGTAGCTCTGCGTTCTGTCAATCACTTCCGTTTCGTCAAATGCAATCGCGTGATTGCCTTCTCCGAGTGCATGCTCGGCTACTGCCGACTTGTCTGACTGTTCCAGGCGACAATTTCTCTTGTGTTCGGAGAGCCGTGTCTTGATGCTTCTTTTCGTGGTTCCAATGTAGACTGATCCACAGCTACACGGGATCCGGTACACACCTGGTGTTGCCCACGGCTCTCCTTGATCTTCGGCTGACCTTAAGCTATTTCTGACGGTTCGTGTTGGCATCAGTATTGCTTTCACATCGTGTTTTTCCAGCGTTCGTCCTATCCGATCTGTCACACCTCTTATATATGGCATAAAGGCCTTTATGCCATATATGAGAGGTGTGACAGATCGGATAGGACGAACGCTGGAAAAACACGATGTGAAAGCAATACTGATGCCAACACGAACCGTCAGAAATAGCTTAAGGTCAGCCAAAGATCCAAGAGAGCCGTGGGGAACACCAGGTGTGTACCGGATCCCGTGTAGCTGTGGATCAGTCTACACTGGAACCACGAAAAGAAGCATCAAGACACGGCTCTCCGAACACAAGAGAAATTGTCGCCTGGGACAGTCAGACAAGTCGGCAGTAGCCGAGCATGCACTCGGAGAAGGCAATCACGCGATTGCATTTGACGAAACGGAAGTGATTGACAGAACGCAGAGCTACTATCCCAGGTTACACAGAGAAGCGATAGAGATTCACAAACACAAAGACAATTTCAACCGAAAAGAAGAAGGCATACACATCAACAAAGTCTGGTTACCAGCTCTAAAGCACACACGGCCCAAACTAGTCAAGAGGAAACAAGCCACGCCCATTTCCAACACAAGAATATCGGACGTCGAACAGGAGAACAGGTATAAAGCCGATCATAACGTCAATAAAGTAGTATCTACTGTGAGAACGAGATCATTGCGTCCGTTACCTCACAGACTTTGATAATGCCTACCATAGTCGTAGGCGAAACGTCAGGAATAAAAACCTGTGGACCACGGCCATCAAACCCGGAAAACACCCAAGAATCATATTTTATGCAGTTCAGAGTATATGCACAAGGAAATGTTATAGTTTTGAGCTTAACAAAGCAATGTCTACAGCACTGGCGATATTTGAGATTCATAATAATACGGATGCATCTTCTTTGAAGCCTAAAAAAATTTTTGAATGGGAGGAGTGACCCCAACTCAGTACAGCATATGTCATGTTTGAATAAAAATAACCATAATTGGCAGACAAATTTTTTTCTCTAGATAGAGTATTAACAAGTGATCTTATCATATATGTAATTTTTGATCAGTACTAGACTCCTTCATTAGGTATTCTTCGAGAGTGTTGATATTTTTTTATCATATCAAATCATCATATCCGATAGTCCTGTTATAACAGTATAAGCCGTAGCAATAGATACTTAAAGAATATGTTCAAATTTGAATAAAATTTATATCAAATTTTTTTTTATGTATTGTTATAGTAAGTAGATACTTCACATAACATGCAGCCACTTTGCATACCTACTCACAAGAACACATCGTTAAAAGGGCAGCGTCAACAACCCTGTGTACATATATGCAAAAGCCTCCTTTTTTGTCCATTTAACTGCTTACTAATTTCAAGTTATAAAAATTGTTGCATACCATTTCAAAAGATCGTATTCAGTACTCCGTGTAAAATAATGATTTCTCAGAAATCAGCAGATTCATCGCCCTATTATTTTTCCTAAGCAAGATTAACTATGATTTTTTGAAGCAGTAGCTCCACTCTGATCCCGATATTGTGAAAATCCAGAATTCAATAGTGTTTCGAATTTTTAGGACATTTATATGGCAATCAACTCAAAAATGAAATGAAACTGAGGAGCTGAGACACCCCCTGGAACCATTCTAAAGAATAATTTCTTACCAACCCGCGTTGAGGTACCAAAAACCAAAAGTGCCATTCATACAGTTTGGCAAACATAGCTTAAACTATGAAATTATCACTGCACTATTTAAAACTTTTCCTTTGAGATTCGATTGAAACTCCATGTTTACTATATATAACTTTTTCACAGACTGTGTAGTAGTTTTCACAATAAATGGTATTGACTGAAGGATTATAATAAAACCAATTAGACCCTTAAGTTGTAAAATCCGAGATGCACATCATAAATGTAAAAGGACCGGATTCAGGTAATTTTGTTTCTCGGAGAGGGATTGTAGAGAATTACAGCTTACACATCTTGTTCATTTTAGTCTTTGTATTTCATTGGAAGGGTTCACTTGTGTTACGGCGTGCAATAATTTTATAACATTTATTTGTTATTACAGACATTAATAGCAAAGATTTTATACCCCAACGTACAGAATAGGCAGTATGTGGCGTCCGTGGATAAAAAGTAATAGTGCTTCTTCCAGTGGTTCGTTAAAGAAGAATCACTTATCTTGTGACGCGAAAATCATTATAAAAAATGTGTATAGTTCCTTACTTCAGCAAGGATATAACGCGGGTGCTGCAGCAAAAGTAAGCAGTAATTTGACGAAGGTGCCTCTTACTTCAGTTAGACGAATTGTTGAAAATTCCATGGAATCAAGAAAAAAGCGTAAAGATTCCGGTGTCACAAAAAGTCTAGACGACTGAGAAAAAGATTTGATGAGGCGAAAATTCTGCACTATGTACGATGAGCAGCGTATCCCTACAATCAAAAGTCTGAAATAACGGCTCATCAATGACGAAACTCACATCAACTGTGGCCTCAGTACTCTTTGGCGAGCTCTGTCTGCAATGGGCTTTGAATATCGCAAAATTGACAAGAGACAAGTAATAATGGAATCCACACGTTTAATAAACTGGCGTTCTGAATATATAACGTCAATAAGAAAATACCGGTCTGAAAATCGGCCAATACTCTACCTCGACGAGACGTGGTTTGACACGCATGACACCCCTTCCAAAGGATGGTTTGATTCCTCTGATAAGTGTAACACAAAAGCACCATCAAATAAAGGGAAGAGAATCACAATATTACACGCAGGATCAGAAAATGGTTGGATCCCAAACGCTATGTGGCTTTCTGCCAAAAATATTAAGGACTCTTGTGTTGATTATCACGAAGATACGACAGCAGAGCTTTTTGAAGATTGGTTTAAAAATTGTCTGATACCCAACATTCCGCCAAACAGCGTTATAGTAATGGATAACGCAAGCTATCATAGTCGACAATTGCAAAAAATTCCTGGCTCAAAGAATACGAAATTGGAGATTCAAAACTTCATGGCTGCAAATGACATATATTTTGAGGAAAATTATACAAAAAAAGAACTTTTACAAGTGCTGCAGTCATTTTCTTTAAAAAAAACGTATGTTTGTGATACAATTGCAGACAAATTGGGACATACAGTGTTACGACTACCTCCCTACTATTGCGTGTTCAATCCCATAGAGCTTATGTGGCACCAACTTAAATCGAGCGTGCGCGGAAAAAATACTTCTCCGACTTTAAGTCGTAGTGTGGTAGAATTAATTAGGAACTGTATGAATGACATTCCTACCGAGAGTTGGAAAAGTTCTGTTAGTCATGTTATAAATGTTGAAAACTCGTACCTTTCTGTAAAATCAATTGCGCCAATTATAATTAATTTAGATGAGGATAGCGATAGCGACACTGAACTAAATATAGAATAGAATTGTAACATTCAAATAAATAACCTGTATATCTCCTACATTATGCAAAATTCAAATTTCTTAAGTTCGACCCTGTAGCACATTTGCATCTTTTACCAGATGTTTTTCTACACAATGGGATTAAATCGGGTAGTTTATTGCAGTTAATAAGCCAATACCATTTACTGTGAAAAATACTATACTGAACAACATAACATTATTACACGTAGCAGAACAGAACACTTTTCTCGAACAAAATCAATAAGTGAAATGATGAAACCAAATAAAATCTTTCTTCTCACTTCATGTATACTTCGATTCCTACTTTGCGATTATTCTCGTCATCCCAGCGGGGAAATAAAGGTCGACAAATATCCGAGAGTATAAATACTAGAAAATCGACTCTATTTGTATAAGCGATTCCCGATGCGATGAAAAAGAATCAGGCGGCACTTCCTCAGTCAGTGTCAAATAAAGACCCCTTCAAATGGTAAAATGTGATCGTGCGTCTGTCTTTCGGAAAATTATTGTGTTAGCGAATGATTTGTCTGTCGATGGGTATCTGAAATAGTGCCAAAAAAACACTCTCTCGTAGTGAAGATATCAACCTTCATTGATTCTTTGTTTCAATGAATCAAACGCTTTTAAATGAAAGGGATGGAATTCCTAGAAAGCATTTATTTCAATCATTTTAGCGTTACATACAATAAACGGTTAAGTAATTCTGGAAATCCATGAGATATTTTGAACACAATAAGCATATTTATGTTTTTTCGATTGATGTTTTTATTTTTATTTTTTTTAGGCAGCTGTATTTGCAAAGATGAATCTCATTCTGTCGTGTGCCTGTAACAAAATGTGCATTAGCCACATCAAACTTTGAGTCAACATACACAGCTTTACTTCTCATTAGTGCTCACATTCAAGAACACAATTGCGAACGATCTATAAAATTCGAGAAATTTGCTGGTTTCGAGTATTCCATTCCGAACATTTTTGAGCATTTGACTTTCATTAATATATTAAATTATCTTCATTCGTAGTTTTTTGGGCTGATAATCTACCAAAATGTGAATAAATTAATGTTGGAATCTATACAAGTGTATCGGGGCCGAACACTCGTCAACCTCAAAAATGGAAACAGTTCCTTCTGAGTGAGAATAAAGTCGTATTAGCTACTTCTCGTATAAGTCAAAAATGACTATCAAGACAGAAAACGATTATTTATAAAAACACTTATCTTCATTAACATTTCTGAAACCAAATCTACCTCCATTCTGAAAACTCATTCAAAGTTCTACTCCTTCAATTTTTATTTGTGAACAATCTATCAAGGTTCATATCCCAGACCTTTTAAAAACTAGGTGTGACAAAGAAATCTCTTCTCATCTCAGAAATAATATTTACCTGCAGTACAAAAATGATATTTTCCGCAAATCGCAAGTAATTTTAACACTCCTGTCGAAATTTCTTAAAAAGTCAAAATGTCATTACTGAAAGGAAATGATCATTTCCTTCCAGTAAGGAAATCTTGACTTTTTCTTTAAGAAATTTTGACAATCCAGGCAATTTGCGGTAAAATACATTTCCCAATGAAAAAGTATGTCTAAATTATTTAATTGAATAATGTAATAAAAACACTGGAAAATATCTTGGTTCGCTCCATAAGAGCATTAAATTTCGTTACTCTGTGAGTCTATGAAATGAAAAAAACATAAATAATCTTTGTTGTTCTTGAATCCTTGCTGAAGATTTAATCTGTTATTTATTAGAATAAGGGTTCATTCACTGCCTTCCATTGAAATTCTCTCCTACCTCGTCAAACATAAGATTTTCTGTATATAAATATTTACTTATTACCTATTCTAACGTCCTCAGCTTGAAGTAAATTCTTTTTTCTAACTCACAATATATTTGTTTACAATTCCTCTGTATTCATTAAAAAATAAATATCATTAAAAAAGTATTTTTTCTCCCATTATACTGTTTACTTATCAGCAAGATACTGTTTGTGAATGAAATCATGAAGGGAGAGAAAAGGCGCCATAAGAGCTGAATTGGAATATGCGAAATATTTTTTGTGGGTTCTAAGTATATTTCGATTTCTCATTCCCACATCTGCGACTATAATACTTCTCAATTTTCATAATATAATATAATATATAATAGTAATGTACATAAGCTTGCTATGAAAAATATTGAAGGAATATGTTCGAAAAGATATTGGATGCAACTGATTTGGACTGAATAACACTTTTGTACACAAACTTTTGATGCAGATTTTTTTGAATTTTCCTGATAGTCAAGGCATGGAGTAAAGGAAATGATGGTAGAGAATGTAATAACTTTGAGAAGTATTCATAGCAGTTAAGCCTTCTCACAATTAATCTCGCAATTAATGCAAAGGTAGATGTCCACTAAAACATTAAGTTACTGAACCTGAACTAAGCTACATCATCTGTAAATGAATCATTAAAGTTCAGCATAAAACAAATTGTATTTGCGTGCCACCATGTATGACATCGTTCAGAAGAAAACGGTCAATGTCAGATAAAGACCTCTGAACCACCCTATCCGCTAGATTTCATAAAACGGTTAAGATACTTCGTCTCTAAGACACCCGCCGATAAACCCCAATCAATCAACAAATCGCCTCCGAGTAATCCATCCCTCGCCAAAATTCCAGACATCACCCCTCGATTCGACCCCGATTCTCTTCTCGCAAACACGTTAAATCAAACGCCTCCTCTCTATCTCGATCTCGTAAAAAATTAAAACCTCACTTACTTGCACGGATCCCAAACGACGATCCCCAATCCAGGACAGTCAATCTCGTTGACGATTTCGCACTCCCTTCTGTCGCACACGCAAGCAGGGGCTGTTAGACCGCCACAAAAAGCAATGATGGCCACAAACGCCAGGGCAAATACACTATTCATCTTGTCTTTGGCTTAATGACCGTATAAAAAAGTTACATAATGCTGGGCGCTTTGTTCGCAGTACTCGGGAGAACTTTCAATGAGCGATGCCACTTTTATGAGTCACAGGTCCTTCACATGTCGAGGAAATCACTAGGTATGATCGCGGTAAGCCACTTTAGCAGAAAACGACCTGCAGTCAGTTTTCAGTAACGAGTTCTTCGATTGAAAATACTAGCAGTCACTTCTCAATTACTCAGTTCACCGGAGAGTTGTTAGTGATTGTCACTATATCCTCACAAAAGTTCACGCTTTACTCAAAATGTGGTAGCAAATTCTAGAAAGTTGTTGGGCATCTCGATACCGGGCAGGCTGTCAATCACTTATGTTACATCTTCGCGAAGGTAGGAGTAAGCAGGAGATATTAGCGGATGGTTTTCAGTCCAGGAGTTCAGTGGTGGTATTGAAGCTCTTTGTAGAAACCAGGCTCAAGAGTGAATCAAAAACGTATCAGTTGAGGGCAATCAATACAGCATCGGGGTATTGAAGTAAATGCTGTTCAGAGATTCCAGTTCTCCACTTGTGTGATCTGTAACAAGTGTTTCTGTTATAGGTAGAGTTTCGCAAGTACACTGCTAACTTCTTGAAAAACATATATATTTCTCCCCTTGAAGCTTGAAATAAATGAATAGTATTGTTCGAAAGTTATTTATTTTTGAAAGATGAATTTTTCTCTCCGTAGTTTTTTGAAAAATTGAAGAATAATTTTGGAATCTGAACTCGTGTAAAAGAGTGCACCAGTAATCTACCACAAAGCTACAATAAAGTGATATTTTCCTTCCGAATGAGGAACACACAAAATCATGATGAAAAAAGCAAGCTTAAGACATTGAAAAAAAGAGCTGATTGAAAAAACTCATTTTTCTACTCCCACTATTTTGAACCGTTCATTACGTATTTGACAGCTGTTAGGTAGTGACTCACTTAGAATGCACGTCTTTCTTTCTTCTTTTCTGAATTGATGATATATATATCAAATAAAACTAAAAATTACTGATTATTTTTGTGTTTGCTTCATGTAGGAGGAACATGTTTTCAGTGAAATATCTTTTCGGGGTAAACTAGAATTCTACACTTCTATAGACTTCAAATCAAATAAATTCCTCATTTCAGGATCGCGCTAGGTCGAAAACCCAAAAATAAAAGTAGTACAAAGATGTATTGATATATATTGTTGTTTCGATTATAAAGATGATTCAAACGATTTGAATTATTTCAACTTGATTAATTATTGTGTGATTGAGAGTATTCATCCTAGAATCATATCATATTCTCAGGTAGCAATGAATCAGATAAGAGACAACAAAATACTACAATTGAGCTCATGCGCCACCAAAGAGATGCGAACTAATATGAATATAAGATACACATATAAAATCGTCTGAAATCTGTTTTTGCCTTCAACTCTCCCGTATTGAAACCTCGAAGACGTCTGTAAAGCAGTCTGGTGAGCAGGGACCATTCAACCCGAGGGGTGTTTCACTTCCGTAAAATTTGTACACCAAATTAGTATTTCTACTGGATTTTTGGATTTCTTCAAGGATCTCACGTGGGATTTGTGTATTTCAACATGGATTCAATGGATTTCAAGAAGATTTCTATTGAATTTTGTACACCAGATTTCCGAAGTGAAACACCCCTCGATTCAACCTTCAGTTTTGTACATCTATAATATTTTCTTTGCACTTTCGCTCTTATTATAAAATACATTCATCGTTCAAGAACTTGGCTAAGGTGTCATTTCAATAAGAAGTCGAAATATGACCCGAAATATATATTTCTTCACCATCAAAATGAACGACTTCGAGTTGAAGTTCTAACGGAATCCTATAATTTTTTGACACAGCGTTCGTACTTTTTCTATGAGAATATTTCTATAGTATAGAGCATACAAATTCAATAAAGCAACAACTTATGGAACATATCTTCTGATTTGAATTTCAAAAATATAAATTTTCAAGTTGATGTTAGTAATATAAGTAATATTTTAAGGATATTCCAGAAACAACCTATTTTCAATATATGTTATGAGTATGTGTATGATCAAATGATTATTACACTCTCACTTTTCACAATAGTATCTATATAACCTACGATATTCACATTAAAATATTCCAAGTCTGTAGCCAAAGTCGAATCGTTCACATCAATTCCCAAATATTATTTCATTCCAGCGAATTTTTTTTTTCAGAGTGCGGAGCAAAGTCCCCATTTTACTATAATCTCCAAATTCAGAATTCTTCATTTGAAGCATCATTGTTAGATGGTGATTTCTTTCTTGATATGTCCAAGAAGTCAGTTCAAACCTTTTATCATAATCTTCTCACAAAGATCTTCATATGGATTTGAAAAATATAATTTGCAAAAAATGGGAGCCATAGTATTTAGGTTTCGATTCAGAGTTAACTACATCAAATCAAGAAAAAATAGGAAGCAATTGGCACTTGTTGAAACAAAACACCTTCTGGCAATAATCTTTTGAAGCATTACTTGTGGCTAGCTGAATAAAATTTAAATTTTTTGGTCGTGTTGAAAATATCATTTCGAACAAGTTGTTCCTATTCCTCCATTTACTGAGTTATCCTATTATTACATCTCGTCTACCTGGTAGAAAGTTGTTTTCGACCATATTTCGAAATACTCACTTCACAAAAATAGTTTTATTTTTGTAACGACTAGTTTTGCTTTATTCCGTCACTAGGTATTTTATTGTGCAAAAATTAATGTTTCATCTGCATTAAGGTTTTCTCGATTTTTTTAAAGACAAAGGTAGGTAGGTACACTATTGATATAGTATTCGTTTCTTCTTTAAAAAAAATAGAGTAAGACGATTTTGAGAAGTTCGTAATGATTTCATCATATAGTCATCTTGTTTTTCATCACACAAAACTATTTACAATTAAGTTAAAACAACAACAAACATTTCAAAAATCTTGTAAATACTTTTTTTTCACGATTGAATTTATTTCAGTCCCCATAATTTTTATTTTTATGTTTATATCAAGGTTGCTATTTGTTTATGAAAAAATTCACATCAGTCCTTGTTCACTGGAGAGAGCTTTGATTATTTGATTTCCCCAATACTTTTTTATATGAAAAAAAAATCCGGTAACACATATAATTCATTTTCTTGGTAATAGATGAGCATATCATTCTGATTTTGCTTTCTGAGATGGAATCTGATTGCATTCATTATTAGCATCCTCTCTACTCTCAGCTTACCCACAAACTACACAAAATTTATAATGTTGAATTATCGTCGAACATCGAACGATCAATGTCATTCACTCGCAATTAGTCTTTCGCAACACTTTCCAAACGGCGATAAAATTTTCACGTGTTTCCTCAAGTTTCGCGCCGCGCCGTTCACGCCAAAGCGCCTGTTGAGAAAAACGATATCCTACTGGGTTTTCGCGATCGTCACTTCTTGCTCCAGAGCATGCTTGGGCTCTATGTGAAAATAGGGGAGCGCAAGCGTCGTGCATGCACCGCCACTGTATTTGCGCTTCAAGAATTGTTGGATTTCATATAGAATACAAGTCAATAGTTCTTCCGACGGCGATATAAATATTGATTAGGTTCGTGCACCTGTGAAATATGGTAATGATTTTTTTTGTACTCAGTATACATCATATTTGTTTTTAGTTTACATTGAAGCATTGGGTTTCATAAGAGGAGCAAACTACATCAGTATTATTACATAAATCATGGTTCAGGATAAAATCTACCGAAAGGTCATAGATTTAATCTATCAGTTAACTCAATGCTTCATACCTATGGAAAAGCAAACAGAGTAAGCGAGAAAAATAATACGAATATTTTTATCATAATACCAATATCAGTTCTTGTGAATACCCATGAAATATATTTTCAAATGTATGGAGAGAATAAGCAGTGACAATATTTCCAAATCCGATCTGCCATCAAATAAAGTCGACAGGACTAAGCCATGTCCATCTCTCTAGAAATTATGAAAAATTATCATTTATGCTGTAACCTACTTACAAACAGGTTTTTATTCGAAGAACCTCGAAAATGTTTTTATCAAAAATCATTCATATGTAATGTACATGCAACTATGTAGAAAAATTTATTATTGTGTAGAGAGTAGAGTAGTTTTGAGGAACTGAGTTTTGAATTTTTCGTCACCAAGTCAATGTAAAAAACTTTCAAAGTAACATCGAATATTCTCCCGAGTCATTCACAAAAAAAAGAGTTCTAAAACAGCTTCCTATATGGCGCAACGGATGCTGAATTGGAAGTCGCTTTTTCGTGGTCAATTTATATTCATATCATACGAAACTTGTATCAAATAAATAGCATCCATAGGAAATTCATATACAAACGAAGAGTAAAGATACTTTTTGCTTGGAGTGACTCTTGCGATGATCGCAGAACGATAGTAGCGCGACGCGATAATCGCTAGCGTATTCCGTCGCAAGAACCTAGAAGTATCATGTGGATACAATATGTAATCATCACGATGATTGGAACAAAAAAAAGAGAATAAATTGATGTTGAAATTAGTTCTGCTCGAAGAAGTTGATGAAGAAAGGTTTCAAATTTTGAATTTACCAAGACTTCAGAAACATCCCATCTTCAAAACAACAATGAATGGAGGATACTCTTCACTGGCGATTATATCTGCTCTAGAATCAGACGCCCGCGATAAACGCCAGCGGCTATAGCGACAGTCGCCTGAAGAAAAACAATACTAAGCATTGTCCCGCGCTTATTGTCGCACTTCTATCGCTCTGGGCTCATCGCATGAGTCGCTCCAGACAGAACGTACCTTAACAGGTTATTATTTCATTCTCGAACCAGACAAACTTGTTTCAGTCAGAAACTGAGGAATAAACCATTTCTTGAGCTCCTCAGCGAGCATTTCTTTATATATACATATTCTCGCGGAAGGAAAGCCCACTTTTTGAAGTTCACAAACCTCAGGAAAAACCTCTCTCGGCAAGAAGTTCCGAAGTTCAGCTGTTTCATTGGAAAAATATTCCTAATTGAATACAATCAAGAAGCTTCAATGAATGTTTTGCTGCTAAGACCCATACATGAGAACTATATTCCAAGACAGGCCGTATCTGTGCCTTGTAGATCATTAGAAGCTGACGAGAAGTATATCTTCTTACGAAATAGATATCCAAGCCTCTGGGAAGCCACCCTTAGTGATCGATCTCACAAGGTATTCCCGTGAGAGGTTATCACTGATCGTAATTCCTAGCATAAAAATACTTGCCTTCGTAGGAATAGAAAGTAGGAATAAATGTTTATTACTACGTTTATTCGTAGGAATAGTTATTCCTGACATCTAAATATTAGATAGAGATAGATCGGCTTTCTTCGAGAAAAGACATGCCTAAGACTTCCTAGCATTAAATTCCACCAAATTGACATTATCCCATTCTATTATTTTTGCCAAGTCGTCGTTAAGTCTATTGACGCTAATGCTTCTCTGAGTTTTTGTTTCTTGTACTGGTATAAAGACTCTGGAAGGGAAACTAGTATGAAAAGTACTGTCGTTCACAAAACTATGCACTGAACAATATTTTCTCCAGCAAATCATTGGAATGAAGCAGAAACAAAGTTAGCGCCAGAACTGAACCCTGTGGATTACCTGCATTTATTGAGAAAATATAAGAGGACACTCCATCAATAACCACATACAGAGATCTTTCAGACATGGAACTCTTCAAAAAGTGCACAACTGAGGCAGCAAACTGTAAGACGGCAGTTTAAAAAAAAAGGCCGATGCCGAACTCCTTCGAACGCTTTTGAAATGTAGAGTGCAACAGCTAACGTTTCTTCGAATTTTTCGATGGAATGCTGCCGATTATAAGGAACATAAGCCAATAATTAAGTCACTGGTTGATCTTCGATGGCAAATTCCGTATTGTCGATCATTGATAATTCGAATTCCTGATTTCTCCAGACATTTGATAAGCTTCATATTGATTGCTTTTGCCATGGCATTGAAAATGATGGAAATAATTGCAATTGATCTATAATTACGAGGTAAAGTTTTCTCCCCTTCTTAAGAAACTGGCTGAACGTTTGCTGTGTTCTCCAGGACTCGGCAAGAAAACAAGTTAAACAAAAGGTTGAATAATTCGCAAAAAATTGGTGTCAATTCAGGGGCACAGTTCCACTGAAATATTTCTTATATTTTGTTGGTGAAAAATTATTTCAGGCATATGACTATTGGCAGGCGTCATATTCGGAGGATCTTTTTCCGATGAGTCCAAGGTAGAATTTCCAGCAAATATATTTGCATTCTGTTGGGCAGTGGTGGCTTGTGATTCATCCTCTTTGGTTGAAGGGGGAAATGAACTAAAAAAAGATGTTCAGCGACAGCTTTAGCAAGGACCAAAAAGAACACGAATCCTTTGGAAATTTAACAAGCCTTGAACGAATTATATGATTATGGGCTTCTTAAGCAGCGTCATTGGTTGCATTAAACCTATTTCTTGCGTTTACATACTCAAATCTCGTTTCTGAACTTGTATTTTGGCACAATAAGCCATTGAATGCCGCCTCTCATTAAACCATAGTTTTTTAGACTGTGGTGTCTTTGTACTACTTGGAATAAATGTCTCGATTCCCAGAATGAAGGTGTGAGAGAAATTCTCGAGCACATAGAGTAGGATCACCAGATGAAAAACAGACCCTCCTTCGAGAAAAATCAGAAAAAAACAATTAATGACCGTCCCAGTCGGCTGACTCGTAATGCCAAATACGACGTGTGGGTAATTTACCATTCATTGGTGTGCTGAATACGAACAATTGGTCGATATCAGAATTACTCAAGGGGGGGGGGTTGATTTTGATCTGATAAAAATCAAGATGAGAAGTGAGAAACAGTTGGGTTGATCTATGAGTTGTTCCAGATCATTAGTAATGGCAAAAGCCTTTGCCTATTGTCCGTTTTCAAATCACCCAATATGATGACTTCAGTACTTGAATGTTTTTTTTGGATGAAGTCGAACGTTTTAGTGAAAGTATTCAATAATTTACCGTCTTTTCCATTGAGGAGCTCAAGAGATAATTTGTTTTTGGGCGAAACGAGATCTTGGTTGGATTGAAATATTTTTCTGGTGAGTGAGATATTTTCGACAACTAGCTCTCCATTTTGCTTTGTGTAGATATTTAGCTGTTTTAGATGGACTTTTTTTCCTTTTTGTGAATGAATGAATGAGAGGTCTTTGAATGATATTCACGTACCTATCAACAGAGAGTTTTTATATTTTTTTATTTCATTCCTTTCATAGACGTTGCAATTTCTATTTTTTCCTTCTGAGAAGAAAAAGGCAAAAAATAATTCATCAAAATTCAAATGGTCTGTCAAAAGAGTCATTGGTGATAAATAAAGGCAACAGACAAATTTAGTCTGATGACAATTGACATTCTCAAAACATGATTGAATTATGGGACTTTCTTGCTAGCCTATATAAATATCCAGAATGTCGAATTTGAGGTATAACTTCGGAGTTCTGTTTTCATGCACAACCTTAAGTAGGTTCGTTAAAATTGAACGTTAAACTTTAAAATCATTCTCAGTGTGGCATTTTCGGGTCTCACGTACGATTCGTATGACGATGGCGATATAGGGAATTCAAATTCAGATACCAATGCCATGATGTCTAAAAAGCGAACCTAAGATATGTATATTGAAGTTTCCCATAATATGTGTTGTTCAATGGCGTTTTTTCGAATTAGTTCATATGTTTCTATTGTTAAGGTCAGCGTTCACTTGGGTTCGACAAACTAATCCGGCGACGGCGCTACGATATATTATAATGAATATTTATCTCATATATGAACCCATTTTACAGTTTGTCTTCGTCATCCTTGTTTTCATCTATATATCTGGCATCAAAACTAATTTCTATCCAATTGTTGAACTAATGCCGAATAGATGTTGAACTATGTTGCCGGATCGTTAGTTGTCCCTACTTCTTTGATGGTCTCTTAGACCGTTTGGACAAGGACGCAAGATACTATCATCTGGCAACGCCTGTCTGTTTTTGGAAGAAGGGTGAATTTATGACCGGTCGAACTAATGGAAAAAAGTGAGACGGTGTGCTTGAATGATGTTTGATAATGACTAGGATAGATTTGCTGAAAATTTTTTATGACTTAATTGGAGTGCAGGTACCTATATTATGTTTCAATTCAACCCAAAATGTACAAGGAATAACTTTCTAGGTGCATACAATTTTCAGTGGATACGTTTATAAAGAGGGTAATGGTAATAGTTGATAGGATAAAAACCCGATTACTATATAGAAAATTTCAGTTGATAAGATTATAATAATAATAATATTGCTTTTATTGGTAAGAAAAAAACATACACAAAAAGGTCATAATATAATCTCCCATCAAACGGCAGGATTCAATTTCTGACCATGCCACAAAAAAAATCGCGAGAAACTTGTCTTTTGTGCAAACTCTGAATTTATATTGAAAGAATTTATGATTGATTGTGATGAAGTAGTTATTCATGTACAAAGGGAATGAAGTAGATGTTTACCTATGCTCTATCAGGTTTCCACGGTCAGTTGTAGTTGTTATGTAGTGCGAAATTGTTTTGTTCGAAAGTCATTTTTGTAGTGCATTCATTTTGCTTCTTAGTTTTTTGGATGGTTAATCTACCACAATGATAAAAAAAAATAGGAATTATTATTGGAATCTATACGTAATGCTATATGAAAACTTTGACATGATTTTTTCAAGTTTTTATGAATATGTTTCGAAAATGTAAACGGGTTCGGTTTCGGCTCGGAAACGTTACCGAAGGTAAGTGTTTTTATACACTTTATACTAGGTTCTGCCGCCGACTTTGTCCGTGTAGAAGTCGAACCGAACTGTTAGTCAGCGCACGCCGGTGGAGATTCACAACTCGCATGCTATTCTCCAACTTATTTTACATATAATATTTGAGTTCTTGAATTTTCGTTCAATCATACTGAAAAATAGCCTATATTAATCTTTAATAGGGTGGCTTTCTGGTAGAGAAAGAATTTCCATGATCGGATCAGTATTTCCGAAGATCACTCCCTTCAAACAAAAAAAGTAATAGACGCCACCTCTTTATAATAGTAGCATAGATTAGTTCTTGTATTTTCGTGAGAGGCAAATTCACATTATATGAGAAGTTGGCTAGATAGGAAGTGTTTCATTTACAAGTAACTATTTTCATTTAACGCAGCAACTTTCCGGAGTAGATTAAAAATATGCATTTTCACATTATTATATAGACTCTATCAATTCCTAATTTTTCATCACATGAGTGTTGCATGCGCTATTTTATCTACACTCAAAACTACACTACACTACAAAATTATAATTAATGGTATTACTTCGAGAGATGAAACAATGAGAAATGAAGAGAAGATCAGAAATTGAAAAAAAAAGAATACTCGATACCGGAATCGAACCTTTGTCTCTTCCAACTAGCTAACATAATCTCAGCGTCTTAGACCTCTCGCCTACGGAGAGCTCAGAAATAAGTTTGAAAAAATAAAATAATAAATCATGCATTTTTGCTAGAATTTTTTCGATAGAAGTGCCTACGTCGCAGTGTCAAAAAGATTTCAGATTGATGTGAAATTCACTGAATAATTTAGCATTGTGATTTCCATAAACGAATAAGACACAAGAGACCGCGAGAGTCACGCTATATACAGTTAGAAAACTATTTAACTTTTTACGATTCAATTTGTTCAGTAGGTACGTACTGTCACGGGATGTTCAAATGCTATCAGCTTGAATACCCAGAAAACTAAAAAGAAAAAAATACTCATTCGATGCACAAATTCTATTACTCTGAAAATTTTCTCGAAGGAAACGCTTCGGCCCCAAGAAATTGTACTAATTACAATTTTTTTCGTTCCATTTTTCGATGTTTTGATCAGTTCCATTTTTATTTTATACTAAATGGCATCGTGTAAAAGAACCAATAGGTACCTACATATTATACCCATTATCGATAAAGTGCAAATTTCACTGGTTGTAAACAACTACGCCAATGTCTAAGCCAGCCATGTGGAAGGAAGCGATAATAACTAGACCTTCCTTCAGCGTGTTTCCGTAATCGAAACTGCTTTCCGAAACCTCATGCCTCATCACCATCTGTCCGTTAGGGGCTGAACTAAAAATGTCGGTAATTTGCGACGTATTTCATGAAACTGGTTCAAATAGTGGGGAAATGCCGCCAAATTCCTAATTCTAATTGCATTTTGCAAAGAAGCATTCTAACAGTTTGATTTTTTCAGAATATACGTAACTTTCACATGACTTTCGGTTGAAATAATAGAAATGCCTTGTTTCCGAATTAATTTCGAAAATGCAATTATTTTTTTGGAAATTTTGAAAAAAGATGAAATTTTTTATATTCATTCCAAAATTCAACATTTTTTAAATAAGTGTGCCAAATTTGAACTCAAGATGTCTTATGGTTTCCAAATGCAATTGGAAATGAACATGGAAGACACTGATCGCCGACCTTAAGTCCAGTTTGATTTGTTGTTCTGATTATAAGAATCATATTGAACTGTAAAATCCTTCATAAAGTATTTGAGGATGTAGTGTTTTCTGTTGTATGCACTTTTATTTGTATGGCAATGCTAATAGACTCGTTGAATAGTAGTTTTCACAACAAGAGTGGGCAGTTTAGAGGGCGATGTGGCCAATATCCATTCGAGTTGTACAGTTGATTTTTTTTCCTTCGACCAGGTAAATATTTCAGAAGTATCTCTCAAGTTTCATATTGTTAATCAATTTTAGATATGTAGAATTCTTTCGATATCGATAAATAACTCAAAGGGAAGCAATTTATTCAATTCAATCTTGGACGATACAAATTAAATCAGTAATGTCAAATAAAAAAAAAAGGCAGAAAAGGGCGGTTTTGGGTGAGACTCGAACCCGTGACAATAAAATAGGTCGTGTCAGAGGGGCACTCTAGCTATGCCGCCTTCTCCAAAAAACAAATCGATTGCTCTCCCCAGACGCCAGTGGAGAGGCGAAAGGTTGTTATTCTTGATAATGACTAATGTTCCCCTGTCGATATGAAAATCGTATCTATTCAACTTCCTGCGTTGTTGTTACTGGGTAAGGTATTCTCTGTACCATCTGATCCATACATGCTGTTGAAGCTGCTGTAACCGTTGAAATCGATGTAATTGTCCTTCTGATATGTTCTTGAGGTCATGAGCTGATAATGATGTAAAAGTTCGTTCGATAAGAGTGGGAGTGATAGATTGTAAGTCGTTGGGATCGGAACGTGCAGGGCAAAGAGGACGGTAATATTGCTTCGGCCTGCACAAGCACCATTTGAGAATCCTCATTAAATAGCAGACTCTTTTCCAATACTTTTTTCGAATGAAATTTCATAGATTCCACTCCGGCTTCCCAAAGTCCGCCAAAATGAGGAGCATGTGCTGGGAATAATTTTTCAATCATTGCCTTCATTCGCACAAGACATTATCATCTGATCAAAAAGTTCCACAAAGAATTCAATAAGAGCATCTATTTCATTTTTTGCACCTGTGATTTTGTACCATCATCTGAGTGAGACCTCATTGGTTTTCCTGTCGTGAAATGAAACGTTCCAAAGTAGCAATAAATCTGTCTTTCGTCATATCTGTGGATATTTCTGAATTAATTGCCTTGATAGAAAGACGTATGAGCATATTCAAGCTCCATATTTTTTTTAACCCACGTCCTTTCCTATCTTCAAGAGTAAATGGACCCGCGTATTCAAGACGGATTACATAAAGCCAACCTGCCATTTCTCCTATCAAAAGAAATTCCTTAGCACTGTCAAATTTTCTCACTCCAACAACAGAAAAAAAAAGTAATAGCCACAGGAAAATTTCTCAATGAGCTGAAAATAGGCTTTATTATGACAGTTCATAAAAAGGGTGATTAAAATTAAATCTCCACTTACAGGCCTATTACTTCAATTCCAAGGAGAGCAAAATTATCAGAAAAAATAATCGAAAAAGGAATAATTTCATACACTAATAAACATAATATAATTTCGAAAAATCAATTTGGCTCCAAAGGTGTTTCTACTCAGGATGCAATATGCTTTCTCACATCCAAAATATCTGAAAATCTGCAAAAAGCAAACCATCGCCCTGTATATTTTTGGATCTTGCTAAAGCCTTTCGTACTGTGAACCACTCACAGTTATTGGAGGCTTTGCATGATCTTGGTTGCAGAGGAAATACGTACACTCTCATATAAAATTATCTATGATCGGGAACAGTATGTTAAGATTGATACTATCATCAATGAAAAACCAGTTGTGGAATGTGGTATTCCACAGGGACCTGTTTTAGGGCCCATTCTTTTTACGATTTACATGAAAAGTAAACTCACATTCGATCCCTCTAGGATACTGATATGCTTCGCTGATGATACAGCTGTTTTGTATGAGGCCGATACCTGGAATGAAATTAAAACGGAATCACAACATGACATCAGTAAACTTATTGATTTCCACAATCAGAAGATATTATCAACAAATTATGAAAACACTTTTTATTTGCCGTTTTCTTGTAATACCAATACCCTGCCTCAGTATGACAGACATATGAGGTGAAATTATCATGTTCACCAAGTTACAAAAACATTGCGCAGTACTTGATACAAATTCAAATATGTAAAAAATATTTTAGACATCACCCAGATGAGAAGTATTTACTAGGCACTTATTGAATCGCAAACCAGTTGAATACGCATCAAAATCACTATTTGAAGAGGCAAAAATGCTTGATATGAGAACTATATTTTGTCAAAGTTGTCAATGAACGATATAAAAATCGAATGATTCTTAATTATGTAGATCACACCCATAATACAAGGCAAAGGCAATCACCCAACGTACCTTCTCTTACCTAGCGAATAGGCTTTATAATTTTTGCCCCAGGAAACAAGAGAATCGCCAACTATATATAAATTTGAAGAAAAAACTATACAATAATACCTCTTTAGTCTGGAAAGATTTTCTATTCACAGATTAATTGATCATATATATATATATATATATATATATATATATATATATATATATATATATATATATATATATATATATATATATATATATATATATATATATATATATATATATATATATATAATTCCTGTATCTCAAATTTTTATTTTTTTAATTTTATCACCTATTCATCATATTGATCTCATTCATCTCATCTATAATGTAACCGTACAAGTTTGCTTACATCTCTACAATCCATACCCTGGCTCTGCCTTAGTGAATCTGTTGCTTGTTCTCATAACTATGTATGTTAATTCACTACTGATCGAACATTATTGTGTTTGTTGTATGAATTTGTTTAAAAAGTATACATTCCTGATGTTTGATGGTGATGAATAAAGATCATTATTATTATATATTGTAAAAAGGTGAACAGCACACGACACACGATCGCCCATGAATGGAAACGCA
The DNA here is from genome assembly GCA_032362365.1 of Zygogramma bicolorata. Taxonomy (NCBI): domain Eukaryota; kingdom Metazoa; phylum Arthropoda; class Insecta; order Coleoptera; family Chrysomelidae; genus Zygogramma; species Zygogramma bicolorata. The sequence goes on from JAVJAQ010000825.1 coordinate 150,250, forward strand.
GTGATAGGTTTTGCGCGAAAATATTTCATGCACTCATAAACTGTCTTTCTTGCTTAATTCCACCCTGAATTGGGCCAATATCTTTCAAAAGATGCGTATGACCGGCGTGGAATGTTTTTATGTGCATTTTATAGAACAATGATCGTGGGAAATTGCCCTTTCGGATATTTTTGATGAAAGTCCAAATTAGATTTTCTCAATCGACCACCTACTCTAATAACACCTTCTTCATCTTTGAAGAGAGCTAAATGCTAAATTTTACTATTTTTGATGATTGGTTCATCTCGAGACGAAGAAGTATACTCAGAATGGAAATACTCCTGTTGTAGCAATTTGGCCATAATCTCTTCAGCATCAGTCAAGTTTGGTGATCTGAATTTGGATTTCTAAATTTTGAAATATTTGAAAACTCAGCTGTGTCTATCACGCAAGTCTGCTCTATACCTACGTTACAAGATGGGAATTATTTCAATTCAGGTGAATCTGAATGAAGTAGTTTGCGCTACAGTTAATAAAGACCATAGGTGCTGTGTTGGAATAGTACAGCCATGTGATGAATCCCCAAGCAACTTGGTTTTCGCGAGAGCCCTAGAAAAGACAAAGCGAATTATCCCTTTAAGAGTTGCTAACGTATATCCGGAAGAAGTAACAGTTAAAAGAGGCGACGTCATTGGAATCTGTGAATCAGTTACGTACGATTCAAATGACCAGCAGGAAATAAAAGCAGCCCCTAAGAGTATTATGACAACTCTCGAAGAATAACTTGAACACTTATCAGGAGAGGAACAGAAGGCTGCTAAGAATTGTAACAGGAGTGAAAACGACATCTTCGATTCGACAACAGCAGGGAGAACTAACTTGGTCAAACATATAATCGATATACTGACCAAGCCCATCCAATTCGACAACCACCAAGAACAGTTCCATTTGCCAAGCAGCAAGAGGTGGAAGAGCTTGTTGACAAGTTGATGGGAGAAGGTGTGATTGAAGAATCATTGAGCCCTTGGTTTGCACCTGTTGTGTTGGTTTCCAAAAAGGATGGATCCACGAGATTCTGTGTCGGTTATAGGAAATTGAATGATGTCACTATAAGGACAGTTCGTTTCTAAGAAGGATGGATCTACGAGATTCTGTGTCGATTATAGGAAATTGAGTGATGTCCCTAAGGAGGACAGCTACCCTCTTTCAAGAATAGATGACCCATTAACAACTTTGGCAGGTTAAGGTTGGTTCTCAACACTAGATTTTAAATAATGGAGCTGTTCCTGTATGGGCTCACTTGGAAAACTTGTCTTGTATACCTCGACGACATTTTGACAATGGGAAAGACATTCGAAGAACATCTGCTCAATCTGCAAGAAGTCTTTCAACGATTCAGAGACGCCAACCTCAAACTGAATCCTCAGAAATGATCATTGTTACATAAAGAGGTGGATTTTCTGAGCCATAGAGTATCATCAGACGGCATCCGAACAGAGGAAAGGAAGATGCAGGCAATAAGAGACTGGCCGAGACCAAAAGACAAACACGAAGTGAGGAGGTTCCTAGGTCTCTGCACCTACTACCGTAGAATCGTGGAAGGATTTGCTGATATTGCGGCACCCCTTCATAAGTTGATCCAAGTCTGAGTGAAATTCGCTTGGTTCAACGATAGTGAACGAGCATTTGGTAAACTGAAAGTTGATCTATGATCTAGTCCTATTTCAAGTTTTCCACGTGAACGAAGCTTGTTCGTCTTGGACACAGATGCCAGCAATAATGATATTGGAGCCGTACTATATAATATTTTCTCACCAACTTTCGTACGAACAACTTGTCCAAATTCTTTCTTCTTCAATGTATGTAATTCGCGCCCCGTTAACATTCCTCTGAGCCTTTTCTTCGCCCCCTTCCCCAAAGAAGATAGGTCACAGCGTTTGCACAACTCTTTTACATCCTGGCGGCAATTGATCCAATAGAAACTCGTGCGTACCTGTGCCAAAGTCCGGTTTATTCCAAACTCCGGTTTATTCCAAACTCTTCAGTTGTTTCAGCACATCCGTAACACATACTCTCGAAAGAATAATCTGGAACGTGGCGGATCCAGGATCAGGTCAAGGGGGGGGTGTATAACTCAAAATTCATATATATATATATATATATATATATATATATATATATTGTTGTTGAGTTTTGTTCTCGACGTTTCGGCTCCGATTTTGGAGCCATTTTCAAGAGGTAAATGTGACTTCACGCTGAGGTCTCAATCTGCCTACTCCTCAGGTGTTGTCACAGGGGGCAAGGGTTTGTGACTTGACGCCGGGGCCTCAATCTGCCTACTCCCCAGGTCTCGTCACGAGTTCTTTCTAAGGTCTCAATCTGCCTATTCCTTAGATCGAACTGAGGTATCGAGGGATGTTGGGTAGGATTTATAGCAGCGGGTGCTACTAAAGGACCGTCGGATGTCTTGGTGGGGACTGGGCATCTGGAAATTAGGGGTTTCCATGCAGTTGGAAGTCTCTGGCCGTCGTCACGTTTATTTAAGCAGGAAGGTCGCTTCTCGATTTCGATGGCGAATTATACGAGCTTGTAGTGTTTTTGCTGTGGCGATGGTCTTAGTGTTCGCAAAGTCTATATTGTGTCCTGTCTCTTGATGATGTTTGGACAGAGCTGAAGATGGGTCTGATTTTCGGACAGCAAGTTGATGTTCGTATACTTGTCACACGTCTGTTGGTCTGGCCTACATATGTTCTATGGCCATGTTCTGATTGCCAGAAAATTATGAGCTACCGTATAGCAACAACTAGTCAAGATCCAAAAAAAAAAGGTGAAAGAGATTGACATAAGCAAAATTTGAAGGTGTAGCCAGAAGGTAAAGTAGGTTCGAAACTTTACTTTTTTTGAATCGAATCGAGTTGATTTAACCGAATCAACAGCATATTCTACTCATACATAGTATATTCAAATCGTTACCGGCATACACAATACTCATCACAAATGTAAAAAGTCTAATTTTTCGAATACTGCGCCAAAAAACCTCGAAAATTTACTAATGTTCTAATGTAGCCTGCTCTTTAGTTTTCAATGGAATGTAATAATAATTATTGAAGTTTTTCAATTTTAAAGCAAAACAATTTATTCTATTTTATTTTTTTGTCTTTCTCATGTGACATTTTTTCGTTCCCTAACAAAATTTGGAAATTACGAGACGGTACAAATTGAAAAAAAATTATCTCTTATTTTCCCAATGGGGGGGGGTCCGGACCCGAAACCCCCCCCCGTGGATCCGCCCCTGTCTGGAACTGAGTAGTCCTTCCATCATAGCTTTCCCATTTTCAAGTTCAAGTCATGACGGAGCCATTAACTTCTCACCGATATGCCTCGAAATTTCTTACCATTCCGGTCTTACTCCTTCGTCAATCCATTTCCGTATGAATTTCAAGATCGGATCTTCCGTTTAAGTGCGAAGATGTATTTTCTTGTTAGCGGGGTATTGTCTTCGTCCTGAGGCCCTGTATTACACCATGATCAGTTGATTCCTTCTCCTTCTGTCCGTATGCTGGTAACGCCTACTGGAAATTTCTAGTAACTGAAAGTCCTTCCCTTCTTGACGCTAGCAGAATTTACAATTTGCCTTCAAACATGGTATTCGTGAAAGCATATCAACATTACCATAACTCTTTCCTTTCCTATGACGAATCTCGGAATCGTAGGTTCTCAATTCAACTTGTTATTGCATAGCATAGTGTTCTCATTGTAGCAGTGAACACATGTTTCAAGTAACTCTGTACGAACTTGCATTTCATCGCAGGTGAAAGTGCTCTCCAAAGATATAAATGAGCTTTTACGAACTAAAACAATTCAATTCTATGGTTAATACATCTAGCTTTAGTACTTTTTTCCAATAGGGAAACCCACAACCAGCTGCCAATGATTTATGAGAATAATATCATCATCCTTCTCTTCGCATATCACTGAAATTTCTAAAAACGTCAATAATAATACATAATGTCGAATCAGTTAGTTACAATTTCAAAAAGGCTAGCTTTCCTCTCCTGTACTCTCATTTTCTCAATATGAACTGGGATTTCCTGGAAACCTGATCTGATGTCAATGAGGCTGTATCTGAATTTTACAAAATCAAAGAATAGAATTTTTTTTTAATGAAAACATCCAACTCAAATGGATCAAAAGAGCAGTTTGTGACACCGAGAAAATCTACTGAAACTAACATAAAAAAAATCCATACAGACAAATCCGAAAACTCTATTAAAACTGATCCCTCGGAGTTCTGGTCATTCATTCACAAACAAAAAGGGACTTATAGGATTCTTGGAATCCTTTTCGTGGATGACATAGAATGTAAAAATCTTTCCAGTATTCTAAATGCAATTGCAGATTATTGTAGCAGCGTTTATACTGCCCCGTCCGATAACATTGATGAGGATACATTACCTTCGAATACACCAACTGGTGGATACGACGTTCAAACTGCTCTGAGAAGTTTTAAAATCCAAACTACTATGATAATATTCCCAGCTTTATTGTAAAAGATTGTGCTTATGTGTTTGCAAAACCCCTCCAAACTACATATAACAGAGCATTAAATACAAATGCATTTTTCAACGTTTGGAAAACCTCAAAAATATTTCCAATATTTTCAAATTGGACAGACCAGAAACTGAAAATATTTGTAACCTGTATAGGACAGTTTTCCGCGAAGAAACCTAAGATTCACCGTACCACTATGATAAATGAATGAATAATAAATTAATAATACTTACATTATTTCATCTTCTGGAAACCTATGGAATTTCACTCTGTTTCATTGGAGTAGGTACTTTTACAGTTTTTGTAGAAACAAAGATATCCACCACGACTTTTTTCACTTTTCTCTTTGTCCATTGTTTACGAATGATAAAGCAACCAATGTTTCTCAACTGATAATGAGAGATAAATCAAAGGTATACAATATATGCAAATTCAGGTAAAGAATAATTACAAATGATTTCTTCTTCTACCATCGATAAAACTCGTGCATATACAGGGTATTTATTAAACATACGGCAGAAATTCACGGGACTATTATTCCTTGGACTGTTCTAAGAAAATTTTGTCCGTTGATGAGTTTTGATAGCTAGGGCGCTTTGCTTCGAAGATTGGAGCGAAAAAGTATTTCGACAAAAACAATTCAATACTGAGCATCTAATCTTCTCCTCATCAACTCATGAACTCTTTCAAAAACACCAGGATCGTTTCTGATTGCGTTACACCCAGATATTATCCGATTGCTCAAATCTTCCACATCTTCCACTGGAGTAGTATTTTTTATTACTTGTTAGGTCCAGTGTAGTACGCTATATTTTTATTTCGGATACGTTAATAATTTCAAAACTACCAAAATTGTTGTTGCCCCGTATCTTCGAAACAAAGCGCCCTTTCAAAAATCTTCAAAGGACAAAATATCCCCATAACAGTCCAAGCAAAAGTCCTTTTTGCCGCATGTTCAATGAACACCTGTCTTTATATCTTATTGTATCTCTATCTTTTATTCATCAAAAATTAATGAGGGATAGAAATATACTGAGTGGTGAATCAGTTCCACAACCGCAAACCTCTCTCTGAAAGTAAGTAAGTGACACGGAATTGAAATTTGTTCTATAGTGGGCAAACACTTCGTTGTGACGGTCTATCTTTGTCGCCAAAAACGTCTCCTTTCGTAACCTTCTCCTCTGTAACTTATTTCCTCGGTGGCAGCACACAACACATTAATTCACAGACATGTCAATCATGAAATAGATCAGAGTCAGTTCCCTTTTCGACAGAGGTGAATTTCCAAGAGAAAAATATGTTTTGTCGGGCGTATTAAACACACAATCTCTCGATCTCAAGCGGAGCACATATCCACCTGCGCCAACTCGATCGCCCTCCGACGAGACATATTAAAAAACACTATTACACTTCCACTGAGCGTATTCTCATATGAAGGGCTTTCGGAAATTGAGTTAGATATCTTTTTTTAGTTTTTTCTCTGATCGACAATAGACTCTTACGTTGTATTTCCTCCCATTCCTCTTGATCCTCTCTGAAAGTCCTCTCACGTAGGGGATGGTAAAAATTTGTTGTTCCAGTATCTTTTTGGTGTTCCTTTGGTTTGACCGGGCCAATGTTTGATCCACTACTTCCTTTGAGTAGCCATTCTTCTGAAGATCCTTTTATGTTGTTCAGCTCCTTGACGAGACTTTCTTTGGTGTTGGGGAGATTAATTGCTCGATCAATCAGAGACTTGACGATTCCCCGCTTCGTAGATTGATGGTGATTTGATTGCTCATTCAGGTGTTGTCTGTCCAGTATGCATTGGTTTCCTGTAGACCGATGTTTTCCGTTTGTTCCTGATCCTCTTCAGCTCCACGTCGAGAACTTCATTTCAATATTTATTCATACTACCTATCTCATTTACCTCTTCATTTGAATTTTTCGACTGATATTTCTCAATCGACATCTCAATTTTCTTGTATATATATATATATATATATATATATATATATATATATTACAAAATACAGTTGATGTCCTGACTGTCAATAACAGTTTGCCACTGGGACACAGGATTCCATTCAACAAATGATTCATGAATTAAAAATAAATATAAATGTAAAATTGAATATTAAAACAAATGTAAAAATGTGAGATTTGTTGGTGCTGCATACACGTGACTGATAAATCAGGGAAAGTCGTATTTCGTGTAAATAATTTTATTTAAATATCGCAGAGCGCTTTCGGCTATTAAGCCATCTTCAGTGCTATACCTGCAAGTAAGTAATAGTCAAAAATTGGAAAATTGGTTTGAAGGTTTGAAATGAATTACTTACTCGTCTAGGTATTTACAGGAAGATCTTCACAATCACAAATAGTCGTGAGACATTAAATTGAATAAACATCACGGTTAAAGTCAGTGCCCTTTTGGGTTGACAATTAAAATTTTTCTTGTTATAACATTGTTAAATGATTAAAAATTTATTTGATTCCCAACGTGCTGCATGCTAAGCAAGAGGAGTGACAGGAAGTGAAATTTGACGTTGACTTAAGGTCTTAAATGATTCTAGAACATAAACTTTGTGACAAATGACATATTAGTGACTCACCTTGGAAAGTTTTGATGTACTATGTACTGTAGTCACTAATATGTCATTTGTCACAAAGTTTATGTTCTAGAATCATTTAAGACCTTAAGTCAACGTCAAATTTCACTTCCTGTCACCCCTCTTGCTTAGCATGCAGCACGTTGGGAATCGAATAAATTTTTAATCATTTTACAATGTTATAACAAGAAAAATTTTAATTGTCAACCCAAAAGGGCACTGACTTTAACCGTGATGTTTATTCAATTTAATGTCTCACGACTATTTGTGATTGTGAAGATCTTCCTGTAAATACCTAGACGAGTAAGTAATTCATTTCAAACCTTCAAACCAATTTTCCAATTTTTGACTATTACTTACTTGCAGGTATAGCACTGAAGATGGCTTAATAGCCGAAAGCGCTCTGCGATATTTAAATAAAATTATTTACACGAAATACGACTTTCCCTGATTTAAATGTAAAAATGTCAAGAAAATTGAATAAAAATTAGCAATTGCTATATAAATGATTATTCAATATTGCCACAGAGTCTTTGATCACTGAAATCGTTATGTTTTCCAATAATGATTTTGATAATCGAAATGTGTTGATGAAGTTCACAAAAAATTTTGGTATTGTTCCACGAGCACCATTGTTTTTTTGATTTTTTTTACTAATATTTCAGATTCGATATCTCGATTTTTTTTAACATTATTTTCATTCATAAATCAAACCTTGATTTTACTACTGACCAAATAATTAATTTCAACATTTTGATTTCCTTACTTGATTTGTATTTTTATCTTTTCGTTCTTAGCAACAGGTTTCAATAGAGTTACTAATAAAGACAATGGAAGTCCGAACTATTTCCATTCAGCAAGGAACATTGTCAACCACATTCAAGCAAGTGTCTGGTATTTGTTTACTAGAACTCCCGGTTGACCCGCGTCTGGATTCGTAGTGTTCTCGTTTCGGCTCCCTCGTTGGAGTCACATTAAGACTTTTGCATGACTCTTTGCCGAGGTCTAAGTCTCCTTCTTCCCCAATTCCCATCAGGACAAAGTGAAGACTGAGGTTGTGTGAATGGAGGCCTGGAATTCATAAACATATGGGAAGCGGACGGTGGATTCCTAGGAAGTGTGGTCGAATCAATTGTTGGGGTGGTTTTGGAAGGTTGTTAGATCTTTGGGGGTCATCTCATTCGTTTTGGGCAGTCGCAGTCGGGACGTTTTTCAGTTTCTATTGCTTCGCTAATTATTCTGGAGTTGAGTGTTGTTCTTGTAGAGTCAATTTTGTGTTGGGTTTCATAGTGGAAAGGGTTGAGGTCATATACATTTTTTCCGTTGATCTAAAAAACTTTCGAACCAAATACATCAATTGAGAGTTTCATCTATCAACTTCTCTTTTCACTCTTATCTTTTGTTTATAGAATGTATCATTTCTCTGAATCAAAATATCCTAATTCTTATTTTCATGATAATAAAAATAGCTTTTTGTTGAAATGAGAATACATACAACAATATATAATATATTTCAAACAGAACATATATCGAATAATTTTTTTTACATACATATTGATAAAAAGCTGGCAGCTACTTTATATGAAACGGGTCAATTATAAATAAAATTTATATACCTTAACAAATTGCATTAGTACACACATAAATAATGTTTTGATGCTTTTCAAAAAGATCAAAATAAAAAATATCATTTGACGAAGAAACTTCAAAAGTCACTCTAGTCAGATGAAAATATTCGAAATTACAACTTATACATACATATAGGTACTATATAAATATATATATATATAAAATGCATGGAAATGGCAGAATATTGAATGAGATATACCAGAATACTGATAGAATATTGTAAAATAATTCACAATAGGAAACCGGGTATGATCGATCTAACTTTTGCTTAGTCCTTGGTAGTACCCGGCAAGAATTTCCCAAGCCTTCGGTGCCATGAATCCATCTGGAGGAGTATCACCATTCTTAGCTAACGTTCGCATTTTCGTTCCTGATATGAATTCGAAATCTTCCTGTCTAGATTTGTCAAAGAAATCCATTTTTTTGAATTTCTTGTCATAAGCTGCAACTCTGAATGGGATAATCTCCAAGGATTTCAACCCCGGCGCCATTTTCAACACCCTACCTCCGTGGACGGGATCGTATAAGTTGCCATCTGGCGTAGCTTCTTTTCCAGAAGGGTGAGTGATCCCTGCCGGGTCTCTCCCGACTATATAAAAGTTGGCACCAGCATTCATTCTTGCCTTGGCATGCCACTGAACCTCAGTTGGGCCTGCGTACATCATCGGACTAGGAAAAATGGCAAGAACAGTGGAGGAATGATCAAGCAGACCTTCGTCAAGAACAGCTTGGTGTTGGAGGATTCTTGTGGGCAAAGGAACATCATCGTCTTTGATCCAGCCACCTGAAAGGCCAAATATGATGAAATATTTATTCATTTATAATTATATATTTATTTTTTTATATAAGATATGATATTGCTTCATATTTCCTTGTCACTATAAATTTAGTCGACATTGAAAGTTACAGAAAAATAGTGCATTTAAACTTTATACAAAATGCTCCGTAATAAAATGCTAACAATCATGAGTGCAAATCTATATGAAAAAATAATTATAGGTTGCTTTGTAAACTATGGTCCAAAAATGTTTCCATACGAAAAAAACAGTTGTTAAAAGTTCAAGAAACAAATTGAAAATTAAATAATTTGAAAAATTTTGATAATAATATTTGATAAGCAGTGACAATTGATGAAAGTATATGCTTATTAATAAAAAACATTCCAACTTCAACTTGGCATGGGTACGGGGATTGACTTCGATATTGAGAAAATAATTATATGCTTATGGTATTGCTTCTCGTTCAAAGTAGGATCAAAAAGTCCCAAGTTTTTTCCTATGATACGTAGTTTTTGAGTAAAAAATAAATAAAAACCCTTTTATGTATTGTCTCAATGCCACATTCTGAGGGTCTCACATACACCTTTCCCTGGACAATCATCTGATTCTAAATGATTTCATATCACAGTTGGGATTTCAGTGTATTTCAGTGTCAGCGTGTCAAGCTGAAATTATGATTTTATATTGTCTTAAGACGAAAATAAGTGTGTTGGCTGTGAAGACTTTATGATATTTTTCAATTGATCCACATACAAAAACAACTGAATATCGTGTTCAGCTCAAATTCAGGCTAAAGAAAGGGTAAAGACAACTGAATCGTGGAGTTTTTTTGGTTAAGGAAATATTGTTATGATTTTTCAGAAAAGTAAAATATTTCGAGTGAAACATAAAGCGGCATAACAATTTGAAAAAATATTTCTTCTCATGTTTGAATTCAAAACAATAAATATGCATGGGAAGGATAAAAAGTTGTCTGAGCGATATTTCTGTGTATTTTCTAAACGTTTCCCTAGTGTTGGAACTCATACCTGTGAAAGTCTGGGGTAAAATAGGCGACACATGCCTACTATGATGAAATACTTCACTGGCATTATTTTAAGGAGGGTTTATAAAAAAAAGTAGGATAAAATAAGAAACAAAATAAGAGAGTTGGATATACATATTCAAGGCAGGGCGTTTATAAAAAAAAAAGCTAAAATAAGGAATAGGCAGTAAGCTGAAAACTTTTTGTTTTATCTTATTTCATGAATATTTCGATACATCACTTTGACTTGACTCTGAATACTTTCATTATTGAGAAAAAAATGTTGACCCGACCAAGATGGTATGGAGTTGATGCTCATGTTATCAATCGCGGCAACATTAGTGTCTTCAAGAAAGAAAAGCAGATATGTTACAAAGTTGTCCCACTGAACAGGCAAAGGAGTGCGGATTACTACTAAAAATTGGTCTTGTTTGCCAGAACTATGATCCTCCAAGCATTATCCACCATTGAATTCCATTGGAATCGTGAGTCTCTTTAATCATTTAGCTGTGGAAACCCTGATACTGGTTCAATAAACAAGCCATCATTCATCATTTTGCTAAAACGCTGCTGGGGCACTTCGTGGACACAAATTCAAATCGAAGAATATTAACCCACCAATTTTACATTCGAGAATCTTGCTGTCAGGTAGGTACCAGCATATTAATATGCAGCCAACCACAAAATCAGTCAATATGATTGGTCAGATAATAATTTTTGAATTCTATTTTACTTTTTTTGAAAAACGGGTACATTGTTATTTTACTTCTTACATTATTCTATTTTGTTTCTTAGTTTATCTTACTTTTTTATAAACCCGCCTTCAGTTCAGATGGTGCTTGCAACAAAAATTCGAAGGAAATTTCCTGAGAAGTGTACTTCGATATTGGTTCAAGGAATTTCGTATCAAGTTTTTATTTTATGTGAAATGGAAATATTTGCTAGGAAAATAACGCTGTTAAGGGGCTGGAATAAGATGTGAAGCTAAGGAGTCTCATGTGTTTTCCTGGTTTAATAGAGCAAAAAGATGGAATATACCGTTCTTTCCGAAAGTAAAAGCCGTCAACTTCTTAGCCAAGGAAGAGCGCCGCGTTTTACCATCTCATTTGTATTCCAAGTAATCGAATACTAGTTTTGATAAAGATGATTCCAAAACATGAAAGTGCATAATAAAAAGAGACAAAATCCACAATCGATTATAAACATATTTCCATAGTGTTTTATAGTCATTGAGTGAATAGATATCATGTATCTCCTAAGGTAAAAAATGGACATATCGCACAAAAGTGTTTCTATCTCACAACATTCGAATAAATGAGGTGTAGCACCACTAAACAAAACACAATGTAAAATATAGATAACGAAACCATTCAAAATCACGATGAACAACTGTAAAAAAAAATTAGATCAATTTCGATGTGACATAAGTAATGTTTGATAGGTGATGTCTTCTAAAGCGATCAAATGGAAAAAGGATGATCATCTGTAAAGTGTCGCCATAAAATTCCATAAAATATTGCATCAGTTCCAACAGAAAGGTTTTCAGGCATCTTAGCTATAATACAATTGTCACGTTGTTGGATTCAACAAATTCCTTAGCGACAAAAACTGACATCCCAACATGCTGAAACAATAATGAGTACACTGAGCACTGATTCTACTCAAATCCACTTCTCTGCGTTGAAAGGATGCTCATTATATTCACGCGTATTGAACAAAAAAGTTACAAAAAAAAGTTCCATTTACCGATACCGATAATTTTAGAAACATTGAAATATTCGAGGAGGCATTTGAACCGTCGATAGTAATCGAACCCTTTCTCCCAATTACTGGAGCGATTTTCATTATCATTCAGTTGAGTTATGAATATCGCCCCAGGTTGAAGTTTACCTAATGGATGGAGTAGTAGTACTGGTTTCTCATATCCCCTCTCCTGCAACTGTCGCTTGGTGTCAGTCATCAGAAGAGCATGTCCGTTGTGTATGGGATTTCTAAGCTGGAATGCAAATACAGCATCGGCACCCATATTCTTGAACTTGATCCTCAACTCATTTGGTGTTAGCCTGTAGTGATCGAGGCCGTCGTTCCAGAATATTCTCTCCAGCACCTCTAGTTCACCTGAAACATGAAGATAAACCTATTTTTTACCTAATGAACGAAAAGCAATGAATAATTTCAAACTACACAATATACGACTAGATTGTAGGTTCATTTTTCACTTATTCTGAATTCATTTATTAAATGAACAAAAAAGCATCCTGTTAGTGAATAACATTTTTCGGAAAAAATTCCTCGAATTTTGTTCAATGAACAATAGGCTCGTCCTGATCTATTGAGTTTATGACTTGTTTCGCAAGTGTTCATTCACTGAAATTAGAAAAAATAGTTAACGATTTGATGAAATGGTTGTATTTGACAAAAACTCTCGTGGCGGGGGATTATTTCGTCATAACGTTCGATTCAGCTACTCGTTAATACCATTCGATGGGTCAGTGCTTTGAAATTACCGATTTAGGCCAAGCAGTAGAGGTATTATCCTTGACAAAAATACTACCTGGAAGCCTCCTGTGGCATCCCGTACAGGACAGTTCGTAGTTTATTCCCACCATGTCCTCTACTCGAAAACGCCTTTTTTTCAATTTGTTATAAACAATAAACAACGAAAAATCGTAAAATAAAATTGTAAAATGGAAACTATTAAAAAAGTGTTAACGGTGCAAAGGGATGAACTGTAAAGAATTGAATTCCGAAGAGAATGACGAGTCAAATCAAATGATCCGATCGGATAATTAGAACCGAAAAAAGTGCGACAAACCAGAAAATTGTTTTTTTTAATTCATTCACTTTCTTATATTAAGAGCTGAAACTGGGTACGATAGTAGCTATTGACGTGCACTTTATGTGTGTAAAACCTAGTAATAGTTTTCGCACAATCCTCATTTGATTTTTTTTTGAAATATTTTCGCGAATTGCTGGATGCATTTGAGGTCGTCCGATTGAAATTTAAAAAAATACATTTGGAAAGTAGACGTGAACAGTAACAAAACGTAAAGTCTGATTATTCGATAAAACGTGTTTGAATGTGTTAAAAACTGGTGAGAACATGAGGGAAAACAGCTCTCAATATTGTTACGATATCTCCTAGCGCCGGCTCTGTTGCCCGTAAACGCAAAATAATATGAGGGGTCGAAGAGAGATCGTCATTTTTCCAGGAACTCTTGATTCGTGTGTAGATTCGATACACATTGTCGAGACCTGTCTCGAAGATTTTCCATAGGCATACGTACGCAAGTATTTAAGGGAGACACTTTATCGCGGAGGGGATTATTATTTAGAGTTTCAATTAGACAGAGCTTTGGTATTGCTAAGTGCAGAGGTCGAAGTAGAATTTCTAGTACAGAGAGAGTATTGGATAGTTAGCAGAGCAGTTCAAGTTATTGTATCCTATTGTATTGTGATAAAGGGTTGTAATAAGAGTACTGAGGTGTTGTGTGGAGTTTTAATAAACGAAGCCAAGGTTAATCGTAACAATATTAAAAATGGCAGTGTTATGAATTAAAAAAAAACACAATTTTCCGCTATTCTCCGGTTCTAATTATCTGATTGGATCGTTTGACCCGTCATTCTCTTCAGAATTCAATTCTCTACAGAATTCAATTCTCTACAGTTCACCCCTTTGCACCGTTAACACTGCTTCAATAGTTTCCATTTTACAATGGAAAATCTCAAAAAACGCGATTTTTTGTTGTTTATAACAAATTAAAAAATGGCATTTTCGAGTAGAGGACATGGTGGGAATAAACTACTGACTGTCCTGCACGGGCCAATCACTTGTGGCTCTATTTCTCGGCGTAATTTAATAACGCCTGCTATGACCTCGAAGTGTAAATAGTAACTATGGCAATAAAAAACAAACCTAGACTTTTCGATACTTTCAATGTATAAGAAGGTAGAATATCACTTTTTGGTATCTAAAGAGCGGAATCTTAGAGCCTCTGATTTGTGTGCAACTGTACTAAACTAGAAGGATTACAATGTGTAAATTCAAATATTTGTCAAAGTTAGCTGGTGTTATCAACTACAAACAGAATAACAACGTTGTCATTTTATAGTGGCTGTGTTGATGACCCCATGATGTTAGCAGCGTACTTGAAGTTGATTGGTTCAACCACCGTGATATTATAAGATGGCAGCGTTTTAAATATACCGTGAAAATATAATCACTCTGATATTAATTCATGGAATGAGACAATTACGAGGTGCAGCGATTTTCAACAAGCACAGCATAAGGAGTCATCTTCGTGATATGATCTTCTCTTCTGTGGTTATTTCTAAACAAGAATTAAAATATTTTTGGTCGAATTCGGTGAATGAACGGTACGGTCTTCGAACGTAAGATCTTGAAAATCAGGGGCCCGTTTCTAGTACGTCAAGTCGAATTTCGTCGAATATATGAGGTCAAGCAACGCTGCGACCAGCTACGATGTGGATGGGCGACCGAGCTCGGACAGACTCTCATTCCTCATTCTCTCCCGTACTAGGGATCAGACGCTGAATGCTAAGACCCCTATCAAGAAAAATCTCCTTGGAAAATTCAGTTGTGTGCCTTTTTATGTCACGAGTAATAAAAATTTGACTTTGAATAAAAAAAGATACTAACCTCCTACTAACCAGTCTCCGGATTCGTAGATCATTTTGATATATGGATGATCCTTGTTGGTAGTACCGAACTGTCTCGCGACCCTTTCCTCCTTCCGGTGGAAGTAGAACTCGGGCTTTCTTAGAATTGCGTAGCAAATATTGTTGTAGTAGAGGGATATGGCCGAGGCATCTCGAAGATTTTCCATTTCGACGTTGGTGAGAGGTAGGACAATCGGAACACTTTGACTAATTGCATTTCCTTCTGTTTGTAAACAATTGAAGTGGAGAGTCTGAAGGAATTGGTCTTCTCGCATGAAGCCCTTGAGAGGGTACGCCCAACCTTCGCTGAGTATCTAAAAATAAAATTACACCTTACTCTCGCTATCACTAGAATTACAGTCATTCAAAATAACTAGCATTGATTTCTCCAAAAAAAAAAAGATACATGTTAGCACAGGTGATGTATTCGACGGTATATAAACAAGAGACACAAATGAGGAAACAAGTATTAGAAATAATGTGCACTGAAAGCAATGAAACACTCATTGGCTTTAAGAATCGTATTGGTTTGGTGTTCACCAGGGTGGATCCAGAAATAATGGGTCAAGATCCTCCCTGTGCTTGATTTTGAACAAAAAAATATTTTTTTGATTGTAGCTGTACAGTATATGACTTCACTGACCAGAAGGCTGTGCTCTGATGCAGAGGCTTGATCCGCCTTTGGGTGTGAACTGAAAAGAAAAAAATAGAATGTCTTGAAATACCTGTTCTATCTAGTAAGTAAATCCAAGATACCAAGGCATTCATTAGCAAATACGTTTACGTCATCTATATCAAGCTACATTCTGATGTTTGATCACAAGAAACAATGGTATCTGTGAATATAATTTCAATATCCGGCTGTTTTCTGACAGGTAGCTGCCTCATGGAATTGTGAAATTCCTGGATCATTTGGGAATCACTGAACCAGAAAAAACATTACGAAGAAAGAATCCACCCACCACAAAATAATGACATTCAAACAGTTGAATAGAATCGAACCACAATAATTACAAATTTCGTCCGCCATCTTGTTTTTTTGCATTAACAAAAAAATCACAATTTCCGACCCCGAAAAACCCCACATACTAAGTTTGATTAAAATCGGACCATAATTACAAATTTCGTCCGCCATCTTGGAACCACCATCTAGTTTTTTCTGCATTGACAAAAAACTCATAATGTCCGACTCTGAAAACCACCACATCAATTTTGAATCGAATTGAAATATAATTGCAAATCTTGTCGGACATTTTGGAGCCACCATTTTGTTTTTCCCTTAGAAAAATTCCATAATACATTGTTGCCAAATTTATGTCAAATTTTCTTGCAAATGAATTATTATAATCAGAAATACGAAACAGTTGTTTTCCCAGCGAGAGGGCGCCAAAATAAAAAGTTGATAAAAATTGATATGGATTTCTCATGAAATTCCCTTTTTTTAATGATGTGACACACTCACTACTTTCCATATTCAAATCGTTCGGATGATGATGACAAAGGGGAGGAGTAAGAGGTATGACTTGTTTTTGCATTTTTTTTCACAACACATGTGTTTGAGAATATTCGATGTATCGTTTTCGGTGCCCCACCCTGTATAGTTTTCCTCCTAGTACGGCAGACATCTATTTTTACTTGAGCTTGAAATCCTTTCATCCCATCAATGCATCTATCTTATTGACAGGTGATTTTAATATCAATAATTTCAATAACTCACTGCAGTCCGATTGCACGATTTATGCATTGGACGATTTATCCAGATCATTTAATTTGACAATGCATGTTAAAATGTCTTCTCAAATCTGCTCATATTCCTCTAGCTAGTCTATTGGATTACATTTGTTCAAATTCACTCGAGGAGAGCGAAAATTGTCAAGTTGTCAATGCTGGTTTGTCTGACCATGATACGGTTTTATTTAAGTGTTCATTACTAAAAAACAGGGCAGAACTAATAATGAACGGAATTTCAAGCAATTCTCTGAAATATGTATGCAGACAAATTTGGTGCACAATTTGTCAGATGATGATCCGTTGCATTTCATCAAAATTCACTACATAATAAGAAGGTCAGTCACTGCTGCATCTAATGAATCATGATCTCCATTCCAACCAATTAGGTTTTCGAAAATCAAAAGGTACAAGTGTTGCATTTTTTCGATGAGCTGTATCTCCGCTCAAATGATTGTGAGGCAGCAGCGGCTGTATTTTGTGATTTGACAAAGACTTTTAATCTCGTCAATCACAGATTATGGCTTCAAAAATTAGAATTTCATTGAGACGTATTTTATTATGGTTTAAATCGTATCTAATAGGTCGTTTTCAAGAAGTCAACTTTAAAAATAGTACCTCGGATAAAATGAACATAGAATGTGGGGATCCTCAAAGATCTGTTCTCGGACTAATGCTCTTTCTCGATACATCTATCGATGTAAAATTCAATGTTTGCTGAAGACACTTCTATACTTTGGCATGATAGCAATATTGATACTACATTTGAGATAAAAGAACGACCTGCAAAGAGTGAAAGAATGGTGTGATACAAATCTTTTATCCTTCAATATATCGAAAACTAATATAATCTCCTTCAAATGTAATTTAGATCAAATATTTTTAAATAGATCAACTATTGATCATAAATCAGAAAATAGATTTTTGGGTCTGTATATTGATGAGAAACTAAAATTCGGGCCTCATACTGGCAAGTTGTGTTGAAGTTGTCTTCGGGTTGCTTTGCTATAAGATCGATATCTAACACACTTGCATCACACCAACGATATCGAATCTGTTTCTGGAGGGCAAAACCCACTCCATTTCGTTTTTGTTCTTCAGAGCGGCAGTGAGATATATGTGTAATTCCTGTAGACCTCTATTCTTACTCCATTACAGTTTACCATTGGCCAGCCTTTATATTTTGGACACAGTCTGCCTCATGAAGAAGTATAAAGAAAATATCAAGTCACCCCAGTATACCATAGCCATACAAGTAGAGACACTTAAATGTCATTTTCTCAAGAGTCAAATTTCTGTGACCTTCCTCAAGTACCTATAAAAATGAATTTTCAAGGCACGCATGTGAAGGTTTGCTGAATGAGCGAAGCGAATTCTGCAATTCACATGAGTGCCTTAAAAGGTACTTTTAACACGTATATCATACAATATTTTTTCTACAAACGTTCAAATAAAGTAATTATATATATATATATATAAGATTGTAGATTTTTCTTAAAATGGAAGAAAGTAATGAAAATGATCCATTTGAAGACATAGAGGCGACGGCCAATAGAGCAACCCTCGATTTGTTGCCGAGAAAATCCAGGGTTCAATAGGATATAGCCTACAATGAGTTCCAGAAATGGTGTGAAGCGAAAGGCGTTTCTGGAAAATATACTGAAAATGTATTTCTGGCCTATTTTGAGGAGAAAGCAAAGGTATGGAAGGCATCATCTCTGTGGTCAAATTATTCGATGATCAAATCTATGCTACGTATAAATAGCGACGTAGATATCAGCAAATATTTTGAGCTTATCGCGTATTTAAGAGTATTTAGCCTTTAGTTACGAGAACGTATATCGCTAGATGGCAGAGCGAGTTCGCCTGAAGAAATAAATACAAACTCCGCCCTACTTCTAACTTGGCCACGCTCAGGCATAACAGGGCCGAATTCAGTTCACCGTCGTGCTCGTTCTTTCAAATTACATTTCAGATTCAAACCTGTTCGATATCGTATTAATCTCAAAGTTTGCACGGCAATGGCAAATCATTCGAAGATTAAGAATCTTTTATCAAAATTGATGAATTCAAGATGCGAACGAGATTTGTGATTATGGTCCGCTTCGAATCAAAATTGCTATGAGGATTTTTTATGGTTTGAGATTATAAATATTTTGTAAAAAATAATCAATTCAAGTTGAACGAGAATTTAATTATGGTCCGATTCGATTCATAATTGCTCTGAGGTTTTCGGGGTTGATTTAGGGTTTGAGATTATAAATATTTTGTAAAAAATAATTAATTCAAGTTGAACAAGACTTGATTTTGGTCTGATTCGATCCATAATTGGTACGTGGAGGTTTTCGTGATCAAAATTATGAATCTTTTGTTAAAATCAATGAATTCAAAATGGCGGCTTCAAGGTGTCTGACGAGTTTTGTGATTATGGACCGATTCGAATTAAAATCGATATTTTGTAGTCTTCAGGCGTGATTTTTTATATTGAAATTTTAAAATTCAAAATGGCAGACTAGTTTTGTGAGATATTGTCGCGATCTATGGAAGATCTATGGTACCTATATGTAGCGGTTTTTGGGTTCGAAGAAAATTATTTTTCGCTCGAAAATCAGGATTTCGAGATGGCAAACGAGTTTTGTGTTCGATTGTCGAATTATATATGAGTGGTATTATGGGGCTGAAGGTAAATGAAATTTTCATCAAATTTCAAGAATTCAAAAATGGTAGCGACAAGATAGCTACGGGTTATTTCCTGAATCATGTTCGCGTTTTGTTAAGAATTGCTTTTTGGTTGTTTAGGAAAATGAATGCATGAGTTTGAAATTTTTCGAAAACATGAGAAGGGTGTTTAGTTGATCAGGTGATAATTATGAATGGAAAATTGAAAAATAAAGTATCAGATTTTGCCTTTCGAGTAAGAGACCTTTCACACTATCAGTTTTCTTTATTAGTTCGAAATGACGGAAAAATTTCATCATTCATAGTCTTTGATTCTAAAAAATATTTCATCTAGGGCTCTTGGGGGTAAATCACCAACTGCCGGATATATTTTTGAAATCGAATGAAACAGTTGAAAATAGTGATCAATAGGATCTCATCGAAACTATCTTGAAAACTTTTCTTTCGATTTGAATGTAATTTTTTGCAGGAAAGGCTCATCGTATACATATGTATGATTCCATATAAAAGGTAAGACAAAATTAGTCAATATCAGCCATGAATAATTCAATTCAACCGATGTAAATGCATTTATTGGAAATAAATGAAATTGGACAATTTTTTTCGAAATGTTTTATTCTAATATTGATCGATATTAAAAAATGCTACTGCTTTTTTTTGCATTTTTTCCTCTGAACTCGATAATATCAGGAGCATCCCTGATTTTCATCTCTCTAGGAAGACGCCCGTCCAGAATTTCGGGTAGAATACAATCTACGTAAAATGATTTCAGCTTTGGAAGCATTTTTGTTTCCCAGACACATACGTCTCTATGTATTCTTTCTATGCTGAAATCATTTTTGGTATGTATAACAAAATCGCAATAGTTTCTTCTAGTTCTATTCAGCTGCCCTTGGATTTGATAATAATAATTGTGATTTTTCTTCAACCTAGAATAATTATTGAAATTGAAAAATATTAGAAGATCGGATTCGAATGATCAATACCTTATATCATTATCAATAATATGAAAACACCTAGTGAATATATTTTCTTCCTCTCTCAATTTTCCGTTGATGGAATATAAACATTTCACTTCGATCAGTCCATCTTCTCCCACTAATACATCGTCAATGAATAACCCACAAAGTTTTTTGATACGATGTGGATTTCGTCTGTTACTCTTGTTATTCTCAACAACGAACTCAAAAGCGGCCTAAAAGGGATAGGCCCTTTATCACCATTCATGCTATTTTTGCATTGTGTTGTTACTAGACTCTCACATGCATCGATTAGCATTGTGTTATGCACATGCTTGACTAGTAACAGTTTTCAGAAAAATTGGTGGAAGCCATCTGACACTGACCGGGCATGTGCATGGCACAAAGCTACTCGATGCATGTGAGAGTCTAGAAATTTTAAGAATTTTCTGGAATTTTCCAACCTCCATAGATGGCCTGAGAAACAGCAAAATTGAATATGAATGTGTCCAATTCCAACGCTCAAACTACCTCAAACAACAGCATCATTCAGGTTTCGGAGGGATTTTCCAGTACAGTCAGTGGTTATGACATAATGCTTGCTGCACGTATCGCAGTAAAAATGCAAGTAGGAAATTAATCCTTTCCGTGTTTCTTTCATGAAATCCATTCTTCCCATCATGCATTCATATTTATGATTCAGAACATTTTCATACTCTTTGAGTACATGGCCCAGGTTCACAATCCTTCGACCCTCCATAATATCGGTTATTGATCTATAAGATTCATCGGCTTCACATTCCATTGGTGAAAAATTTCCATCTTCAATTTCCAATGCTTCATCAAATACATATTCTTGCCTGTAAGAAGTAAGGATATCAAATTGAAAATAATTCAAGTCAAAGTTTGGATTAAAAAAACAATCTCACTCACCCCTCGAGTACCCCTTCGGGCTGATGGATCTCCTGTGCAATGCGATTCTGATCTAATTTAAAATATAAACAATTATATCCAAGCAAAATAACTTCAGCAAAATACCTACGATCTACGAAGATTTTGTAACTGACGCTTCACTGCTAACGATCGTCCAGTTCGTTTATGACGTCTAGATAAGGGCATCGCGATTGAAAGCACACTTTTCTGGCAAAAAACTTTGAACCAAAACAAACACTATTGAAAACAGAACTGCGTGAATCACTATAAATTCTAGTCGACTAAATAAAAAGTAACTACCAACAAAGTTTTCATAAACAGAATTAGAATAAAAATTATTCCCCAAATCAACAATGCACCTTCTCAAAGTTCTGGTGAGTATTCCAATTATAATACTTCCCAATGAAAATGCCGCCAACGGAACAGGCAAAGCCCTTAAAATCACCGGATATTCGATCTCGTAGGGAAAAGTTAATGTTTCGTTTGTGGACCTGGCCGCCATTAACCATCACTGTAACGTTTTCGCTTCAAAGGGACATCAAAGATGCCGCCGCCGCCCTCCCAAAATACCGTTTCATTTTAAAACAATTGGGAAGATATTGACAAATAAAGTATGATCTCCAACAACAATTCCCACAACTTAAAATAGAATGGGACCTAAAATCAAAAATTTCTTCTGTTATCATTGAGTTGACCCGTTGAATTCTGAAATGTCCGAAAAACCATGATATTACAATCCAAAAGCTCCTATATACCGATTTTAAATGAAATCGAATCAGAAATAACGGAACTCGTCCAACATTCTACAACCGCTATCATGGTATTTCTCAATATAATAATATCATGAGGTATTGACCCTCCATTGATGGTTATCAGTAAAATTTTAAGCCAACCGGAAGATATCAGATAGAAACGTGAACACGCACACATACAGACAGGTGAGTTTAAAAAAATTTGTTATTGTAAAGTTTTAGGTTTCGTCCGGTCAAAAGAACTTATAGCTCTTCCTATTCCCAGTCCGACCCTGTGCCAGCTTGCACACTGGCTTTATGATACTCTCTCTCTTCCTCACCAGACGTGTGGGAGGAGCAACCTGAGAGGCGTGTCAATTAAAAAGAATTCATCTTCATTTCTAAATCCAGAATTGAAAGTAACAATCAGTTTTCACTGGTCAACGGCTGAACCAAACCTTTATTAAATGACTGGGATGAAATTGAATATTTCACAAATCGAAAGGAGTAATGGAAGGAAATCCAATTTGTGAAAACAACACATTCTTGTAAAATTATTAATAAAATATAATGAACATCCAGAGAAAATGTGAGACAGTCGTTTAGCTAAGTAAATGATGGGCTTCAATACTGAACAAAAAACACACCAAAATATTCGTTCGTTCTGATGGTGGAATTGAACAAAAATGTCCAAAAATGAGAAAGAAAATCCTTTTCATTCATTTAATACTTGAAGAATATTTTTTTTATTATTTTTCCTTTATACACTCATACAACCCTTCATCAATCGTAATGAATAAATTCGTTTCTGAATCCATTTTATTCAGGGATGAAGACCCTTAAAGCGTCAAGAAATCAAAAATCTTGACTAGAGTCCAAATTGACCAGTTTTTGAAGTCTGCATTAGACGATGAGTATCTTCTAATGAAAGTAGTGTGATTGTGGGAATATTTGGTGCTTGCCGCAGGGAGGAGCTTTGTTTGAGCACGAAGTTTTACTATTATTGAATAAATTTATTTGGATCTTTATCGAAAATATGTGGCTCTTCGACCAGCAAATGTCGGACACAGGCGATTTTTCTTGAAATACGTGAAAGGTAAATGTACCAGAAATCCGGTTGGAATTAATTCGTTTGGAAAAATTGCTGCTGCTATAGCAAGATTTCTGGAACTTCCAAATCCGAAACTTCATACGGGACACTGTTTTCGCCGGTCTTCAGCGACCTTACTTGCCGATGCTGGCGCAAATTTGACGACAATTAAGCGTCATGGGGGGTGGAGATCTTCTACCGTTGCTGAGGGGTACATCGAGGATTCTTTGGAAAATAAGAATTTGATTGCCCAAAAACTGCTGACGGTGCAGCGAACATTACCAACAACATCAATCCAATAACAAACATCCGAAGAAATTGTGGCCTCAACTTCGACTGGAAATTCAATTATTTCTACACATCATTCTTCCTTAGCCATGGAAAATGGTAAAACAGCAGTGCAAGAAATGAATCTGTCAAATTGCACAAATTGTACTATTAATGTTAATAAATAAAATCCAAATATTTTGACGTTTGCTTTCAAAATCTGACAATTCACTTTTGATAGCAGTGCCATAAACATTTCGAGGCACTCAGTGCCATAAAGTGATTTTAAGGCACTCAGTGCCTTATAGTGACATTTTTAAGGCTTCTACGGAGTGCTAAAAATGGCATTTTTACCACGTTTGTAGAAAAACATTATTTATTAACAAACACACAGAACGATGCAATTAAGTTGATTGATAACACCTCGAGATGTGAAACTGCCGAAGTTGGTGTTCTGTGACGAGTGTCTCTACTGCATGGCTATGGTATACTGTGACGTCACTGTTAAATTATGCTAGCCGCCTTACTTATAATACCACACTTCTCACTCCGTCTACATCACAAATAAGGAACTCAATTTTCTATAATTGTAAAACACAATTCAACCATTTACCTGTCTCTATAAGAAAATCAACATATGGCATACATTTCCGCAAGAAATAAAATAACTCTTGCTGGAGAAATTCCCAAATAAAAACTTGGCAGCTTAGGTTGTAGAGCAATAGTAGTCTCCTGCAGCATTGTTGTCATATTGTTTGTATTGTAGGTACCTACTTCATTTTTCTTCTATAATGTTATTTGTTTATCCATTCGTACACATTAATTTTTTAGGAGAAAAATATTCATTTGTACTTGTTCTCCAAAGATAGATTTATTTTTACAATATTCTTAGTCATGTTTGTGTATTCGTTTTTTGTTAGATAGTTTATTTTGTTGGTCATTCATAGTGTTATTACTTACAGTATTTTTACTTGAGTCTCCTAAGTTTCAAAAAGTATGTAAATAATTCTATCAATTGGAGTCCGCCGTCATTTATTTCAACAAATCAACATCTTCACTAACGACGGCAGTTGTGTCTGGTCTTTTGAATTGTTCAATTGTTATTTCAATAAAAATGACATCAGCATCATTATTTGCTTGTTTTATTGAAATACAGCAGCTGTAAACTCTCCACATAGCATTGAAATGAAGCGAGACTTATTATTAGTATTTGCGAATCATTGTCGTTTGTTTGTTGGAACTTTTATAAATCGATCAAAAGCGATATCAACGTATGAAGATATTTTTGTAATTTGACGACGTTGTTCTGCAGCTTCAAAATTTTACTTCATCAAATACAATCTTAATGTTATGAGCAAAATGTCTCTGTACATAATGAACATATTTGTCCAGAATAACATGAAATATTTCATTTCGAACCCATACCACACGGTGTAGTAGATAGATAGCATTTGTCTTATCAATTTCAATGTTTACAGATTCAAAGAAATTATATAGAGTTGACGTCATACTTTAAGGCATTCCAAATGCATCAGATAAGGAGCTAATAATTCATATTTGAAAAATTTTCCAAGTTCATCTTCAAATGTCTATGGGTCAGCTGTACATACTCCAGTGAACTGTGGTTTGAGTGAACCGAGTTCAGTTGTCAAACAATAAACAATTATATTTGCTAATGCTTAGCAACTGAACTCGGTTGACTTGAACCACAGTTACCTGGAGTATGTACAACTAGCCCTTAGTTATGCTCCTGCCGAGGCTGATGCGTTAAATTTGAATTTTTCAAGTTTTCAAATGGCGATATCTCACGAATGGAAAAGAAGTATTGAAACAATTTTTGTAGAAAATTGTATGATCTACAACTTTTGTCAAGCCTATGTTTACGATGACACTTATCGTTTCAGAGAAAAATGGAAAAAACCTGAATTTGTGATCTCAGACCTTTTATATTTTTTTGCATTCTATTGGTAATGATTCAAGTAACATCTATACCAATTTTCAGCCATATGCGAATTTTGGCTAAATTATGATTTTTTCAGTTAATTTTTTTACTGCATTATTTACTGCGCCTTTGAGGACACAGTCAATTCAGGTGCAAAGCTATGTTGGGTGCGATGTAGTAACGTTTGCTTGAATGTGGTTGACAATGTTCCTTGCTGACTGGTAATGGTTTGGATTTGGTACGATGAAAAAAATTATATTAAATACATTACGAATAACGGAATTGAATTACAAAGTGGAGCAATTGAATATATCTCTCAAAATTTTCGAAAATAAATGAGCAGAAGTTGATCAAAAGGCAAAAATAAGGATGAAAAATTCCTGTTTCTGAGGAGGGAATACAGTACGCAGCCAGCCACCAAATAAAAACAGCGACACCAACGACTGCGTTTACCGAATACCTTGCGAGTGCAACAAATCCTACATGGGAGAAAACTGAAGACGATCGAAAGTGAAAATGTGTGAACACAAGAGAAACACCTAACAAGGAAGAATCACGAAATAAGGAAAAGCTGAGCACGATATGACAAACCACCACAGCATAAGCTAAGGTCATACATGGGAAGGAGCCCTGGTTCAAAATGGAATTCAAGGAAGCTGCCTTCATTCTCAACAACAATGCATTTATTCACCCAACGTAGCAATCGGTAATGTGTGGAAACCACTCTTTATAACCGACCACACCTCGAAATGTTGTCGGTCATCACCCGAAGACGATTGCGGATACCAGCGATCGAAACTCCCATAAAATTAGCAAGGCCACAGTAAAACTAATGAAACAGATCTCAATAATTGTCAAGTATTTGTAACGAAGAAAAAATATTTATCGCACCCCTAGTACCTAGTACTGATAATGGGAGGCTATCATAACTTTATATAAAGTTATGATAGCCTTAATTTTGATGAGTTTTATGTCGTTCGAGAATTGTTAATAAAAAAACAACAGTTATCACCCTTTATATTTTTATTCAAATGACTTGATATTCATTTAGCATAGCAATCCAAGTGAAATTCTTCAAAAAATTGAATAATCGAAAATGTTTTCATCAATTTGTCGAAGTAACTTTCACAACCCCTTTCTTATGAAAAATACAATACAACATATTTTTTCTGTAAATCGCATGTTTTTTTGTGTTATACTACGTGTTCTTTTTTTCCAAAAATCGTGTACAAAAAAAGGAGAACTGAAAAATTAATGAAAGGTCAGTATTTATGTGTACTTTATCACCCGGAATTGTGTATTCCGGGTGATAAAGTCGTCGTGCGTTCTTCGACATTTTTTTTTTTAGAAATACAGACTTACACGAAAGGGCAACCCTGTAATGTTCAAAGAACACCGCGTGAATCAAGGGACAGGAGATACGAAATGACATTCACTTAAAATTTTTCAAGTTTCAATGCCTCAGGAAAAACCTCTCTCGGTAAGGAGTTCCAAAATTTGGCTGTTCTGTTGAAAAAAGATCCCTTAGCAAGAGAGGTTCGACAGGGCTCCAAGCCTACAACATAGGGGTGGTAATTCTGTACTCGTTGGGTCATCCGTCTTGATACTGCCAAGGGTGGAATGGTTGACGACAATTCAGAAGAGCACCGACCAAAAATATAAGAAGAGAGACAAGTCTCCGTCATTTCTATGGTGTTCTAACGAAGTGAGCGAGTTCGTGAATGAAGAATCACCAACAAGACGGATTGTTTTTTCCTGAATAGAATCAAGAAGTGTTAATTAATGAATGTTCTGATGCCGAGCCCCACACATGGGAACGATATTCCAAGACAGGCCGTATCTGTGCCTTTTAGTATTTTCAAATGGGTGGCTTCGTTAACTTAATATTGAGTTTGCACAGCAATTAGGGTTTTATGTCTATATTTTACATCAAATAAAACTCTGAGTCTGAGTAAACTTTCAAACCATTGGAAGATTTCTCAACATTTTCTTTGAGATCGTCACAAACCAGACAACTCGGTATCCTTTTGCAGAATAATGTAGTGTAGTGGCCTGGGATTGGATTTAGAGTTAACATTGGCCAGAAAAAAATGATAAACGATTGAAATATCCAGATTACGGTGCTGTCTTATTGTAAGAACAGGTATAACACAAAAATGCATTATTTTCCAGAAAAAATAAGTTGTGTGGAATTTTCCATATGAAATGAGTTATGACAATCATTCGACAGATTCCGATAAAAAAAATCGGCTTCTGAAATTTTTGAAGAATGTTACTGGTATTGCTGTGCAAACTAAATATATCATCTCAGCAAAGCCAACCAAATGAAAAAAACATATAAAGCGCGGCAAATATTTTCCTTTCATTATAAATTTTCGAATGAGATAAGACAACTGATCAGATCTTTGTATATTGATAACACAGTTGATTGAAAGAAGTTTATTATTATTATTATTATTATTATTATTATTATTATTATTATTATTATTATTATTGTATTATTATTATTATATTACTGTTCTGTCAGATAAATAACTTGATAATAATTCAATCGCTTGAATAATAATTTAATACAATGGCTTCTTCACTCAAGAAAAAACGTGGTTTAATAAAATCACAATTAACACGATTCGAAACATACTACAAAAAAGTGTTTCTTGATCAGAATGATGATATTGTCTAATCAGAACAGAGGTTGAATAAAGCAGAACCTTTATTAGATGAATTCAACAATAAACAATATGAATTGGAAATTGAGTTGGAGGATGACTATCAAGAGGGACTTGATGCGCTGCGACAGAAATCAGTTTCATTCGAAGATACTTATCGTAACATTTTGAGTGGCAAGAAAATACATAATGTCAAAATCGACATATGTCAAAAGTGTATCAACAGCTACTGGATCCTCATCTAATCAATCAATTTCTTCATCAGTCAACATAAAACTACCAACCTTGAATTTACCCACGTTCGACGGTTCATACAATGAATGGCTATTTTTCAAAGATACATTCAGATCTGTTATTCATGAAAATACGACATTGTCAAAGGTACAGAAATTTCACTATTTACGGTTATCGCTGAAAGGGGATGCCGCAAATATAGTAAAATCTCTAGAAATTTTTGATAACAATTATGATACTGCTTGGACCTGCTTAACAGAAAGGTATGAAAACAAACAGCTTTTAGTTTCAAATCACATAAAGGCACTTTTCAACTTACCCTCAGTAGCAAAGGAGACGTGCACTATTCTACGTCAATTACTAGATGGTACAACTCGACATATTCGAGCATTAGCCAATCTAGGGTTGCCAACAGACCATTGGGACATTCTGATCATTCATTCAGTTTCTACAAAACTCGATTCCACAACAAGAAGGGAATGGGAAACGAAAAACACTGAAAAGTCAGAGTTACCGACTCTGAAGTCATTCCCAGATTTTTTAAACGATAGATGTTGTCTTTTAGAATTGTTGAGTAATGAAAAAACACAATCAGTGCCCAACCATACAAAACCTGTGAAATCGTTTGTTGGAACTAATGCAACAAAATGTGTAATCTGTGATGAGAATCACACATTTTACAACTGTCCAAAATTTCTCAAGTTGGATTCGAATGGCAGGTTTGAGGAAGTGAAACGTTTACGGCTTTGTGTGAATTGCTTGAGGAAAAATCACTCAACCAAACAATGTACTCCTAGCAAATGCCGTAAATGTGGAAATTTGCATAACACTCTGCTACATTTCACAAATAAAAATAATAAAGTTCCAAATACAGTGGAAAATCTTGTGAATCAACCAATCTCCAATTCTCAATCTTCATCTACAAGTAGAGACAACAATTCTTCTCATTCCACTTCATTGTGTTCCACTCAAAGTAAAAAATATACTCTTCTTTCAACAGCTATTGTTGACGTTATTAATAACAACGGTCAGGCACATTCTTGCAGAGCATTACTTGATAGCGGTTCTGAGAGTAACTACATAACGAAACAATTATGTGAAAAATTAAATTTAAAAACAAACAAATGTAATGTTCTTGTTACCGGTATAAATCAGATTTCATCTTTCCTGAATAGAAGAACATGCGTGAATATTCAGTCCAGATTGAATTCATTTAAAGCCAATTTATCTTGTTTTGTGATTGAAAAGATTGCAGGCAATATCCCAGCAATTTCTTTCGATTCAAAATTAATAGACATACCACCGAATCTTATATTGGGGGATCCTACTTTCAGTGTTAGTGATTCTATAAACCTTTTTATTGGCAACGATATATTTTATTACTTGTTATGTACAGGGCAAATTAAATTAGGTCCAAAATTGCCTATTTTACAAAAAACCTTATTTGGGTGGATAACTTCTGGTCCTTTGTTCTTGCAAGATTCACCATCTTACAAAACTCATTGTAATTTGAGCAGAACTACCAAATATGACTTCAACGAACAAATTGAACGTTTTTGGAAAATCGAAGAGTTGCCCCCCAAACAATTATTATCAGCAGAAGAACATTTCTGTGAAGAGCACTTCAAAATGAATTAGAGATTCCACTGGTCGATTTGTGGTTAGTCTTCCTTTTAAGGAAAGTCCTGCCAAATTAGGTGAATCCTTGAATACAGCTAAAAAACGTTTTTATCAGTTAGAACAAAAACTGAAAAAAGATTCAAATTTGAGAAATCAATATGTTGATTTCATGAACCAGTATATTGTCCTGGGTCATATGTCTCGGTTAGATTTGATTTCGGATGATGGTTTTTATCTCCCACACTATTGTGTTGTCAAAGACAGTAGTACAACTAAATTGCGAGTTGTATTCGATGGCTCCGCAAAATCAACCTCCGGATTTTCACTCAACATCATTTTGGCAGTTGGTCCAACTATACAGGATGATTTAATTTCCATTGTACTACGTTTTCGTTTACATAATGTCATACTTGTCGGCGATGTCGGAAAAATGTACAGGCAAGTCCAAATCAAAACTGAAGAAAGAAAGTTTCAAAAGATTTTATGGCGATCTTCTCCCTATGAACCTCTAGCTGCTTATGAACTCAATACAGCTACTTATGGGACAGCATCTGCAAGTTTTTTATGTATTCGTGCTTTACATGAAATTGCTCACAATATAAAACATAAACAACCTGATATAAGCTCTATCATAACCCATGATTATTACGTGGATGATCTTCTTACAGGTGGCACCACCTTAGAAGATGTATTGCACATTAAACAAAAAATTTCGAAAATTTTTACTGAATATGGACTCTCTCTCAGAAAATGGGTATCAAATGATTCACGCCTTCTATGTCAATCTGATAATCAGATGCCCATAAATATTGTAAAAGACGATCATACGAAGACTGGGGCTTATCTGAAACCCAATATCTGACATCTTAACATATTCAATAATAAGTGAAATTGACACTTCGGCAATCATCACTAAACGAAAAATACTTAGTTACACGGCTCAACTATTTGATCCTCTAGGGTTATTATCACCCATAACTATAGTATCAAAAATTCTTATGCAAAAGCTCTGGAGCTTGCAAATATCTTGGCATGAATCCGTGCCTCTCAACATAAACACTTCTTGGTATTCTTTCAGAAGTGAGTTGAAAAAACTCAATGATCTTCAAATACCCAGGCTTGCAATTTCACAAAAACCCGAATACGTCGAACTTCATGGGTTTGCGGATGCATCTTATGGAGCATGCATTTACATGAAATCATTTGATGTAATAAACGGTCTTCAGTGTCGGTTGTTTTGTGCAAAAACACGAGTAGCACCGCTGAAGTCGATCACTATCCCGCGACTGGAATGTGCAGCCTTACTCTTGGCTGAGTTGATGGAGAAGGTGAGGATGTCATTGAGCCCCCTCAACATAAAATTCCAGAGCACGACTTACTGGAGTGATTCAGTTCTAGTATTGTCATGGTTGACGGGCTCTCCACAGTCATGGAAGGTTTTTGTTTCCAATCGGGTGGCTCAAATACAAGAATTATCTAAACCCCACGAATGGAGCTATGTGAATACTCGCGATAATCCCGCTGACCTTCTATCCAGGGGTACTTCCGTAATTAATCTCATGAATTCTAAACTTTGGTGGTATGGTCCTGATTGGCTTTCGCGCTCGAGGGATCATTGGCCTGATAATTCACATCTTTTGATCCCTTCACACGAAATGCCTGAGGTTCGCGTTATCACATTAACATCAACTAAAATTGACTCGACTGAATTCAAAGAGTTTTTCGAGCTAAACAAATTTTTTACCATAAATAAACTCAAACGTGTTTTTGCGTATGTGCTGAGATTCATTATTAATATAAAAAATGAAAATTCCAGTCGAACAGGTATTTTATCCCCAGATGAACTGAATTATTCATTATTGAAATTAGTTCACCTAACACAAACACAATGCTTCCCGGTTGAAATGAAAGAATTGAGAATAACCGGTTATGTAAGCAGCAAAAGTCCACTAATAAATTCCAATCCATTTTTAGATGAGCATAATGTCATAAGGGTTGGCGGAAGATTGAAGAATTCGATTTTTGATTTCGATAAGAAATTTCTTGCAGTTTTGCCAAAATCACATAGACTTTCAATCATAATAGCGCGTGATGAACATTTGAGAATGTTGCATTCAGGTCCACAAGCTCTGTTGGCATCTCTACGAGATCGTTTTTGGCCCATTTCTGGACGAGATCTTGCACGTAAGGTGGTGCACGAATGCATCCAATGATACAGATTCAAAGTAAGCAATATAAAAAATATCATGGAAATCTTCCCCAGGAGAGAGTTACTCCTTCTCGTCCATTTACAGTTACAGGTGTGGATTATTGTCCACCTTTTCTTTTGAAAGAAAAAAAGTATCGAAACACTAACTTATTGAAATCATATATTTGCATATTCATATGTTTTGCAACCAAAGCTATGCACTTGGAAGTAGTAAGTGATTTAAGTACTGAATCTTTCATTGCAGCTTTAAGGCGATTTGTCGGTAGACGAGGCATATGTAAAAAAATTGTGTTCGATAACGGTAGTAATTTTGAGGGAGCCAAGGCTCATTTTAAAAAATTTCTGGAAGATTCTGGTGAGACTATTCAAACCAAATTAGCCCAAGACGGAATTTCTTGGAGTTTTATCCCTCCCCGTGCACCTTATTTTGGAGGGCTTTGGGAGGCTGGAGTAAAATCCGTCAAATACCACTTAAAAAGAATTGTTGGCGAAACACACGTAACTTTTGAAGAACTAACCACGTTGGCAATACAAAATGAAGCGTGTCTAAACAGTAGACCACTTTATCACCTCTCTTCCGATCCCAATGATCCTTCACCATTGACTCCGGCACATTTCCTGATCGGCACCAAGCTAACAACTGTTCCTGAGAATGATTGGATAGCAACCCCCAGCAACCGTTTGAGTCGTTTCCAGTTCATTCAAAAGATGACCCAGCATTTTTGGTCAAGGTGGTCAAAAGAATACATATCCAATCTACAAGTTAGGACGAAGTGAAAAGAGAATCACCCGCAATTGCTGAAAGTAGGCACCATTGTACTTGTGAGAGAAGACGGACTTCCACCATTGAAATGGCTCATGGGTAGAGTCATCAAACTTTTCCCCGATTCGGATGGAGTAGTGCGAACTGTGACCATAAAAACAGTTAACGGAACGTATCAACGCCCAACATGTAAACTGTGTGTTCTTCCATTCCCCGAAAATGACTATTGAGTGTTGTTATTTACTTATATACATTTTTTTTTTGAAACCCTTATGGCTTTCAAGAGGGGGACTATGTTATATGATATTTCTAATTGTTTTCGAACTTTATCTCCCTGACTATTACTGAACAGCTTGAAACTGTCATCTGTAACAAGGGTTCGTCATTGGTTCTCCGAATTTATTCTAGCATGTAGAATATATAGTTTTGTCAAGTTACTTAGTTACGAGACAACACGCATCTTTTGAGATCGAATTTTCTTTGTATGTCAAAGTGACAACATTAAAAAAGTTTGTTGGTAAAAATACGAATTATTTTATCACTTCGAATTACAAGAACAAGATTGTGATATTATCACAAATTAACAAGCAGTGGTTCTCAAAGTTGTCTGGACTACGACCCATTTGAAACAAGTGACAAAACTCGGGACCCACCTCTAGGTAAAACAAATGTTACCAATATGAATAAAGGGATTTCTAAATAAAAAACACAATCAATACTCACTTGAATAACTATATCAAAAAGTTATTTCATTGGGAAGGATGAAATTTCTTCCTATGTTTCCCCATTACAGTTTTGACATCTTTACTCTTAATCTCAGTGAGTTTGATATGTCCAATTGATTTCGGTATTCGAAGGGCCCACTAAAGATTCACTCGCGACCCACCAGTGGAAAACCATGTTCTAGAGTATTATTTCATTTGGAATATGTTACAATTACTCGACAAATATCTATGACAACAGTTTCGATTTTTGAGTTTCAGTAATTCTACGAGTGGCTGTGCTAACTTGAAATCAAGTTAGCAAAGCCACCCCTAAGGAAAAAAAGAACGCGTCAAATTTTCATTTCTAGAGGGACTAATTTTGCATGAGGGATCGAGTAATACATCGTTTGGTAGGTCTTACATCCCTTTCGAAAATACTTACAGAGGTAATAGAGGGATGAAAGACCTAAATGATGTGTCACTCGACCAATCATGCAAATGAAAAAATATGTGTGATAGCTGTTGACCGCAAGGGGGTGAAGATTTTCATTTCAAGTTAGTCCCCCTAGATATAAAAATTGACGTGTTCTTTGAATTTTTGAATCACACATCCGTTGCTGACCTACAGAGGGTCTCAAGTTTTCGTTGGAACATACTGTACAGAGAATGGAAGTCCGAACCACTCAAGTTGTAGTTATATAATTGCATCATTAATAAAACGAAAAGATAAGACAAGGTAGAAGCCTATATTCATCGAAAAATAATTATAATAGCTAAGTATATTAACATTGTATTTCAAATTGTATATCTTGACATGAATATTTGTTCAGAAGATTAAGATTCCATATCATCATTCATGTTGGGAATGATATAAAAAGTGGAATTCTTGGTAAGATTTAGATGAGCGACATCGTAATAGTTTGCAGAATATCAATTTCCAAAGTATTCTTCTTGACTCATTATAATAATTCTAATAATGCAAAAACATTCACATTACGTTATCAAATTCAAACATTTTGAACTCGTGGATGGTCCACGAATTTGCCCACCGATCAAGTAGTTTTTATCTCATTGTATATGTGGAAAGGAAGGAAAAATGTAAAAAGACTCGTGGATGAGAATTTTTGCATCATCCACTCTTTCTCATAGAGAATTTAGAAACCATTTCATATCTCACTGAAAAGTCTCATGGATGGAACTTTTTTACAATGAATTGATACTTCTTGATATACTGAATAAGATCAACATATCTCGAATGATTTCGTCGGGCAGTCACCAACACCCCACTCCTACTTTGAGAAAAATGATTCATTATCTCATAAAAAATGTCTCGTGGTTGGTACCTTTTTAACACAACTCCGTACTTCTCGATATGCCAAATAAGACCCACATATCGAATGATTTTGTCGGGCAGTCACTAACCCCTCACTCCAACTTCTAGAAAATTGAAAATAACTCAACTCATTATCCCACTGAAAAGTCCCGTGAATGAAACTTTTTTACTATGAATCCATGCTTCTTGATGTGCTGAATAAGACCCACAAATGGAACGATTATGTCTGACATTCGAAATTATTCATTATTTCACTGAAAAGTCTCGTGGATGGAACTTTTTTGGCATGATTCTGTACTTCTCGATGTGCTGAATAAGACCCACATGTCGAATGATTATGTCGGGCAGTCACCAACCCCGTGTTCCAAAATGACAAGCTCAAAATATATCCAGGACGAATTGAGTTTTTCAATTTTTTACTGATAACACTGAAAAGTGAATTAAGGTTGAAGAATGAAGAATTGCACTGCGGTAACGAGGTCACTACAGTTGAAAATTGTCTCATATGTGGCACGAAGGGACATAAAGTTTAAAGTACTTACTATTGACCCGAAAGCTCGCCCGAAAGTTGTTGGTGAGCATGAAAGTTGGCTTACACGAAAATGAAATGTGCTCGTAAATGACATCGTTAATAAAACAACATGATAGTTACCCAAAGCATTTGTAGTAGGTATCTCCATACTGATCCATACTGAAGAAAAAAAAGAAGTCTGTGGTCGGTGACTGCCCACAAAATCATTCGATTCGTGGACTTATATCAGCACATCAAGAAGAATGTGCAGGTTTTCCAGGATGGTTGAGTATGCGAAGTTTATCTGTTGCTTTGTCGGTATTGAGTTTCGAAGTTTTACTAACATCTCAGTTGGCATTTTCAAGAATGTTACTGCTCCTACTTGGTTCAACAGTTGTCCCCATGCCTTTCTATCACGAAATTTCATGTTTCATTTCGCTAATTTCAAAACGAAACATGATTCGGTTTCTTTGCTAGAAGTCAGACTTGGTTTTAAAATGGGTCTTTCCGTTAATCAGCTGAAGCTCTCACCTCTCCATTAAAAAATGGAGAAAATACCATTAGTAAACTTGCCGTTTTTTCGAAAACGAAAGATTTTTAATCTACCTTAAATATTCCCCAGATAAGAAATGGTGATCTATGGTAAATCAATAATATTCCATTGGCATTCGAAAAAAATACACAAAGATTTTTTGGCTATTTGTCTTGTCGATGTCACTTGACTCATAGACTAACTTCTTTGTTATTGTGAAAATCGGCAACTGATCCCTCTTCTATCGAAAATGATATCATCATTGCTCTCCCGATATATCATCAATCGTTTTTTCTTTGGCATTTCCATCACAATTGATTGAACTGATAGGAATTCCGGGGAATTCCGAGAAGTTTTTTAAGAAACTATCGGCATTATTATTAGGTAACTTCAATTTATCCGCGCAATAATAAAAAAGCTCACAGTAAAATTTGAATATTTATAAAATCATTATTCAAAAACAAAACACATGTGTGAAGTAATCCACTTCCTTTGGACGAAGAAAGTTGGGACTTTTGTTTTGAAAGAGTTTGTGGCGAATTTCCAATTTGAAATTCATTTTGTTCTTCATGATCTGATAGACATTTGATATGTCCCTGGAGGGGTGTGTTGAGGAAGTTTTTACAAATGATTCAATAACTTTTTTCTGAAATAGTACATCATTCTGATTCAAATATATGAATAAGGCATATGAAACAACCCAAAAAAAAACTTTTTTTTTATAGTTTTTGCGGCCTCGAGACGGGTGTGGTTGGGGGTAGTTTTTTCAAATAATCTGATAACTTCTTTCAATGTTATAGCACCTCATTCTGATTCGAGTATATGAATAAGGCATGTGAAACAACCCCGAAAAAAACTTTGTGTCGTAGTAGTTTGTGAGGCCTCGAGAGGGGTGTGGTTGGGGGTAGTTTTCTCAAATAATACGATAACATATTTCAATGGAATAGTTACTTATTCTGATTCAAATATATGCAATTAGTACCTCATTCTGATTCGAGTATAGAAATAAGGCATGTGAAACAACCCAAAAAAACTTTGTAGTAGTTTGTGAGGCCTCGAGAGGGGTGTGGTTGAGGGTAGTTTTTTCAAATACCTAATTCAATAACTTCTTTAAATGGAATAGTACCTCGATCTGATTCGAATATATATGAATTGGGCATGTGAAATAACCCAAAAAAATGTTTGTCGTAGTTTGTGTGTTTGTTTTTGGGGTCAACCTCTGCTTCTGCCTTTATTTTCCTCAATATTTCAAAAATGACGTGTCTTGAAATTTCACTCTACAAGTCGAAGGGACGCCCTTGATTGTGGAAGAGAGACTAGATCATAACTGACAGACAAAACACAGGGTGTCTACATTGTTGCCAGCGGTTACCGAAATTGAAATAAGATGGTTATAGCTCGCGTTATACGATCTGAGTTATATAGTCAATGACTGCAGTCTTTGTATGATTTCTGGAGATTCTTTGCAGGCCCATCATGTTATTCGGACGGTTTTATAGAATTTATCGGTTTGTAATAAAAAGATGATGGGATAGATTGTGGTTCAGAGTCAACTGTCCAGTTTGAATTTATACAGGGTGATCACAGCGATAAAAAATATTCTTTTATTTTCTCAGTAGGTAATGTTGAAGGCTCATCAATAATTTTTGATATCATGGAATATTCGTTTTTGGAAAACAGTTTATTTTTGCTTTATAAGTGATGACAAAAACGTATAAAAAGGATTTTCCCCACAGATTGAATATCCTGTAATCATTTAGCACAAATAAGCGGTTGAAAATAATAGAACTTACTCAATAGACCGTAAAATACCGTTTTTTTTTTCTCAATGAAACATTTTATTTTTTTGATACTCATTTGTTTTAACGGATTCAGAACTTGATTCTATAAGGTAAAATTTCAGGAAAAATGATGCTAATGAATCAAACCTGAGTGGAGTCAGACGATCTGTTCCCTTTATTTTCCGATTGAGACGTTGCATTATATACAGGGCTATTCAAATTCGAGTCTATGCATGGGGATTTCGATAACGGTAAGAGATAGAGGGATGGTTAAATGGGGGCAAAGTAGCATATTTCAGGGGTCAATTATATGGATAAAAAAAATCTGACCTAGCTTCTTTAGTTCTGGAGTTATACAGAAAAAATCGAAAATTTCGAAATTCTTCTTTTGCCTATATCTTTTTATTTTACGAAGATTTTTTTTAAATGTTGCCACTTTGCCATAGCAACTTTCTGTGGGCTATCCAAATATCTGAATAAAAATTATATACAGGGTATCGTATAAATTGGGCAACTCTCAACTTTTAATTTTCAAATATAGACCTGTATCTTTTATTGCATTTTTTTGAATGCCAAGAGTCATGTTTCATATTGAAGTAACATTTTCATCTGAACTACAGAGTGTTTTGGAAATATTGAACTAATATCAGTGATATTCCATAATTTTTTTATTCCATAACAACTGTAATTGAATCATATCAGAGAATGAAAGGTGAATCAGACAAATTGATTCTTTAAGAATAATCAATTTCAGAATTTCCAGATTATCTAGTCTCACTACTTGTTCGGAATAACAATAAAATGAAATCAACAATTCCAAGAGACATTTTTCTTTACCACAATGTAGCAATAGTAGAATAATTATTCATCCCTATGTCGATTGACCTCAGTAGGTATAAAGATCTGTTGTATGTATTCTGCTGAGAACTCACAAACACAATGTGTCACAAACATAACATTGTATTTGATCATATAGCTTTTCATATTTTATAACTAATCACACAAGAACTTGTTTAATTATTATCAAGAATTGGAATAACAGCCATTATAAGTATTCATAATCGAAATAAATGTTCAAATTGGCGACCTTCTCGTTCCAGACATTTACGGAGTCGTTTTTTTATGTTATTATTTGCTCTGAAAATATTTCTTCGCCGTAGTGATGCGAAAGCGTTCATGATTTTAATTCTTAAATCTTCTATATTTTCAATTTCGTTTTGATATATTCTATTTTTTAGTGTACCCCATAAAAAAAGTCAAGTACACTAAGATCAGGGGATCTTGCAGGCCATCTTATAGGCCCATTATTTGCTATCCATCTGTCTTGAAATGTTTCTTGTAAAAATTGATTAACGTCTCTTGTGCAATGTGGGCGAGCTCCATCGTGTTGAAACCACAACCGATTTAAATTAGCAATGGGAATATCATCGAGATATTCACTGAAAGTTTGTCTGAGGAAGTCTAGATAACGTTCGCCATTGAGCGTCCCGGCAAAGATGTAGGGACCTAGAACTCGATCCTTCAAAATTACAGCCCATACATTTAGACCAAAGCGCACTTGAGGTCTCGCTTCTCTAAAATTATTTTCATTGATTTGTGACCAAACATGCTCGTTGTTTATATTGAAAACACCACAATTTGTGAAACGAGTTTCATCCGGCGTCTTTCGGCGTCTCCTGGATACAATTTATGAACAATTTTAACTTTATAGCATTTGAATCTGTTTTTTCTCAAAGTACGCCATACTGTAGTTTGCGGCAAATTCAATTCCTCAGCAAATTGAACTGTTGATTTTGATTGATTTGTATTGATCTGAAATATGGAGATAAGCCTAATTAACATTTTTTCAGTATTACCTACTTACCGCTTGAAGTATGTTTTCCTGTTATTCAATAGGAGTTTTGTTCCCATATTTTCTCCTTGGTTTTCTGAAAGATCCATATTCGCGAAGGTTTCTGTCCAAAATTCTGAAATATGTGGGATGCGGCTGATGTCTTTCTGGGTACAGATCTAAATAATTTTCAGCGGAAAGATGAATGTTCCTATTATTTCTGTAGAAAACGTTAACCATATCTCTTTTCTGCTCTGTGGGGAAACCCATTTTCAGTACTAACAGATTTTTCATCAAATACCAACGATAATTTCCAAGAAACTGTCAAAATATTGACAAGTGAGGTGAACTAAATATTTATTTTCAAAGCATACTATGGTTTAATCATAATTGTTGTATATAGCAACAGAATGCCCATGAATTTTCTGAAAAATATAGGTAGTTCGAAAAGTGAGTAACAATGAAATATTTCCAAATTGGTGTCTGGAGTATGAATATTGTCATTCGAATATTTTTTTTGCAATGATTATATGCACATACACGTACTAGGGAGAATAAATTTTCACATTTTCGCACATTGATCATGGGTTGCGTGAACTGAAATGTGGATGAATTCTTGAAGAAGACATTCTTCGTCGAATAATGTTGATTTTCTTCCAAATCCTAGGCACTCTATACCTTATTCTATGATATTTTTTTCAAATTAGAGCTGGAATTTAAAAAAAATGTTGAAATTTTACTGGTAATAGTTCAATATTTCCAAAACACTCTGTAGTTCAGATGAAAATGTTACTTCAATATGAAACATGACTCTTGGCATTCAAAAAAATGCAATAAAAAATACAGGTCCGTATTTGAAAATTAAAAGTTGAGAGTGGCCCAATTTATACGATACCCTGTATTCTGTATATAATTTTTATTCAGATATTTGGATAGCCCACAGAAAGTTGCTATGGCAAAGTGGCGACATTTAAAAAAAATCTTCGTAAAATAAAAAGATATAGGCAAAAGAAGAATTTCGAAATTTTCGATTTTTCCTGTATAACTCCAGAACTAAAGAAGCTAGGTCAAATTTTTTTTATCCATATAATTGACCCCTGAAATATGCTACTTTGCCCCCATTTAACCATCCCTCTATCTCTTACCGTTATCGAAATCCCCATGCATAGACTCGAATTTGAATAGCCCTGTAGATGATTTATTTTGTTTCCGATTTAATAAATATCAGCCTCGATATGTATAATCCGATATTATTCAGATTGTGTCATAATCATGACATGCTCTACTTAAAAGTCTAAAGTTTATGTTCCACTCAGAAATCCCGAAAAAAACTTTTGTGTGAATGTTTCGAAATATATCTTTCATATTTCGTCGGGTTTCCTCAGAATTCCCACAATTTTCGTCATTTGGTTCTGAAATTTTATCGATATTTCTTCAAATTGACATATTTTTTCTGTATGAATTCCGGGAAATTCAGGGGAATTCCGAGGGAAGTCCGGTTTACGGGAATTCCAGTGTACACATTTTCCCTCAGTGGTCAACCCCTCGACATTTTGTTAACCCCTTTATTGTGATCTTGGAAACATTCTTCTGTTTCTCTCTCAGGTATCATTCCCATACAAAAATCAAACTCAGAACCTCTTTCGTCTGGGTTCACGGTTCACAAACATCAGTTTTTTTTTCATCATGTACACATGAAGATAAAAAATGAACTTATATTAGTTGTAGGTATCTGGAATGTCCGAAAAGTTTTTTTTTTCAATTTGTTTAAATACGCCACTATTTTTTGAACATAGGAACTGAAAATTCATTATAGACAAAAAACTTGTTAATA
The DNA here is from genome assembly GCA_032362365.1 of Zygogramma bicolorata. Classification (NCBI taxonomy): domain Eukaryota; kingdom Metazoa; phylum Arthropoda; class Insecta; order Coleoptera; family Chrysomelidae; genus Zygogramma; species Zygogramma bicolorata. Next base: position 191,833 of record JAVJAQ010000825.1, read on the forward strand.
GAGCTTTATATTGCGGGAGTCAAGTTCGGCGTTCGAGTGACTTGGGCTTCAAAAACTCACCATTTTACTATAGATATTTATATTTATAAAGAAATGGCGTATTCCAAAAATTTAAATAATGTTCTTTGCTAACAAGCGGAAGACCAGGGTTCTCTTTTCTTCAATATGTGCTTATTAACGGATGTCAAGAATTACTTATATAAACAAATTTACGATCCTGAAATTCCTGAACATACATAGACTGGAGTTAGAGTATATCTGTGAATGACAACGTGATTCCTATAATGTCATCGGCTCTTTTCGGGAAGAAGCAACTGCGCTTCAGAAAATGGCTTGTGAATTGTGAATCTGAATTATGGCATCAATTCATTTTCTTCAATTGAAGCCAATGAATTGAATTCACCTTCACAGTGTGATATTCAATTTCATATAAGTATATACCTAGTGAGTAAAGTAAACCTTTATAAATGACTACTCATTGCACAATGAGGGAGAGAGTGACATCAATTTCAAACTCTCACAGAAGAGAAAGCAGAATATTCCTAGATAATAGGTAGTAAAATGATAATTTAGAGTAAGAGAAAGGAAGAGATGTGGTTTTCATGTTAGTTATATACCTCTGTATTCAATGTATTCAATCATCAACTATTTAAGTGCTGATTTATACCATACAACTGAAATAACTGAGTTCAGCATTTAAAATCATTTCAAATTGGGAATACAGCACTGAATTGATAATTATAAGCCACATCTTATTCTGGACACTATTTCATTCACCCCTGTTACTGTTAAATTGTTTCCCATTCATTATATACTGAGTGCTGAGATGGGTATCATTTCATATGACTCACCTGTAACCACTGTAAATCTAATTCAGTAATGTGCAATTTTGGTAAGGAAAATGCTTCCTCCTTAGCACTGGCAAGCATATGCTTTGGTACAAATAGTTCCGAAACACATTCATCTTCCTGTACAAATGGTAATACACCATTTTCCTGTAACATTTCTACCACTTGCATTGTAGACTCTTCAATAGTGAAACCAATGGTTTTCACAACTAACTCAGGATGTTCTGGAATCTCATAAGGTTGATCAATACCAGTAAATCCTTTGATCACCCCTTTTCGAGCTTTTAGGTATAATCCTTTTGTATCTCTATGTTCACAAACCTCCAAAGGAGTGTCCACAAATACCTCAAAAAACATAAGATCACTATCTCTGTGTATACGTCTTGCCACTTCTCTATCCTCAGCGTTGGGTGAAATGAAACTACACAGACAAATTTGGCCTGCATCAGCAAATAGTTTTGCTACTTCAGCAACTCTACGAATATTTTCTTCTCGATCTTGCTTCGAGAATCCTAGATCTTTATTCAAGCCTGTGCGAAGATTGTCCCCGTCAAGTCCATAGGCTGGTATTCCATGTGATACCAAATATGCCTCTAATTCGAAAGCTATCGAAGTTTTACCTGCGCCAGAGAGTCCAGTAAACCATACTGTACAGCCTCTGAATCCCCTCAGATGACCAAGGATTTGTCCTCGTTTTGCTCTTGATACATGATGTTTTTGTTCAGTAACATTTGTTGCAACTTGCATACACGTTTTCTGTTTCTTGTAAATATCTTGGGTACTTGCCATATTTGCCACCTTTCAAATGCCACTGTTTCTCACTACTGAACTTAATTGATAACAACTTTCGCAGGTAAGTCGGTCACGTCTTGTTCAAACAGTGTATGATATATTATGATCAGTGTTGTTCCTATCGTAATTCTGATTGTACTGTCAAATGGTGTAGAATTGTACAGTTTTTCAAAGAATTGTACAGTCGCCATCTATTTTCGTGATTTTAAAGCTGATTATATTTACAGTGTCATGTTTCACAATGACAGTGACAAGTGACGCCAGAGACAAAACTAGTCTCACGGAACAATAAACTTACTCTTTCATAGAATTTCATATTTTGGGTGATTTGGTGTGATTTTTTTTGCCAACAAGTGAGGAATTGAACTCAATATCGAATGGCAGTCGAATTGTACAGTTTTGTACAGATTTTTTGATTGTATTGCCTTGGTACAGTTTAACATTCAAATGTACAGCTTTCTGTACAATTGTACACCCTGGAACAACACTGATTATGATAGTATTTACTTTACTTTTTTAGAACGCTCCTAACCTAAAATGCCACAGCACAGACTGACAGTTATAGACTATTAAATGTCAAACATAGACAGACATATGTCAAATAAAATGACCAATGTGAAGTAAACGGCCAAAGCTGGCTACTAAATTTACCGAAAATTACCGGACGATCATACCAGTGGAGTAGCTTCCCCCTTTTTAAGAATTGTTAAGGATATGAATAAATCGATTGATTCTCCTAAGTTAAACAGTCTAGTGCTGCATTCTCACAAATTCATTGCAAAGAGGAAAAAATCAAGACAGAGGTGAATTGAATTTTATCACAAGACATAAAACATGACGAATGGAGTATCTGTGATTCAGCAACAAATTTCCCCTAGTTGTTGAAGATTTCGGATTTTTCAGTGTAGACCCAACTGACTCATTCCGCAAGCGATTCTTCTTAGGGAGCTGCATTGTATGTCTCAAGGAATAAATTTCCACTAGTTTCATTCAGACAGTCCCTGGTTATAATAATGATAATAGTAAAAATTATTTCTTTTTTAAAATACACCCCCCTGATCAAATTCGCGATTCTTTTTAGAGAGCTGCATTCTATAGGTCTTCGGCAACAAATCCCTCCTAGTTCCATTTGGACAGCCACTGGTTATAATAGTATCGATATAAAAAAAATCCCAGTGTACACCCTACTGATCAATTACCCAAGCGATTATTCTCATTCAGCTGAATTCTGTATATGTATCGGCAACAAAATTCCTCTCAGTTTCATTTCATCAATAGGCATTCGTTTAATTGATAATTATAATTAAAGAATGGTTTTCAATGTAAATTCTTTTGTATTGACAAACATTGAGTTTCGTTCTTATGATTTTCATTTAATAAATTCAAAGGGGTTACCAATCAAATCGAGATGCTTTGTATTTTGGTGCCGCATCAGTAAAGAAGGAGTCATGGGTTGGTTAGAGTGTTTCAAGACATACAACACATTGAAAAATAGGAATGCTACTGGTTTCAGACCCTGGCTTCAATATGAAACCATAATAAGTAGCTTTCATTTCAATTACGATTGGCCGGTGTTTAGCACAATCCTTTAAAGTAGAAGAGGACGTCAGAAATAGTTTTATAGTTCAGTTTTCGTATACGAAATATCAATCGCAATATTTCAAACCAGCTTCTACTCGGAGACGAATGATATACAATAGCTTCCTCAAGCAGGAGCATGAAACTAATCCTAACACTGTTTCATTTCAAATTTATATAATAATTTTATATCCGACTGCCCCGTTTACAAACAGCGAATTTAAGAATCACATCGTAACGCGTTCGGTTTTACTCGCTTCCTAGATTTGTTAATATAATATAATAGGTTTGTTGTGAGGCGGAAGAGCTTAGGCATGGGAAAAGCACACAAAAATAGTGCCCAACTATGGATACTTTTTTTATTCATTGACTCTAAGAAAGATAGAAAAAAGTTCCACAACGCTCCATTCACATGTTACTAAATAAAAAACACTCCATTCGTCATGTTTATGTCGTGTGTAAAAATTAAATTCCTCTCTATCTCGATTTTTGCTCTTCTCGATCAATGATCAATTGTTAAGAATCAATATTCGCAGCACAAGACTAATTAATTTAGAGAGAAGCTATTTATTCATATCCTTAACAATCCCCAAAAATGGGGTAACTACGCCACTGGTATGTTCGTTCGGCAATCCTCGGAAAATTTAGCAGCCAGCTTTGGCAGCTAACTTCACATCGATTTCAAGTTTCGGTTTTTTTGTGTTGGTAAGGTTGGGTGTTCGTAAGAAAGCCTTGAGCACAGGGTGAGGTGTTCTCGATTATAATCTTTGAGGTGTTCTGTGTTCTGTGTCTCGAGGTAGGTATTCTACGTTCTACTTCTGACTTCTGTATGTCTATAATCTATAATAACTAAATAACCTCTCAAATCAAAATGCACCTGAAAAATGTTTTGGAAGTTTTTGAAAACAATTTTACCACAATATCAACAGCAGCTCTTATTTTGATACCATGCTACACATGGAAGTCACTTTATTCTAGTTACAAATCCTTGAAGCGCAAGTATGATGAGGATATTTTATTTGGTAAAAAACATAATTGTGTTGTGATGTATAGTGGCAATAAGGGCATGAGTGGGTGGCCTCCTTACTTAGAGAGAATTGTTGCTGATATCAGTAGTGAAAACTGGTGTGACCATTTGTATGAACCGATTATTTATTTTATTGATACATCTAAAATTTCTTTGAATGTTGCTGTTATGATGATAACTGTAAAGAAAATTTACCAGGCTCTAATCAATGCACAGAAAAGAGGGGTCAAGGTGAAACTTCTGCTGAATTATGAACATTGTGAGAATATGTTACCTGATATTAGAAAATGTATTAAAGAAGGTGAGTATTATAGGTCTTGAGTTCTTGCTTCTTCCATGCGATTTTCAGGACTAGAAGTACAACTATATATCTCACAAAAGCCAAAATTATCTAATATCATGCATTACAAATATATGGTAAAAGATTACTCAAGAACAAGTGGATATGTTTTGGTTGGATCAATGAATTTCACGAGTACAGCATTTTTAGAGAACTATGAAGATCTAGTAATATCCTCAAATCACTACTTGGTTGGAGATTTTTATAATAATTTTGAGAAATGTTTCAGTTTCGTTAAGGAAGATAATGAGGTTCTGATCAACAAAACAATGCTTCTGGATGCAAATCTTGTTTAACATTATTCCTCCTACTATTTTTCAATATATTGTTACTTTTGTGGTTGATCTGTTTCTTGAAAATAACCTTGTTGAAAAAAAATGTGATAACTTTTATATTTCAGTAAGAGGATTGTGTCAGATTATCAGGACCATGTTTGCCATACTGGTAGGTGACAGTTGTAGAGCTGCCTTTAAAAGCAACAGATTTGCACAAAATATTTGATGGAATAATCTCTGCTTAATCAGCTTTATAATTACTTCAGAGAAAAACAGTTATCGTATCTGGTCCAAGAAAGATTTTTCACACATCCTATCCACATGAGGGAACTTTATGAACTTACCAAGTTTATGATAGTAGATTATGTGTGATAGTATATTATGTAAAGATCATGTAATAATAGTTATTAACACATAAAGCATTAACTAAGATATATGTATGTATGGTTTACGCCAGTGTATTAGTAACCATTACATGAGAGTAGCATACGCTATTTTACGCTTTTTTTTCTACACCCGATAAATGATGAAGAACTATGAATTTTATATTTGTGTTGTGAGTTCCACTGATTTAGAAGGAATATTAACATTTATTTCATTTTATTATTTCATTATTGCTTGTTTCAGTAGAGTTCAACATTTGTTCCGTAGTTTTCTGGGTATTGTTACCTACCACAATCTGAAAAAATAAGAATTAATATTTGAATCTATACAAGTGTAGAAGGGCATATATAATTATATATATATATATATATATATTATTTTAATATTATATATATATTATTTATATATTATATACCGTGTGTCACAGACTCATAGTACACCCCCGTTTTCTCCTTTGTTTTTCTAGATATATTTTTGAAATTTGGAACATTGAATATGCTCACTGAACAGCATTTCTCGACATATCTGTAAGAAAAAAATAACTTCCAATTTTTCCGGAAATGACATCAACTTTCGATTCTTGAATGGGACACCCTGTATATTGTTACATGATCGGCTAGGGATGATCATGAGGAATCCAACGATACCAGGTTTGATGATGTTATCTCCAATGACTGCGGAGATATCGTCATTTATTTTATCCATAAGCTCAACGAGTAGGAGAGAGAAACTTTTTCTGGCGGGTCAATCCAATTCTCTCTCCCACTCATTGAGCTTATGAATAAAATAAATGGCGATATCTCCGCAGTCATTGGAGATAACATCATCAAACCTGGTATCGTTGGATTCCTCATGATCATCCCTAAACGATCATGTAACAATATACAGGGTGTCCCATTCAAGAATCGAAAGTTGATGCCATTTCCGGAAAAATTGGAAGTTGTTTTTTTCTTTCAGATATGTCGAGAAATGCTGCTCAGTGAGCATATTCAATGTTCCAAATTTCAGAAATATAGCTAAAGAAGCAAAGGAGAAAACGGGGGTGTACCCAGAGTCTGTGACACACGGTATATATATATATATATATATACTCTTGCTTGCCCTCTTGGTCGATGAAATCCATATCTATCACTGGCATCCGATCATCATTGTCTGTAAGCAAATGTTATACATAATATTTTTTTACATAAAAAATAATCGCATAAAATTTTTTTATAATTTTAAAACCTACAAACAATATAATAATGAAAGAACATAATTTTGGAATGATTTTGAATATTATTGATAAAAACCATACATATGTTATAATAAAAAGTTTGTTAAAATTCAAATCAAAACTTATCCAAAAAATAAACATGAATTAATAAATATTGAATATAATCCCGACATGCAGTACTTTCTTTTTCTTCGATTGTGATTTCGCTGTCTTACCATTTGGACAATTTTTTTTTATCCTCTTTTCATCCGTTATCTGTCGGGTGCAATTCAGTTGGAACAGCAAGATGCGCATGGGCCCAAATATAAGCGATATACATCGTTCGAAGCAAATAATATTGCAGTTCGATTTTGCAAAGTGGTAAAGCAGACCAGCATCTATATTTTTTGCTGGCATATGGAATATGTCATCATTGCGTAAGATACTGTACGTTTTCAAAAACAGCAGGCCTTGATTACATATAATCTAGTTCCTAAATTGAAGATAGTGACTTATAAGTTGTACGGTTCATAATTATGAAGCAGGTCATGAAATAAAACATAAATTAGCTAAGTACACAGGTTTCAAATCAAATTTTACTTCTACACTTCCTTACAACCTCTCCACTCTTTCAAATACTCTAAAAACCTGAAAATGTACGATGAGTCACTATCTACAATTTATGAACTATAAAAAGAATATAACGAAGGTTCTCTCAGTCTTCTGAGTTAACTATAATCTACGTATGAATTTTACTTTTGGCATTTGCGTGTGCAAATGTTCATTATTCATACTTCAATGTATACATATTTACTGTTGAGATTCAGATATATACATATTTGAAAGTGTTATTTGCCACGAGAGAGAAGCAGTTTATGCCTTGAGTTAGGCGCAACGCGTCGCGCCCATATACGCACTATTAAATTGATAAAGATCGCTAGAAAACCAAGAAAGCTAAAACTCCGTAAAGTAATAGTTATCTGAAACATACTCTAAAATAATAGTCCGCTGAGCTTTTCGCAATGGAAAAGTGTTCAGCTTTCGTGAAACTGTTGGAGTCGACATATCCCCAAATGTCAGCGTTCTAATTATTCTACAAACCAAATCTTAGCTTCCTTTATATTTGTTTTTTTGTATTATATTTATACATGTGTGGGTGGCTGCCGCGGCTACACCCACCGCTACCACGGATGCTGAGGTTCACCTCAACACGACATAAACTTTAGCCAAAAATCTTATACTTAAAACAATTCACTCAAAATGGCAGCTGCCTCTTGGACTATTACCACCCCAATTATTTCGAAAATGAGAGAAGACACTTTCGAAGGTGAAAAAATCTTACAGGCCGGCAAAAATTCTTGGATGTTGGAGCGTCCAGGGGTAAAACTCGAATTTTATTATTTTTGGCGGCATAATATCGCAGCATTCATTGTGGTGCCACCGTCAACAAAGGAAATAAATTCACAAAAAATACTCGATTCCATAAAGTCTTCATTCAAGGAAAAGCTTTCTAATTAAGTTTTGTTTTAAAATCCGTTCATGTTGAACCTTTAAATTTAACTATGTATTCACTCAAGTGAAACAAAAAGGAAAATTTTGTTTATATTTTCAAAATCATAGTAAAGTATTAACACTTTTGAAGAAATCCAGAAACGCTTGCATAATTAATTCTAAATCAAAATTTCAACAATTGGCAGAAATATTCAATGAAGTTTGTATTATAGAATTATACAGAATATTAAAATTTTCGATCCTTACCTTAAGATCAGCGCACGAGAAATGGACCGAACAAAAGCCTACCACTCTCGAGTTGATAGTGGGGGAGGTAATTAATACGTGTGACCTCAATACCGAAACTCGTGGCAAATAATGTCGCAATTTCTACGACTTATTTATGCGATGTTTTGAAAACCATAAAAAGTAATGGGGAGCTAGGCAATTAATGTCGCAATTTTTACGACTTATTTATGCATTGTTTTGAAACCCATAAAATCTAATGGGGCAGCTGTTCAAGCCACTTCCTAAAGCTTGCGAAATTCGCAACTCAAAGGAATCTTTCTTTGTTCGATGGGGGATATAAAAACATTTGCGAATTTCAAATTCATCAGTAGAGTCAAGTCAGCCAGTCAGTAAAGTTCAGTTCAGTCAAGATCAGTACAGTAGTCATGAGTCTAGTGGCTCGTATCAAAATTCTATTGTTCAAGTGAGTGATGTAATTTATACCTGAAAGTACAGTAATGATGGTAACCAAACAACTCAGTGCAGTAATAAATCAGTCGCTAGAAGTGCTAAACGTTAAACTGAAGTACACTCAGAATCGCTCCTCAAAATGTGTAAGTCTAGCCGTTAAAGTCGAAGCGATGATATGATTATTTATGTACCATGTCCGTACGAGATTGTAATGAACGAAATTATGTGAGTTCTATTGACTTGTCGACGTATTTTGTATTTTCTAATCATCGATTTTGGACCTTATGTACTCCCTGCCTTATTTGTTGAATGTTCGAGATGCCGCTTATCCAAAACAAATTAAAAACTGTTGAAAATTCCGCCAATTGTTATTATTTCCACCAGGAATTCACGAACTAAAAATAATCATGTGCGACTGGGTATTTAACATCTGAAGGACCGCTCGCCTTTTTGCCAACCAACGATACCCGGTCGTCACATTTGGTGTCAGATTGTGTGGGGTGAATTCTTTGGTTAATTCATAGGTAACCCCTATGAATATACGGAAATAATTAACACGTAAACATTTGGCGAGGAAAAAAAAATATTTGACAAAGGAAAATTCATAATGGAGAACGAACCGGTTCAGGAGGAAAAGAAAGAGATAATTTTCCCAGTTACATTCAACATTGATTCTATTCCAAATTTTGATGGTAAAACAAATATAAATGAGTTCATACAAATCATTGACGAAACTGCCAATATCGCAAACTGGACAGAGAATCAGAAAGTCGCAATAGTCCGATTGAAATTACGTGGGCTAGCAAAACAATTTTTGGAATCAGAACCCAGCCTGAAAACCACTAAATCTTGGGAAGAATTAAAAAAGGGTTTGAAAACACATTTTGGCGTTGTACAATATCCAGGACAGGCCCTAAAACAATTTTTAGAATGTCGCCAACGACATGGAGAGACATGCCGACAATTTCTAGCAAGATTGAAAATAGTAGCTCTTAAAACCCTCAAAGTCACAGAAGATCCAGCCGTAAACATCATTTTGAAACAACAATGGGAGCAAAGCCTTGTTACCCAATTTGTCATGGGTTTATTGAACCCGATAAGAAAAACTGTTTTATCATCACAACCCGATTCAGTGGAAGAAGCCATTGAAACAGCTGAGCGGGAAGAAATCATCGAAGAGATGACCAAACCCCAAGGGAGAGAATGTCGTGGAGTTTTTGCTAGTACGAGTGGGGAACAACGCGTGGAAAATACATCCATAAAATGTTTTAAATGCGATAAAAATGGTCATATTGCTAGAAATTGTCCTACATATGAAAATGACAGGAATAAAAATTTGTGCTATAAATGTCACAAGCCAGGTCACAGAATCCGAGATTGTGCAAAAGGCAAACCATGGGAACTCAGAGCATACAGACCAGAGAGAGACGAGCGAAATTATTTCAATCAACCCAGAAATTTCGAAAACAGGAGACCAGGACAATACAGGGATACATATACGGCCACGAGAGATTTTCAGCCGAGAAATGGACCGCCTGCAAGGAATTTAAACCGCGAAGCGGCTGCATTTCAACCCCGCAATGTAGCTGCCCCCTCTCAGAACGATGCTTAGATACTGGATTGGCAAGGATACTTAGTTGCACTCAGGAAGACGAAAAACCCCGAAATATTGCGCAGATATGGATTCAAGGCGAATTATATACTGCTATGATTGATTCTGGGGCACAAGTATCCTTAATAAAGCCAGACGTCGTCAAGGGGTTTAGAATAGATAGGACAACCGCATTTAATATAATTGATATACAGGGTAGAAAAATACCAGATAAGGGAATCGTGAAGATGCCCATCACGTTAAGTCGAGAAAAAGTGATTGAACACGATTTCATTATAATTGAATCAGGAAATTTCGATGCAGATTTATTACTAGGATTGGATTTTCTGCAGAAATTCGAAGTGAAAATTGATTGGGGAAATGGATGTATGTATTTGTTAGAGGAAAAAGTTGAGTTGATGGTAGAAAAAAGATTAATAAGGAACACAGGAAAATTTTATGATGACAGGATGCGAGAGATGGAAAACGAATTGAAGGAAATGAAAATTGAAATGATGAAAATGCAAAGATTAGTTAGTGAAAAATTCAAGAGCGACGCGAGTTCGAGGTCACCGTCAATGACTGAGGATTCCGCGACGTCGGGGTGTGACGACCCCTCAGAAATCGAGAACAACAGACTTCGTATGAATCTTTCACCTATACTACAAACAAGGAACTTGGCCAGTTCCAGCAGTTCATCAGAAGTTTCTAGAAAAAAATCAACCACCGGTGGAAATAAAATTAATACGAAAAAGGAAACTGGAAATGAAGTGAATAAGAAAAAGGAAACTAGAGATAAAGTAAATAAGGAAACGAGAAATAGAGAGTACAAGGAAATAGAAAATGAAGAGGAAATTGAGGAAATTGAGGAAAAAGATGAAGATAAAAATAAGAGAATACAAGGAATTCCAAGAGAGTTAGAAATGAAAGGAAGCGATACTTTAGTCGATCTCAAGAACGACAATGACGGACAGACAGAAACTGCTTCAAGAAGCTATTCTGAAACCGAAAAAGTCGTTACTGATGGGGTAGGAATTTATTTGTCCAAGGATTTAATTATTCCTGCTCGGAGTGTGACTATTTGTTTCGCTAAATTGCAGAAAGGTCCTGCACTGACTTCGGAAAATGTAATAATAGAAGGAGGAGAAACTCAACAAGGAATTATGGTGGCAAGATCTGTTTGTAAATTACAGGATGACATCCCCATACAAGTTATGAATATTTTAGAGACTGAACTATTAATTCAGCGGAATTATGTTATTGCCAGGGCATACGAAACTGATACCGAGGAAGAAAAATTATACGAGGATGCCAAAATAATACGAACAGTTAGTAATGTGGAAGAACACACAATTCTACAACAACTGCAATTAGATCAGCCTAGAGAAGAAAAGGATCGAAAGCTATGTGAGCTAGTAAAAGAATATATCGATGTTTTCAAGGCCCCAAACCAAAAACTGACGTGTACTAGTCAGGTGAAACACAGAATTATCACGGAAGATGTACCACCTATAGCTAAAAGACCATATAGAATTCCATATCACAGGCAAAGTATTATGAAAAAGGAAATACAGGACTTGTTAGATAATGATATTATAACAGAGTCACAATCGCCTTGGTCATTTCCTGCCATTTTGGTCGAAAAGAAATTACATCCTGGAGAGGAACCTCAATTTCGACTATGCATTGACTATAGAAGTCTGAATGCTATTACTAAGGCTGATTTCTTTCCTTTGCCTCACTTACAGGATACAATTGATCAACTTTCAGGGAATACCCTTTTCAGCGTATTGGATTTGGCAAGTGGGTACCACCAAATAGAGTTGGATGAAAGAGACCGAGAAAAAAGTGCTTTTTCTACTCCTGATGGGCACTACGAGTTCAAGAGATTACCGTTTGGGTTGTGCAATGCTCCTAGCTCTTGGATGAGATTTATTTACGCCGTTCTGTCAAAATTGACAGGTATAGAGTGCCTAGTTTACCTGGACGATATCATAGTTTTCAGCGGAGACAATCTTGAGGAGCATCTCAACCGATTACGAAACGTATTCGAAAGATTACGAACCGCCAACCTCAAATTGAAACCCACGAAGTGTCATTTCTTGCAAAAAGAAACCAAATATTTAGGGCACATCATATCTGGAGAAGGCTGTCGCACAGATCCAGAGAAAACTGAAACAATAAAAAACTATCCAGTACCAACGACGGTAAAAGAAATACGTGCATTCTTGGGCCTTTGTGGATTCTACAGAAAATTTGTACCCAAGTTTTCCGAAATCGCCCAACCATTGACACATTTGACAAAGAAAGAAGTAAAGTTCCATTGGGGAGAGTCACAGGAACAAGCTTTTCAACAACTGAAAAACGCACTCATAACTCCGCCGATCCTGAAGTACCCTAACTTTCAAAAACCGTTTATTGTCACCACGGACGCTAGTGGAACGGCTATCTCTGGTATTCTAAGTCAAGAATATGACGGCCACGAACTACCGATCTGTTACAGCAGTAGAACATTAAATCAAGCAGAACGGAGATATTCAACCATCGAAAGAGAGTGTCTTGCTGTGGTTTATGCAATTAAAAAATACCGCTGTTATCTAGTAGCAAACCATTTCATAGTTTACACAGATCATAGGCCTCTGGTCTACTTACTAACTATAAGAGATCCAAGTTCAAGGTTAGCTAAATGGGCAATGTCACTCATGGAGTACAGTTTCAGTATCAAATATAGGCCAGGGAAAAGCAATACTAATGCCGACGCTTTAACAAGACTGAGAACTTCCGATCAACCACAACAATCTCAAGAAAGTACAGTAGCTTACGTGGAAACTCGAAAAGAGGAACTAGAAAGCCAGCCCATGACAACCGTGATATGGACAGCCGAAGAACTCAAAATAATGCAAGAAAACGACCCAGTTTTAGGCCAAATTATAGCACAACTCACAGACAACGACGAACGTTATTATATCAGCAACGAGGGTGTTCTTTATTTAAAAAGAAAAGACAATGAAAGGCATGACAAAGTATGTGCGCCCAAGGTAATAATAAAAGATATCTTGAGAATATATCACGATGCTCCTACTTCTTCGCATATCGGACAAAGAAAATTAATGGATTCAGTCGCAAGAGATTTTTATTGGAGAGGCATGAAACAAGACATGATTAATTACTGTAATGCCTGTCATTCGTGTAATTTAAGGAAAACTCATTATCAACCACCCGCCGAGTTGCAGAAATTGCCAGTACCATACTCAGTTTTTGGACGTATTTCAATGGATATAGTTGGTCCATTAAATCGCACCCGAAATGGTAACAAATATATATTGACAGTGATGGATTATCTCACGCGATATCCTGAATGCATTGCTATACCTGATATTACTGCAACTACTGTCGCTAAAGCCTTTGTCACACAAATAATAACGAGACATGGCGCACCAAAGCAGTTACTTACTGATATGGGGAGCCAATTCACTTCCAAACTATTCAAAGAAATTTGCAAAATACTTCATGTTCAAAAACTACAGACAACACCTTATCATCCGGCTTGCAATGGGATGATTGAAAGGATGCACAAAGACATGAAAACCATGCTGTCTCACTACGTAAATGAAGATAACGACTCATGGGACGAATGGTTATGTTTCGTCATGATGGCTTACCGAAATTCAATTCACGGATCAACAAAAGAAACGCCATTTTACCTTCTGTTTGCAAGAGATATGAACCTACCTCACCATCTAACTATACGAGAAAACCGAGTTAAATACGACCTGGACGAAAATTACGCCACCGAAATGACTCAGCGAATACAAATAGCTCATGAAAATGCTCGCAACATGTTAGAGAAAACCGCGGAAAAACAGAGGCTGAAATTCAATGTTAAAGCCAAAAATAAGGAATTTAAAATTGGGGACAGAGTGTACCTGAACGACCCAGCAAAGAAAGGTAACAAAATAGCAAGCAAATTTTATCCCAAATGGACCGGACCTTACCGAATCATTAAACAAATAAGCCCGGTGAATTATATTATAAAAATTATAGGAGGAACACAAGAACAAACAGTTCATTCCAATCGACTTAAACTTTATAAGGGCGCCTACGAAGACGAGTTAAGTAGCGCCTCCGAAAACACCGACAGCGAAGAACAAATTCTGGATGACCCAGTATATGCGAATGACGAATATCAAATTTCGCCCGAACCTGCAGATATCGAAAAAAGCCAACATGCTTGTAGAGAGCGCTCGGAGAACGAATCCAACAGCGATGCCGATACTAATATTTCCGAGGAAAATAGCGAACAAAATAACAACGCTGACCCTGAAAACGTAGACTCTGATTCAGAATCTGTCACCGAGATTGAACCGATAGTACCCACCTACAATCATCATCATACAAGATCGAAAGGACCAGCACCGGAACATGATTGGGTCCTGAAAAAACGATTTTAATAAAAACGTGTGTAGTAAAAGAGGAATGCCTTCCACAAGCCGACAACACCGTTTTACCGAGATGCATATTGCGGTATACAGCACCACTAGTGTCAAAAGGAGGCACCGAGTATTGATTTTTAGACAAGGATTTCCCGATCGTCTCTGTCTTAGACTTGAGAGTGGCACGCGCGCGCCGATATGATTTAAAAATGAAACCAAGAAATGATGGGACAAATAAACAAATTCAACCGACAACGGCAACGGATAATAAAATAAATCATTCTCCTGAAAAGCCGCTAGCAGAGCTTGAAAATGCATCAATAGTACCCAAAGATGAATCTGTAATTGCATTTTCGGAATTGCATGAAGAATTACATAACATAGGAAATCCATTTAGAAGTACAGGGCAGTTCGAAAAGTAATGTTTATACTACGAAGAACGCTAGATTGATAGTTGTTTATTTGAGATACATAAGGCCTCAAATACTTTTACTCCAGCACATCGTTATCGTAAATATTAAAAACGCTAAATCGGCAGAATGGACATCAGAGACAAAGTGCGGTCGAAATGAGGATAACAAAATAATATTTATAAAAAAAAATACGCTTAACAAACACAGTTCTAGACGCGTTCCATCAGAAAGATAAACAATCTCAAGTGAAGTTTCATACTCGGCTAAAGAAAAAATGTTATTGCTAGGAAGAAAAATCTATATAAATGGGACTTTCAATGCGCGAGGGGACAGTAGAAGTTCACGTCGCGAGTGTTGAGTTCTTAACTTTAAATCAAATGGATCAGTTAATTGAGTTAGTGAGGTCTATGCCGAATACGGAAGAAAAATACGCGTTACTGATGGTAATCGTAACCCAACTAGTGCGGGAGAGACCTTACCTGTCCGAACCAGCAGTTTATTCATCCTATCAGTTGGGTTACAACCTATTATATAGCATGATTTTTCATGCCGAATTATTTCGCGTGTCCGTATGCCTGGGGAAGCACGGTTGTACTTGTTTATGGTGTGAATTAGCCGGTAGACCACCATGCCCGTGCGAGAGGTGTACGCAGATTCCAGAAACCCCTGTCCCAGAAGTAACAGAAGAAGGAAGTGTCAACCCACAACGACTTTCCCCAACTTCACTCCTAGACGAAGGATGCCGTTGCGTACTATGCAACCCACCGCCTCCGCCTCGAGTTTTTGAGGGGCGATTCCAAGACGGGCCCAATCAAGCATTTTATGCCCGGCAGTATGGAACATCCCCGCTTCAATCTCCAAGGGCTGACGTAGGGATAATAGCAGCCAACCCCTCTCCTGACCCATTCAATGGGCAGTTGGAACCTCAGAGTCCACCGCCTCCAGAGTGGGACGACATGTGGGCCCATATGCATAGGCCCTTTTATCCAAGTTCAGGGATTCTCTGAGCACTCAGAGGAAGCAGCCCCTCTCATCGACTGGAACGCAGTGTGGGCAACAGCCCGCGAAATGCCACCCACCCCTAGCACCGGTTTCAGCGAGAGAAGACGCGATACCATTCGACGAAGTCGAATAAACTTAGCGAAAGAGTGAGTAAGAATTTGAGAAACAATGATAGGACATTCTTGATATTTCTTTTGTATATTATCTACTTTAAGATTTTTGGATATAGCCATTTTTATGTTTTCTATATAACCATTTTTATTACTTCGAGTTTTTTGCATATAGACATCTTAAATATTTTTTTTCTCTATATATTACTTTAAGGGTTTTTACGTATAGCCATTTTTACTATTTCTTCTGTATAACCATTTTACTACCTTAAGATTTTTGGATGTATTCATTAGTAATAAGCATTTTTCGGACTATGAAATGGATCAAATAACAATTTTCTGAACTGACTTGGCTGTTCTATGGATGAAGGTCATTAGAATATTTTTATTTGCTTATTATCTGTCTTATATATGTATAGATATAATATGTGTATATATTCCTGGGACATCGGAATCCAAGGATAAGTAACTTTTGAATTCTTTTGAAACAAGGAGTCTCTGGGAGCATTTCTATTTAACAATAAAACGATAAAAATTCTGTTTACTGTTTGACAAGTCGTGAGAGTTGAAAATATTATCTTTCGAATCAAAAATGGTTTTCAAGATTAGGCAAACCATTTTTTTTTGGGGTATTGGAGGTAATGTGGTGCCACCGTCAACAAAGGAAATAAATTCACAAAAAATACTCGATTCCATAAAGTCTTCATTCAAGGAAAAGCTTTCTAATTAAGTTTTGTTTTAAAATCCGTTCATGTTGAACCTTTAAATTTAACTATGTATTCACTCAAGTGAAACAAAAAGGAAAATTTTGTTTATATTTTCAAAATCATAGTAAAGTATTAACACTTTTGAAGAAATCCAGAAACGCTTGCATAATTAATTCTAAATCAAAATTTCAACAATTGGCAGAAATATTCAATGAAGTTTGTATTATAGAATTATACAGAATATTAAAATTTTCGATCCTTACCTTAAGATCAGCGCACGAGAAATGGAACGAACAAAAGCTACCACTCTCGAGTTGATAGTGGGGGAGGTAATTAATACGTGTGACCTCAATACCGAAACTCGTGGCAAATAATGTCGCAATTTCTACGACTTATTTATGCGATGTTTTGAAAACCATAAAAAGTAATGGGGAGCTAGGCAATTAATGTCGCAATTTTTACGACTTATTTATGCATTGTTTTGAAACCCATAAAATCTAATGGGGCAGCTGTTCAAGCCACTTCCTAAAGCTTGCGAAATTCGCAACTCAAAGGAATCTTTCTTTGTTCGATGGGGGATATAAAAACATTTGCGAATTTCAAATTCATCAGTAGAGTCAAGTCAGCCAGTCAGTAAAGTTCAGTTCAGTCAAGATCAGTACAGTAGTCATGAGTCTAGTGGCTCGTATCAAAATTCTATTGTTCAAGTGAGTGATGTAATTTATACCTGAAAGTACAGTAATGATGGTAACCAAACAACTCAGTGCAGTAATAAATCAGTCGCTAGAAGTGCTAAACGTTAAACTGAAGTACACTCAGAATCGCTCCTCAAAATGTGTAAGTCTAGCCGTTAAAGTCGAAGCGATGATATGATTATTTATGTACCATGTCCGTACGAGATTGTAATGAACGAAATTATGTGAGTTCTATTGACTTGTCGACGTATTTTGTATTTTCTAATCATCGATTTTGGACCTTATGTACTCCCTGCCTTATTTGTTGAATGTTCGAGATGCCGCTTATCCAAAACAAATTAAAAACTGTTGAAAATTCCGCCAATTGTTATTATTTCCACCAGGAATTCACGAACTAAAAATAATCATGTGCGACTGGGTATTTAACATCTGAAGGACCGCTCGCCTTTTTGCCAACCAACGATACCCGGTCGTCACATCATCCTTCAACTTCCTTAGTGATATGGAAGACGAGCCGCTGTCTTATAATTATCCAAATTTAAAATCTCCCTGTAGAGTTCAATCTTAATAATATTAAGTGGGTCGTCCGAATATATACCTCTTCTCGGAGGGTTCCCGCCCAATGGAAGTTGCGATTTTGAAATGGCATATAACCATAGAATACATATCACCCACGAAAATAATGATAAATATTACAGTTCGTTGGATAAACCACAAATTTGTATTGAAAACATATGGACAACACGAAACGGTGGCTAAACCTCTGGCATAGGGACAAAATGGTTTTTCTCTATTATGTATCTCAAACCTTGGTCATTCATCACATAACTGCAGTACTTCTAATGATATATTTGGACTAGCCACTTCATATATTTATGATTGAACTCCACAGGTAAGTATAGTAATAATTTCACTCATAAAACAGAAAATAGTTCTTAATGGACAGTTTTAAGAATTATAAATTTCTGTAGTTTATTGAAGTATTTGTTTTGTGCGTTGATTCTTGCTTCTTGTAAATAAAGCCTACTGACTTTCCTGAACTGTATTAAATTATGTTAATTTTATTTCATTCTTCCAACAGTGGGTCAGAAATTCTTCTGTAATATAATGTGTCTTGTGAACTGATATATACCGATATTGTTTCAGAACTCATGGTTATGTAATAATTATTTATTCGAGCTGGCTCTGGCATACTTACTTCAGGTACTGGCTGCCATACCTAACCACCAGAGCCGATACGACTGCCTGATAATTCCTCCGCTTCTCTACTGGGATAACTTGTAGTATTTCGAATGCTTTTAACGTTTAGACCAGCATGGGGGCTCTCGGTTGTTCTCATTCCAGCCGTCGGCCGTCGCTATTTGCAACCGCCTGAAATTGCTTCAAGTGACAGTATTGAATTAATTGGAACTAATTAATTTCATATTTATTGCTGATTATTTTCCACCAGTGATCGATTGGACTTTTCGATGTGCATTACGCCAAATGATAGCAATGTAGTTCGCTCTTGAAAATTGTTGCATTCTGATGGCGTAAAATATTTGTCAAATATTATTGCGATGTTTCGTGCAATGAAGTTTACAATGCTTTGCAATGATTTTTTTGAATTATTTCCCACAAAAATTTTGAAGTGTAGTAAATTAATTAAACAATATTTTTATGTACACACTTTGCGGCCGACTGACCAGCTCCGTCCTCATATTCAGCTGACATACCTCTAATTTATATGCAATATACAATCTGTATAACGATTCTCAACTTTTTCTAGCCCCAACCCCATGGCCTCTAACTTTTTCGAGACTTCCTTCATCTTGTTGTAATTGGTCCTCCTCGTATTCATTATGGAATGTCTGGGCCTCATCAGTCTCTTATCATGCTTTTCTGTTAACAACTGTTATGTTTTTACTCTGAGTTCGAAAATAAGTGACAATTGCTTCGGCAAAATCAAAACCAACTTTATTCTAATAAAAATCGTCAAACTTTATAGTAACAAACTCACAAACACGAAAATATCTAAAATAAATTCAATTGATCACTCAAATAACTATCGCATTGCATTCTCCGAAGCATAGGCGTGGAGGAAGTTATGGGCGTTTCTGGAATCCATATTTTGTGTTTTCTCCCCCTGGAAATGAAAAAAAAAGCTTTAAGTTCTTATGATATCTGTTTTTAGGATAACTTGGTATATTTGACTTTGTTTCCATAGGTAGCTGGCAACGTTTCGGAAGATAGTCTGCCTCTTTTTTGAAAATAATCGATGAAATCGCAATGTTTGGTATATAGTGTCTAAGTGTGAAACTGACATGCGGCAGATAATAATAAATATTTGTAGAAATATCGAATGTATGGAGTGAAATATCGAATAGGCTGTTCTTAGCTGAACTCAGCTTATTTCCTCAAATTATGAAGTTAAAATATTGGACTGAGGTGGCCTTTACTTGATGGAAATCCATAGTTATTACGCTATAAGGTAGCACGATTAAATTTCCACAAAATTTATTGTCTTCGCGACATGTTTCGGTACACTGTACCTTTATCAAGCGAATGTATTTAAACACTACTAGTGTTTAAATACATTCGCTTGATAAAGGTACAGTGTACCGAAACATGTCGCGAAGACAATAAATTTTGTGGAAATTTAATCGTGCTACCTTATAGCGTAGTATGAAGTTAAAAGACGACGTATTCAGGCAAGTATTAAATTTTTCGCCTTTTCGTAGAAGGTAAAGATATTGATTCAATATTCAAGGGATGTACAGTATTCGTCAGCAACTTCAGAAGGATATGTGTCACAAGACCCCATTGGCATTTTTTCCAGTAACAGTCGCCATATTGAAATTTTCATTTGTCAATTCCACTCCAAAATATAGTATTCATGCGTCAATTTCATTATCCCAACATTCAGTTTTTTGAGTTGATCCGTTCAAAAAATAAAAGGGGAAGAACATTGAAGAAAGCCGCTGTATATAGTTTATAATAACATTTTATTGCTCTTACTCTTTTTTTGCGAAATATGAATTAATTATCATTGCAGTTACCATCCAAATATTATTTATCAGGTATAAGTAAATATTCGCTTCAAAAATGTTTTCCTTGTCCTCATATTTTTTTGTGTGAATGTTTGTTAAAAGTTGTAATCACGATCGCACATTTTTAGTTTTTCAACTTTCTCATTTTAGTAACTAGTAAAAAATGGCGTAACGTTTAATAACTGCCTGAACACGACGTTTAACTTCATAATTTGAGGAAATATAAAAGCTGAGTTCAGTTCAAAAGATGCTCGAAATGGTTGCCTTCAACTTCTTTACATAAGAACAGCCTATCGTACATTTTCGAACACAGGAACGTAGATATTTCTTCTACGATTTATCATGAAGTTGAAGGACGATACATTCAG
The DNA here is from genome assembly GCA_032362365.1 of Zygogramma bicolorata. Taxonomy (NCBI): domain Eukaryota; kingdom Metazoa; phylum Arthropoda; class Insecta; order Coleoptera; family Chrysomelidae; genus Zygogramma; species Zygogramma bicolorata. Next base: position 212,810 of record JAVJAQ010000825.1, read on the forward strand.
GCAATTATCAAATGTTCCGCAATTTTTTAGTAGGTTAAGATATAGTGACTCAATACTCTAGGGTTGTGCAGTATTCGTCAGCAGCTTCAAACATATATGGCACAAAACTCCCCTTTCTTCTATTTTCCTTGTTCGTCTATTTTTTTTAGTAAATTGCTGTTAAAATTTTTTGTAATCAAGATCGCACATTTTTTATTTTTTAACTTTTTTATTTGAGCTTTCAACCATGCAGTCCGACGAAGTTTTTGTGAAGATTCATTGACCTGCGCTCGATTCCGAGATTTTACAATTTGTACGCTTTATGCCTCTTTACGGCATTCCACTACAACGAAAGAATGCTTTTGGTATCTGCGATAAGCAAATAAAGCACGGCTTCCTGCTGTAACAGGTGCAGGCGGATGTTATATTAGCATTAGGATAGACACTTCTAGGCCAGTCAGAGATATACGGAGTCCAGAGCTATAATTGCTTCAATTTTGTTTAGAGCTGGGTTCCATAATCCGTCGGAAATCTGCCTGGAACAGGCAAATGCTGATGCGGCTCTCTACACCTCAGAGCTATATACGACTCCAGAGCTGAGTTCTCCAACTTACATGAAACTACTTGCTTCAAGCTCTATCAGAATAATACGGTACCTGGTGTAACAGGTGACTGCTGCTGTGTCTTTGTGCTCAGCTAGCATGAGGAGAGCTGTTCCAAAAGACAAGTCAAAGCTATGCGGATTTCAAATTAACATTGCAGTGCCACTTTGGCGAGAACGTCAACTAATTTGCAGCACTGGCAACTGTTCCACGTCATCGATGACGACATGGAATCAGCGCACTAGTTCCAATCCATTGATATGGAAATGCATCGGAACGTTTATATCGAATTTCAAATTTGACGCCTGTTATTATTTGACATTTGGTTGGCAGCAATCTCGATGTTGCCGACTGACAATTGTCATTCAAAAGTGAAAGTTTTGTGTTTAGGTCTTTTTGGTACTTCAAATTATAGAATTGTGATCAAAAAACTTTGTATTTCGATGCTTCTATAATAGTATCAGTCTCTTCGTGAAAATGTCAAATGAGTTAAAAACTTTCGCTGTCAAGAGTTGGTGGCATCTTCGTACTGGAAACAATGCGAAACAATATTCATACTAGGTAGGACCGCAGTATGTATTTGCAGTTTATAAATGTGGGAAAATCTCGATTTTTCAAAATAGTTTGGATATAGCTATTCAAAATACAGGGAATACATATAACTAAGTCCCCTATTGCAACACTAGGGAAGAACTTATTACATATTTGAATTAATGATATACATATACGTACGTACCTATTAATAAAGATGGTTTGTGAAAATTTTCGATTTTCCTTTTTTCAAGACGTTTGATTTATATCCATAATTGTGTATTTCAAAATTTAACCATTCCCATGATGACGTGCAATAGTTTTTATATTGTACCAGCCATAATCAAAGGTAGAGTGTTAACAACCGATTGCACCGACTTTTTCTTATGGGAGTATTAATCTATATATCATATAGACGCACTACAGCGATTGCACCACAGTTCAAGAGATTATTGAACACCTATTAATGGACCATCACCTATCATCTTAAAGAGTCCCTTTGTTATATCAGGAAAAGTCGGTGCAATCGTCTGTAAAACAACTGGAGGAGCGGTTAATATTGTTCTTACTGTTTTTTAACTTCTCATGTGAATGCGAGTCATGAATCATGCTATATAAACATTTTAGTTATAATTTCAGTCATGTTTTGGAATTTCAAAATAACATCGCAGTGCCACTTTGGTCAAGATTTCAACTAAATTGCACCACTTTGACAATTAAACTTTCAACCGAGGGCGTATCGCTTCCCATGAAATTCCAATATGACTCCAGAACTAAGTGCTCTAATGTACTATAGAGCTATGTCCTCCCTGTTCTTGAAAAAAATGTTCAAGCGATTTCCTTCTTATCCATAGTTATGATTGCTCCGACGAGCCAAGTTGGTTGGTGATCATCTATAGTTCTTTCTAACTCTTATTTCTCTTTTCGAGAAGCCTGGAAGCGAATCTGAACTTTTTCTTTAGAAAGATTTCATCATTCTTGAAACAAGAATTTGCTCATGAGAGAACAATTTTCATCGTACTTGAAAATAATATGACAACTCTGAGCAGGTAAAACAAATTGAAGACGATACAAGATAAATGTAGCAGTAGAGAGTATAACTCTTTTCATTATTAATTTCGTAACAAACAGAGTGAATAAGGCACCCATATGAAGGACGAACCACCGAAATAATAGAGGACTTCTGTGTCAGTTGCCAACCTCAAATATTCGTGCAAATGTCTACAATCGGGGAAATGAAATTTTTCAGTAAAGTGTGTTCGAATGGCTTCGTTTTGAACATCACTAACTCAAAAATGCTACTCGCTTCTTTTGAACGAGTATTTCGAGAAAAATATCTTTATTTTGCCTAAAACTGATTGGCTGATAATTGAGGTGGTACCATTGCATTCTCGGTAAAATCAAAGTATACCCAACTATACAACGGAAGAATCTGAACAAACTATGAGAATGCATGCGCAAAATGAGAAGTGCTGTCAAAACTCATGTGCTTTCAGCCAATCAGATATCATCTTCAGGAAAAATTGATATTTTTCTGGAAATACTGCTTTTAAAGTACCAAATAGAATTTTTAATTTGGTGGTGATAAAAAGAAAGCCATTCAAACACTGTTCACTGCAAAGTTTTATTTTCCTGGTGGTAGATATTTTCCCGAAAATTTCAGGTTGGCAATTTGGACCGAAATCCTCTATTCCATTTCAAGTAGTAGTAATATTCTTGACATTTCACAACAAACTGTGCCTGTGCCAATATGCGCACATTGCACACTTACATTTCTCCGACACTGCGACTAGCATGTAGCATGCTACTGCCACAGAACTCATAATTATAACTAAAATGCGAGGGGCATGGCCCAGCTCTTCAGGTTGACTGACAGTCATTCGATATCTGAAGTCAAGCAACGCCGAGCGCGGTTAGTACTTGGATGGGTGACCATACAGGGAAATACCGTGTCGAAAGCCCGTACAGCTGCAGCGAAGTAGCATATCATAGCTCGCAGACAATATAATATATCAATGAGCACAAGATATATTGAGGATATGCCGTCCTTCGGAGGAGACGTTAAGCCGTCGGTCCCGAGTCCATGGATGTTGGGCTCGTTGAAGATCCCTACCTCTGGTTGGAATACCAGAGGGTTCGGCAAAATTTCCGGTTGGGGGAAGTGTGCTCACCGGCGTCGGTGATTGGCCTTGGTAGCGGAAATAGGCCGACGTTAAATAAAGAATAAAAAAAAAAAAAAAAAAAAAAAAACTAGAATGCGTTTCATGTATCGTCGACTAACTAAACTTGATCGCAAAGGGGACAACTTGCACCAAGTGAACACATACGTCATTCCTTGTAATTTCAAGAGGAAATGAGAGAAATCTAGGATATATGTCTGTTAAGATTACTAGTTTGTTTGTAAATAGAGCGGCGTTGTCACTTTTATTTCTTTCTGATTTGGATATTGGACGCTGTGACGATAGTAAATATAAATATTGGATATTTATTATTCATCGATTATATTGTGCATAGACAAGAGTTATGGGTATATGTATATTGGTAATATTGTGTACATTACCCGTTGGATACGATGAAGTGTTTTGTTGAGGATTGTGGTAATTCCTGGAGAAAGGGGAAGAAAAAAAACGTTACCTTCCATAAATGAGTTCTTGAAAAATCGGTTGAAAGTGTCTCTAGAATAAAGAAAACGTTTTCAGATTTCAGCTTTCAGAGAGTGGTTTCGTAGATTAGAAAGTGATCTACATTTGGAGTGGCCTCAACCACAGCATTACAAAATTAAAATCCGCACTGAACATGTTCATTTTTCAATTCGATTCAATTCATACTGAAGCTTATACCATTAGATTTGGGGAAAGTGGTCTAGACCCGGTCTGGCGTCCTTCAACATTAAAAAAACATGTTTTCAATGTAATTTTCATTTTAGTAGTAGAATATAGGGATAACTTTTTGGTGTGAATCAAGATCTCATTTCGTATCTCCTATTCAAGGATTTTTTTATTATAAAACGTCTATGGATAAAACGATATTTTTACTGTTCTAATGTTCCAATTTGAAACTGAAATTTCCAGTTTTATAAAACCAACCCATTGCCCATCCCCAAGTTACGCACGTTATATTTTGCGCCGCTACTGTGATGAGGATATTTACAGTGTTGCAGGTTAATCATGATTCGTCCATCCGCCATATTTGAAACGCATTCTAGTTATAATTATGAGTTCTGCGGCTACTGCCCATGAAAATGCACCTTAGGAGCAGTTTGCACTGACATTATTGACATTGACACTATAGACAGTCAGAGCCTAGATTCTATTTCACGAATTCGATTATCGAATTGTTTAGAATATGCGTATATTTTCGGTACAGCGCATTCTACAGTCACAGTCTGAGCTACTCGACATTCGAATTCGTGAAATAGAATCTGGGGGCAGGACTCAGGACAGGACGACAGAAGACACGGTAGAAAAGTGTGGTTAGAACATGTGTTTAGCTGTCTAGTGTTTACGTTTAATATGGCTTTACAATTTAGTCAGAATGGTGAATATTATGCGGAAATATCAAGCAGTGGTAAACTCAAAGTATGGAATACATATACGAATACTTTCGAACGAGAGTTCACTACAAATCTCGACTTGGCTTCACAATGTACCTGTTTACATTTTATTGAAGCTAACTCTCAAAAATATAAGGTATGTATTTGATTGGCACAACAATTATTCCGTTCGTTACTTCCTCTGTTCCCTTTTTTTCCAGAAAGTTTCTCCAAAAAAAAAGAAACGGAAATTTTCGGAGACAAATGCTGGTCTAAATATAGTTCTAGGAACAGAGTCAGGTTTGCTATTAGTTTATTCAGTACCAAAAGCAAATTTAGAATATTCAATAAACAGTGAAACAAGTCAGTCATTAACTTGTTTATCTTCGGCAAATCGTAATGTTATTTACTCTGGGGCAGAACAAAATGTATTTGTATGGAACCTTGAGAAGAAAAAACTCGTAGGGTGAGAAGAAATGTTCATGATATCCTTCAAAACATGGTTATAAAGAGTTTTTTTTAGTAAATGGAAAGCAGGCAATGAAAGAGTTTCAACAATATTGGCAATTCCAGAAAGCCAACAAATACTAATAGCTGCTGAAAATATCACTCTTTGGGATGTAGCTGCTAAGGAAGTACTTAGAACTTTTACCAGGCATAGTTCAGAAGTAACACTCTTACATTTTATTGCTCCTCAATCCAATGGGGATTCATATTTTATATCAGGGTCCAAGGTATTATTAAAAAATATTGAATATGTTTTTAAACTATAAGTTTGACCGTTTTTCATTTCAGGATGACAGACTTTTGAATTGCTGGAGTTTGAGTAAAAGTTCAAGAGATGCAATTGCAAGTTTTCTCTTGGATGATATAATTCAAAATATATCTGTCCTTATTGCAGCTGATGGATCTACAAATGTGGCTGCTACAGTTAAAAGTGGTGTAGTGCACATCTACCAACATACTTTGAATGGGTAAGTGGCACACATTGGAGTTATTCTCAATTCATTGAAATAGTGATTTATTCTGTCGTTGATTATGTGTTCATCTAAAAAGATTTTGTGTATTGATTCTAATTTCATTTTATTGAACTTCACTTAGAACCTAGAGGTATTTCACATCCGGAAAATTTGTACACCAAATCCGGATTTCAGGTGGGATATCAACAAGATTTCTACTGAATTTTGTACACCGGATTTCTGAAGTGAAACACCCCTTGCTCAGAACTCTAATACGATGACAATTCATGGAAACTCAGAATCAAGATTAGCTCGTCTCATAAAGGGTACAAAAATATATTACAGTTTCCTGTATGATTTTCACTCACAATGGGTTTACAAAGCGGTTTTGTAAACCCATTGTGAGTGAAAATCATACAGGAAACTGTAATATATTTTTGTTAATATAGATTTTCATCAAGTATCGGCCAGTTCAATTCAATTTGTCATAAAGGGTAAACAATCTTCACAACCCTACACTTTTTTACTCAATTATTCAATAAACATTATAATCTCTGATAGGACACAATGGTGTCTGCTTTCCTTATGACTATTAATGATATTGATAGCGGTGCTTCATGTTATTTTATTATGTTCCTAGGTTCTCAAATTTATATTAATTTTGATCCAAATCCGATCACCTTTGGAGTTTCTCAGATTCCTGGCTGATCTATAGAAAAACGGTTTGAGTTATCCTTCAATTTCTCCCTTTGGTACATTTTCATATTCCAAAGGAATGGGTTCTAAATGAGTTTTCATTAAAATAGATCTTGTCGAGTTCTTCCAAAAATCATTTGAGCAGGAGATAAGACTGAGGATCCACTAGAGGTGTTTTTGAAACTAAGAAGTGGTAATAATTATAATAATATCTTCAATTTGCAATTGAATTACAAAAGGACAAAAAATCTACAAATATAATGATTGGTAAATATGTCCAAGTTAAATACAATGTCAGTACATACATTCAGTCGTGGGGTGCCTCACTTCAGAAATCTGGTGTACAAAATTCAATAGAAATCTTGGAAATCTGTGTTGAGATCAAGAAATCCCACTTGAAATCCTGAAATGTACTAGAAATCCTGATTTAGTGTAGGTATAAATTTTATGAAGTGAAACAATCCTGGCATTCAATTAAGATCAATATAAATCACATTAAGAAGGTTCAAACAAACAAGAATATTCACTAACCTAATTAAAGAACTTCTCTAAAGTGTAGCAGCACTTCTCAATTAATAATTTCCTTATGTGATGCATAATTTCCTCTGTAAGTGGTTATAAACAATAGTATAAGCTTCCAGTATATATGTTGCAGTGAGTGTTAACATATTGAGTCTTTTGAGCTAATCTTTACAAGAATCCCTTTACCTTAGTTTTGCAATGATCCTTACAGCACGTTTCTGAAGTATGTGAACTATTGACGAACAAACATTCTCCAGTTCAAGATACCATATCTCACGTGGAGTAAAAATTAGCATAATATACTGTTGACAATACTTTTTCACTACAGTGGGCAGACAAAAATCTTATGGCATAACAAGTACTTCTCAGTTTACCATAATCAGGTCTATTCTGGTTGCCACATAAAAATCAATATTTTTCTAAACTTTTTCGGGAATTGAATATCATATCGAAAAACAATGCAAGATATTTTAGAAATATCGATGGTGCATCATAATATTCTTCTATAACAGTTGTCGATCATTTTCAATAACCAATATTCAATATTGAAAGTTATTCAAAATTTACCAGAAGGGATCAGAATGAGTTTATGGGTGGACTCCATTGTAATTTATGGTCTGGTGTGATTCCAAAAACATTTACAGATTCAGAAAGAGAAACCTCATTCTAAGTATTTTCAAAAAGGGTTATGTCTTGTTGCGAGTACATGATCATGCTAATTTTTGTTTCATTCAATTTCAGATTATTTTTTTCAGCTCTTGTCAATATTTGAAAATATGTCCTTTCTGCAGTTTGTCTAAAGTTCATTTCATTCTCTCCCACAATTATGATGTAATTATCATCAGCATAACAATTTACATGTACTGTAGAGGTTGTACTGAGTAAGCCAATCGAGTCATTAGCAAAAATCAAATAAAGGAAAGGAGCTCAAATTAAACCCTGCATAACACCCTGGGTTATACAAGAGCTCATGGTCGGCAGATTCAAAAGCTCGTGAGAAGTCTATAAACATGCAATAGAAACTGTCTTTTTTCTGACCTCTTCGACTATGGGCACCAAGGAATTGAAGCTATGATTTTCAAGTCTTCAAGTTTTCAATTCCAAACTCGAATAGGTCAGTAAGCATGATTTCTGACATTCCGAAGTGGAAAAAAGTTCTCCTGAGTTCTTTGATGACCTCAGAGCTACCCATTTTTGATATTCAATTCAAAAACCTATAACCACTTGGAAAATGTATATGCTAAAATGTAGTCCTTATGACTAAATGTTGAAATATCTGATGAAACCTTCTCCAGAGTCTCAGATATTCTTTTTGATTGGAGTGTATATCTGTTGCAATTCTTGCAGGAAACTGTCACTTTTTCTATAGAAGGTAAAAACCTCCTTCATTGCAGGCCTTTCAATAATGCACTAATAATTTAATCATTAGCTGATGCATTTTTGTTCGTATAATCTGCTGATATACTGTGTTCGAAAGGTATTTGTCTCATTCGTTGAAGTCAAAGGGATTTTTCTTTCTAGAATATAGACAGAGAGAGAAATATACTTTATTGACCAAGAAAAATACTTTCTTATTGATAATTTCTCATTGATAAAGCTTGGTATAAAATCTGATATGTAGAACTCTTTAAATGATGAAAAAATCAATAAATTTAAAAGCACAAATACACAAAAACACAGAACCAAAAAAGTTCACATGTCAAGTAGATGAAGTATAATAATGTAAAATATAGGCGGATTCAGTGAACGCAAAATGCATAATTTAGGAGATAGTGAATAAGGAAAATCACACCCACTTGCTGAAAACTGCCACTTTTGATACTTTTTATTGAATAAAACTTATTTAGGTGACCGAATTTAATCTTTTCAACTGAGATTGTGATTTTCGGTTATTTGAGGTATGCATTTTGCACTAAATTATGCATTATGCGTTCACTTAATCCGCCTTCAGATTCAATATATATGCCGAGAATCCGAGAAGATTGTACCATAGAGAAGAGACAATTTCGTGTAACTTTTTCGTAGACGCTTGCGTCGACTTGGTGGTCACCACGCCGTTCTCAGACTTGCCTGTCTCCATTTATCACTTACATTTATATTTATCTGAGAGTGAATACCAATTTATCAAAACTCAATTCATCATAATCAATATATTGTCAGCAATAAAAAATTGAATATTGTCTATAAAGACCGCGAGAGTTGTTGGATTAGCAATGTAGAAGTAGAATGGAGTAAGAAGCACGTCACACATTCACATTTTATATTTCACTTCCAACGCTACAAGTTTTTGAGGCGTTCTTGAAAAGCTTGTGCAATTCTCATGGTGGATGTATGAATGGTATCGCATCATTTTTTATTGTTATGTGATGATTTTATGGCATTGTACTATTTCAATACTGTTTTTTTTTGAGCAGGTAATTGGAGGTGTTATCAATAACATCTATTCATTTTCTAACGATGAATTGAACAGGCCGATACTTGAAGAAAATCCATATGAACAAAAATATCTCAGTTTCCTGTAGCATAGTACTATTTTATAGCGAAACACGTGTAGCGGTTTTGTAAACCCAATGTCAGAGAGAATCGTACAGAGAATTGTGATATTTTTGATTCATTTTCTCATGATGAGATCCAATCTCAGACTTGTTTTCAGTCACAAAATAGGAGTAGTATCTAAAATGATATACATTTACCACTATGAAACTTAGTTCAATCTTCTTCTCAACGGTTCGGAACTCGGAAGCGTATGACTATAGTGTAGCCGCTGAAAAGATAGAATGATCACGTGAACGGCACGCACTCTTTGAATGTTCCTCTCTCCAATGTTACAAGTCCGATTTACACCACTCAACAAAAACGTCGCGCCTTGAATTCAACAGTATTTCCCTGTTCTCCCATAAACTCTTGGGATGCTTTTTTATAAGTGTTCATTATTACACCTTTTTCCTCTACAGTTGAATGTTTTATCTTTTTCTTGGAGGTGAAAGAGTGTTTCCATCCATATTATTTAATTAACGTAACACACGTAAATACAAAGCACAAATGAGTACAGTACAGTGTAAACAGTTCTTCATTTATTTCAGTTTAGAAGGCGTGGCTACGCCGCGCAGGCTAATATAGATGCAGGCATTCACTGTTCACGCGTCCTTGAATTCTATCTTTTGAACAGCCCGACTATAGGAATTATCATTGCCATGAGATCCTAAGAGTATGTTTTGTTGGTTTTGAAGAATTTGTGGAGTATTGTTTAGCAAACACCACAAATATTTCAAAAAGAGTTTTTATGTTACTTAACGTTGATGAGTCAAAACGCGGCGCTCTCCCTTTGTTTGTAAGTTATTACCCTTAAGTCCAGTTTTTTTTCTCACCGTGGGTTGCTCGACGACATATACAACTATTTACACCCGTGGTGCATACCAACTTTTATGTCATACCACTTCGTTGTGGCATCAAAATATAAATATTCTCAGAAAATCTATAATTCTATTAGATTCTACCTAGATACTGTGGTTACTAGGGAAGCACAGTAAAAATTTAAACGTTAACATGCAGAAAATGGTTTTGTATTTCTGGCCGATGCGGACCAAAATGGGAATTTCATGCCCGCCATAGCATAAAGCACAATTTTATGTAATTGGTAACTGATATCTACCTATTGTGGGTTTGTAGAATCATTTTTGCACTGTTTTTTCTTGGAATACTGGTCTTTTTCCATGTGTACAGATCCCGAAAGGTGTTTCATTTCCGTAAAATGTGTACACCAAATCAGGATTTCTAGTGGATCTCAGGATTTCTTCTAGGATTTCAGGTGGGATTTCTATATTTTCACTTGGATTTCATCAAGATTTGTAGTGATTTTTGTATACCAGATTTCCGAAGTGAAACACCTTTGGCAGATCCCAAAGTATTAATTTCTTTTCCTTCTGTAGTACTAGTTTCAACTGATTAATAGTATTCCATGGTTTTGTTCAGGTGTAAATTTTTTTTGTATGAGTAAGGTCTCTCAATCCACTGTTAATAATCGCAATGATTATCTGATCTTTTATTATATTATTCATAATCCTACAAATCTCCGTTCTTCGAGATTGGCACGGTTCGCCCCTCGACAAAACATTCCGGAATCAGTACTCTCCATTCTGCAAAGAGGTGAATACTCTGGGTGAATGGTGGTGGTTGCTCGGTAACTTTTTCCACCAATAGTTATTCAGGACAACATGACCTGGAGCAGCAAAGTTCTTTGAACCCTCAAGAGCTCTCCGAACTTCATCCGTGGTTATCGGTTGACGCAGTATTTCGGGCTCAGGCTGTTGAAGCCTTCTACAGAAAGCTTCAAACTGCGTCACGGCTGGAGTGTCTCAGTTCAGTGGTTGCGGATGCTCGTAGATACCCTTCCAGAAAGATTCGGAACGGTTTGATCTCTGAGAAAGCCTTTGCCTGCCTCACATTATTCTTTCTGAAAATGAAAGAACTGGAGTTTGTGTTTCATGTATCAATGAGTGAGAAATGGTAATATCTATGGAAAATTAGTGATATTCTACTGGAATTCTTATTCGGGGTAAACTTACTCCTACTGCAGATCAAAAGTTGGATTTTTTTTTGTCTGTGAGGGTATCTGTGAACGACGACGTGATATATGGCATCGACGCGTTTAAGGTATGTGAAGAGAAGTACCCGGGCATGGCCCAGATCTTCAGTTTGACTGACAGTAATTCGATATCTGAAGTTAAGCAATGCCGAGCGCGGTTAGTACTTGGATGGGTGACCATGCAGGGAAATGCCGTGTCGAAAGCCCGTACAGCTGCAGCAAAATAGCATATCATAGCTCGCAGACAATATATCAATGAGCACAAGATATATTGAGGATATGCCGTCCTTCGGAAGGGGCGTAAAGCCGTCGGTCCCGAGTCCATGGATTTTTGGCTCGTTAAAGATCCCTAACTCTGGTTGGAATACCAGACGGTTCGGTTGGGGGAAGTGTGCTCACCGGCGTCGATGATTGGTCTTGGTAGTGGAAATAGGCCGAAGTTAAATGAAGAAGAAAAAAAAAGAGAAGTACCCATAATAATATATTTCTATGGAAGAACCTGCGCTTTAGGGAATAACGTACATGATTTATCTCTTCATATTATTTATTCGTGAATTGAATTCACGAAGAACAATTCATTCACAATCCACCGCGGGATAGCAACTCAAAATTCACTTTTTCTAAATGAATCGAAGAGAATTAAATGTATTTATTGAAAATGAATTTGATTCACTTCGAACGAAATCCCAATTCTCTCCATCACTGATTCAAACCAATGCGAAATTGATTTTGACATAGTAATTTCTGTTTTTTTGGGGGAAAGATTAGTAACGCCCATTCGACAAACCCCATTCGTAGCCAGAGCATCATATATAATGATTGCTATTAAGAGCAGCTATCTTGGTGCACTCAAGTCGTAAAAACAATATATCGAATTTGTTTAATCACATCACTACTAGCATATTTTTTGGTAACATTCATGGTCAATCCCCTAATTTAAAGAAAATTGCGTGTCTTTATAAAACCAGGTTTTGAAATTTCAGTTTCAATTGAAAAATATAAGTTATTGAAATAAATGAATAATTGAAATCATTTGAATATTGCGAAATCAATGAAGAAATATGTATATTTTTTAATTGCAAGAAAAATTTCAAATTCTGGTTTTATGAAGACACGCGATTGTCTTTCATCTTGGAGGTTGACTTTGAATTATTCCAAAAAAACATACTAGTAGACTACTAGTGGTGCAGGATTAGTCGAATTCGATACCATGTTTTTTGAATTCAGTGAGAGCAAAAATCACTTTTATTTATCAATTGAAATGAAAATTTAAGCAAAGAGCTGTCACTTTCCAATTACAATTGATGAATATCAAATTATTCGTGGCAACATCTAAATCATTGCCAACTTTATGCCAAACAATTCTAAGTCCAATTTGTACATCTCTGTTTTAGTCCTGAATCCTTGAATGACAGCTAGTTACACTCTATATTTCAAAAAATAAGGTGGTCATTGATCATATGCTGCCTGAGTAACATTTTTAAGATTGAGGGGAAGGTTGAAACAAACGAAGCTCTTCGAATGCTCTTACATAGAGTCTAAAATCAACTTTGTTTTCAAATGAAATAAGGACTAAGATTAAAGCAGATATATAGATTGTCCCTCATTTGCAAAATATGAAAGTCAATGTTAATGTTTCAATATATTCAATATTTATATCATTAGATTGGTTCCACCGGCGTTTATATTATATCGTGATCTTTAATGTACAACAGTATTGAAATTGTATGAGCTTTAGGAATCTTTTTGTGGACTGTGATATCGAAATGCCAATGTCACATCACGTCATTTTGACGTCAGCTTCCAGAATAAAGATTATTATCACTCCCCCGCCAGAGAACAGAACAGTTTACTGCTAGTATGTTCAAAAGATAAGAGAAAGGTTCATTTTTTTAACAGTTGAACAAAACTATATAAATCCATGGTGATAACTCTGATTCGATATTGTTTCGTCAAAAACTCCAGACCATATCAGGCACACTGATGGAATTTACTGCAAGTTTCGGTAGATGTTGCTAAAATCGAATTCTGCCAACTGATGTCGTTTGCAATCCAATTTATTTCAAATAGTTGAATTTTATAGTTATATTCTTTTCAACCTATTATTAACTGCTTTCCGTTTAGTTGTAGCACTTGATTTACTGTTGTTTTCTTATTTTTTAATCGGTTCTCGTTCAGTATATAATCTGATCATTGTTCTATTCATCTATGTAGGATTTCCATGGTTGGAATATAAAACATACATTAACGAATTAGGTGAATCAAAATTTAAATGGACCTAAAAAATTTAATTAAAAAGGCACTCAAATCCCAACAAACAGATTCAAATGGATTCTGGTCAAACAATAAAAAGATTGAATTGATCAAAAAAGTTAATATTGTGACAATAAAATCAAGATATTGAGTATGAAACAGTAAAATGAAACAAATTTGAATGAGGAAATATGAATCAATGTTCACCTAACACGCAATTGACTTATCATCTTGGGAGTTGACTATGAATTTTATCAAAAAATATACCAGTAGTGACGACATTAAACAAATTCTATACCTTGGTTTTACATTTTGCTAATATTTCTTAACAGAAGTTCAGAATATTAAAGCATACGTCTTAATACCGTTGAACCGCGTCTGGAATTTTTCTTCTTTCGACGTTTTGGCTCCCACTTTGGAGCCATTCTCAAGACTGCTTGACTTGGTGGTTAAGTCTCCTTAACCCCCAGCACTCATCTTGGCAGAGTGAAGATTGTGGTTTGGTAGATGAAGGGATGGTCCATTTATAGCTGTATGAGAATCCGACGTTGTTGAAACTTGTCGGACTGTATACAGGTCTGGTTTGAGAAGGATTAATTAAAGGATTTGTTCGAAGGGACTAATAATGGTTTCCAGGAATTGGGGAGTCTTTGTGGATCGTCTCGTTTGTTGAGGCATTGAGGGCGTTTTTCAATTTCTATTGCTTCGCGAATGATTCTGGAGTGGAGTCTTTTTGCTGTGGCAATGGTCTTCGTGTTGTTGAAGTCAATTTTGTGTCTGGTTTCGTGGTGGTGTTTGATGACCTCGACTCTTTTCAATAGAAATGGAAAAACGCCCTCAATGCCTCAACAAACGAGACGACTCACAAAGACTCCCCAATTCCTGGCGAATTACCAATTACACAATCAAATTATACAATATCTAGAGAATGCCCTGCATGTGATTCACTTTTTTTTTCCCCAACTTTCCTTTTTTTTTTTATACCTCCCCTTCCTCCCTCTCGTTCTTGGTGGTTACTTTCTCTCTTTTTTTTTTCTTTTTTTTTCCCTCCTTTCCCCTCTCTTGACTCCCAAACCATTATTATTTACCCCCTATCGAACAAATCCATTAATTAATCCTTCTCAAACCAGACCTGTATTCAGTCCGACAGTTTCAACAACGTCGGATTTCTCATACACCGCTATGAAATACCATCCCCTTTCATCTTCACTCTGCTAAGAATGAGTGCTGGGGATTGACGGGAAGTACTTAGGCCTCGCCACCAATTCAAGCAGTCTTGAGAATGGCTCCAAAGTGGGAGATGAAACGTCGAAAGAAGAAAAATTCCAGACGCGGTTCAACCGGAAGTTCCAGAAAGCATATGCATATAATATATAGATCAATTACTATATATATATATAGATCGATTACCCAACTACAACTTATATCACTCGTTTGGCGTTTCGCTAACAAGGTTAGCATCTTCAGGAGAAAAAAATTTATACTGAATCCTAAGAATATGGCTATTTATTTATGTCTCACAATCTGAGGAGGTGAGATCGGCTACCTGTATAATTCTTACCTATCGAACTTTTTCCGGCTCAAGGACTCCGTATTTTGAATATCCCAACTAATTTGTTAATATTACACTGAATAGCGGCCTAAATGGGATTGACCTCCTGTCGTTATTCGTATTTTGCTGTATCTAATGTTTCAAATGCATCAAAAGCCTTCTATCATATAGATCTTTGATTAGTCTCATTTTGCTTTAACTAATTCTATGGTCATCTTCCAGAACATGCTGTGAAGTTTTCTTTTGAGTCGTTTTAATTTCTTTATCTCACTTCCAATAGACTCTGTGGAATGCTCGATGAACAAGATTTACCTCTCCACGATCCTTATAAATCTATATGTGCTTCAATCAATGAACAAATTCACGCTTCTCTAGAAGTATTAGGTGGTGGAATATTAACCGTAAAAATTTGATTTATTTTTCAGGAAATGTGGAAAACCAATGAAACCAAAATCAACTATTCAGATAGTGTCGGATGCCGGACATTCGAAAGATGTTACACCAATCAGAATTTTTGGTGCTGTTTACAGGGATGATAAGAACCTGTGTATAGGTCATGGAATGGACGATTTGCTAACGTTCGAAAATATCGTGAGTTTACATGGCCATTTTTCATCTGTGAAAACTTTCAACTTGAAACTTTATTATTTGTAGTCTATTACTTCTCAAAAAGTCCAGCATTTGATACGAAAAGATCCCCGAACGTTGTCTCTTTCAGAGCCAGATCAAAATTTTAAGACCACCACTCCTATCGTGAATGATGACTGCCACTATCAAACGCCTCAAATGTCCAGTGACTCCAAAAGGAAAATGAAAACCAATGGCCTTCTGGAAGTATCAATGGAAACAAGATTAAGAAATCTAGAGGACAAAATAAAGATGTCACCCTCTGATAATCCTGCCCAGTTATTGGTTCAGGGGTTGCACAGTAAAGATAAAAATATACTCAGAGCAGTCTTGTGTGAGAGTGATGAAAGCATTATCGAAAGTAGTGTCAAACAACTGCCCATCTCTGTAGTAGCTCCTTTGATTCAGAAGATGTGTCGGATGATTAGTGAAGAAAACATGTAAGTAACAAAAATTTGATATAGTGTTGAGGAATAGCTGAAAATATTTTCACTCTACCAGAATTGGGAAGATTTTTGTATTGTCAGAAAAAATAATGTAATGAGTTGGTGTTGAAGAATTGAATTTGCCCCCCTTACTTATGCAAATACCAGCTGTTACCCGCTATGCGATGCAAAGCTATCAAAAGAAAACAAGTGTATACAGTGGTTTCAAAAGGGGTTTCAGTGGTACATGAATGGATACTCGTAAATATGTTGTTCCAAGTACTTGTTTGTTTTGGGAGAACTGGTCTCAATAGTCCGTACCTAAATGGTTTGCCGTTTTGCTCTGCATCGTTCATTTGTTTCAGACGAACATGCCTTATTAGTACGTGCCTATACGATTTTCTATTCCCATCTTGCTTTCCATTGCTCATTTGCTAACGGCAAACGGGCTGTCCGAACGATTTCCATTCAAGCCAATTCACAATAATACTTTAAAGACATGCCAACAACATCTCGCCAACGTTTCTTTCAAATTGGAATAATTGTTTATATATAGGGAGATCTGTACTAGTGGTCCTTTTATCATTATCTACATTTTTTTTGGATTAGGGAGTCGATATTTTACTAATGCATCCAATGCTGATGACCAAACAACTCCGTGCTCGATGATTTCTCCTCGTTTTGATGAATACACGCTGATTCATTCATCAAGAGGGTTGATTAAGGAAAAGCCCTTTTGCTGATATTTTTTATAGATACTGTAAACTTTTCAATTCAACCGATATTGCTTTGGCGAGAGATTGACTTCCTACAATTTTCACTTGTTTGTCTCATTTACATTCATTTTTATAGGAGTATTTCAAGTATTACGTGGTTGGAGCATATTTTGAAAACTCATGCTGACGTTATTTTATCCCATCCAAATTCCAGTCTCCTGGAATCATTAAGAGACAGTTTGGATGATCGTTCTGAGGCAATTTGTTTACAGACCGGGGCTAACATAAAATTCATACACCAGATTGAAAGTTTGAAGGAAACAAATGAAGTTGACGAACCAGCGATCGAATATGGAGGTAAGCGATTTTTTTTTTTAATCCTGAATAATTAGGTATATGAGAGTAAATGAATATTTGTGTATACAACGAGACGTTACCTAGGAGCTAGACAGTACATATTTCTCATGATTTTTCATAACAAGATTTTATCAGACACAAGTATAATTTAAAATTATGTTACTTGTACTGGGTGTTCATGGAAAATGTGACACATCAAAGTTATTTGAATGGGATACATCGTTATTCTCCATTTTTCAACTCTACAGTGGATTCTCCAACAATTTCTTCACAGGGACAATATTCGACTCTACTGAAGATTTTTCTTTTGGAACGATTTTTGTTGTTTCAATAGTAAATGTTTTCGAGTAAATTACAAGTTTAATTCAGTTTTTTTTATTTTCAATGATTCATCATGTCAATTTTGTTTCAATATGGTAGAAATTGTTCTTTGTTTTGTGTTCAACTTCCATTGTCTAAACTATTCAACTTGTTTTGAACGTTTTTTTTTTCATAAGTGGAAAAAATTAATGAAGTTTAGCAAAATAAAGGAAATTGAATTGTGAAAATAGTGAAATGAAACAAATTATGTGCAGTAAAATAAGAAAATATTGAAAAGGGAACTGACAATTTTTTTATTATCTTATTGATTTTGTTGTAATTGTGTTATCAGGCAAGGAAATGAAATTGGAAACATACAATGTACCTCATTGTTCTATCATGAACAGCAGAGATAGAGCAGGTTTGAATTATGGCCATGGAAAAACTATTTTCAATTATTTTTTTGTTCAGTCACGTATCCTGTTTTTCCCGCAAGTGGTCTATTGAGATGAAAATTAATGGAATTATTTTGTTTTTGTAAAAAAGCCTTTTGATGCATAGAAGATGCGACTGAGTTTCACGAAATTATCTAGGGTCACAACGAAGTTATTATAAAAAAAGATTTCTTGTTGAAACTTCGAAATCATGTAGTTGTTAAGGTATAGCATTTCTGGGACATTTTTTCATATGAAGTGTTTCTCGGAAAACGAAGTCATGAATAACTTCCTTTAGTAATGGCATGTTAATGGATACTTAGGTATGTCAATTCAATATAATTCACTTTCAACTAGTATTTTCCAAACTTTAATTTTTTCAACCATTGAACTCCTATGAGTCTCAAAGAGTAAACCACGTGCAGATTGTTTTCATTGTTCATTCATTTTTATATTTGAAGGTAATAGTTTCACTGTTATATCTCCTGAATTAGCATCATTATTCAGGACTATTATCATAAGAAGTATAAGTAGTAGTAATTGCTAACATATCATTCACTCATTTTTATTCACCTTTCTGTACATATAGATGAGACCTATCATAATTGTTGGGAAATGAAATATACATTAGATTCAGTCTATAACTCAGCTGAAGAAACTATTGTATGGTGAAAGACGTGTAGCGGTCTCGTAAACTGTCCAGTAGAAATCACACATGGAAGTGTTTGTTTAATCAGTTTGAAAACAATAAAACAATGTTAAATGATGTATTTTTTGAAATTTCGTTTTCTTCTTCAGGCAACTGTAGTATATGTCGGTTCTAAAAAAGCCTTTAAAAGACTCCAGACTCCAAATATTATTGAACATACAATATTGTAGCTTAGCTTCTCGTAAAACAATTTCACAACAGAAGAATTAACCTCAACGCTAAAACTGTTCGAAACTAGAATGGAATTGATGATCATATCCATCTCAAGCAAAACTTCGGACATTTTCAATCATCAACCAAAAGAAATTCTTCGAAAAATAACTCTTTCTTCAAGATCAGGGTGATGTCCAGTTGCTAGGGACATCCACCTGCCAATCAAGGCGTTGTTATAGCAACGTCTCAAAATGCAAGCAACAGGCTAAAGTTCACAGGAATAAAATATCAACTTATAATCTCCCTAGAGCATGAATTCGAGTTGCAAATTCTTTAAATGAATTTCAAAAAGTTTGCAAATTAGAATTTCCAAAATTAATTCAAGTTCGTGGGAGATTCATTAAGAAAATTACATGCCAGAAAATCTGAAACTCTAAAGTTGATATTGATGTTCAAGCTGAATGAACACATTCCACAGTTCAATTAAAACTGTTTCTTGAAACAAGTAATGATGGAAAAAATAAGAATAAAAAGAGCTCTCTGACCGTCATAAATCCTGGCATACAGCTTATATGCAACGATAAAAACAATTTATGATGTTTGGTTTATAAATATTTCGTCAACTCAAATTCATAGGCATGAAATTTTCAATTTGATTTTTCGTTAAAAGAAGTTAACTTAAAAAGTTCCTCATTGGAGAGTTATGGCACATCATTTGAAGTATACGGTATGCCTTAGAGTGACATGTAAGCATGCACAATAGTAAACAAAATTTGTTAAGTTATGACGTCGTACGCTATAGCTGAGGAATAAGAAGAACCTTATACCCTATACCTATACTTCAGTTGTGAATTACCTTGGATATGAAAGTGAGACTATTCAAAAAAATAAATTCATTGTGAGATATATACATTTTCCAAAAAATTATGATCAACAGAAACTTAGGTATAACATCTTAAAATGTCAAAACATTCAAGAAAGTACTGAAGCACAATGCTCCCAGTGCCCTAACAATTGGAACGTTTAATCCCTAGTTGGTTGAGTGGAAATCAATGTGAAAAATACAAGTATGTCTCAAGGTACGGTGGGGAATGTTGAATCTGATGAGGTCTAATAAGTGAGGGCACATTATAATTCCGTTGAGTAACTCAATGAAACAGAACGAATTCATTCTACGGCAATTTTGTAAAGGAGATAGATCTAGCAACAATCTTATAGTTGAATAATCATGATACAACATGGGATGGTTCAAGTTGAAAGCAGAATGCCGGAAGAATTTGTGTTGAACTCCCTCTGAAGTGGTTTTATTATATGCATGAAATTGAGACCAGATAATAGAAGCATACTCCAATTGAGATGTTGAAATTGAATTATCAATATTTATCAATGTACATACGGAAAAACGTTGTATTAACAAATCCCAGCAACTTTGAAGCCTCGATTGAAATTTTGTTGATATGTTCATTGAAATGGGGCTGATGTCAAAAAGTACCCCTAAATCTTTTGCAGTCTGGACATGGTTCACTTGTATATCGCTAATAGTGCATATTGTTTCAAATGTTCTGTTACCTCTAAAAGAACTGATGAAGCAGCACTTGTTCACGTTAAGAAATAAACATTTATTGATACACCATTTTTCCAAATTATAGATATCTCTCTGAACAAGATGAGCATCTTCTGCAGAATGAATTCTTCTGAATAGCTCTGAATCATTTCCAAAGAATAGGTAATTTGCATGTTTCAAAAACGTTGCCAATGTCATTGATAAATAAGTTGAAGAAAGGAGGGACACAATGAACCCCTGTGTTACTCCTCAAAGGGGCAAAAGTTCCCGATTTGACTCTGTTTTCTCTCGAGCAAAAAACTTCCAATTCAACAACTTTGTATTGAATCTCAATGAAGATAATTTGTTTATCAAAATTATATAAATTTATGGTACACATAGGATAACTTCCAAATAAATGAGTCAATGAATAATAATAAAATATATCTTTGTCTTGTATAACTTTCACTTACAGTCCAATGTAATTTCATATTCAAAATTTCATTATAGATTCCAGTGACTCGGATAACGAAGATATTCAGATGGAAATCCATAGCGAGAGTGAAAATGAATGGGACGAGGATAGCAGCGAATACGAGCAGATAGAGGAAAACAATGAACGATCAGAATCCGAGGCAGATTCTTTGTGATGTTTTAAATTTTTTTTGTGATAATGAAATATTTCATTGTTATCATCATTTTTATTGGTTGACATATTTGTTACATTTTTTAAATTTCTGATCATAAACATCTATGATATATTCAAAATGTTATTTCATTGTTATACCAGATTTCGAGTAGGATGGATTTAGATTTTATTTTGATAAATGCAACTTATATAATTGAACTTTTCTTGTGGAGTTACCACAACACCCAACTTCATACCTTTAGAGGTTAGAGAAAAACGAAGAAGTATGGATTTCCAACAACATTTATTATTTAAATTCCAGCGTCGCTGGTTTCAACATGTTTCTACTAATTATTCGATTTTTACATAAGTTCAATTTGTGCTTTTTCTCTGAGATAAATACTTACCTACTAGAATAATACTGATATAGGCCGATGTCAGTTAAGGTCTTATATCCATTTCACAAATAGTTTGACAATTAAATGCTGAAAAATTTATTTTGTGAAATGCCAAGGAAGTTCAATAAGACCTGAAATTTGTTGTAGATAGATTTTGCAAAAATATGAACAATTAATTGATTATTAAAATCGTAGACCCCTTTGGTCAAGTACACATTCAGATTAAGGTTACTGCAGTAAATTTAAAATTTTTCATCACATTTTCAATGGGTATAAGTTGGCCCTTGTTACTTTATTTAGAATAGGAAAACAGTAAATGCCAAAATTACCTAGGTGAGTATATTAAGCGCCAAATGAGATGGCGAGCCCTCATGCGCACGAACTCATTTTCAATTTAACCCCCCCACTGGACATACAAATGCTCTGTACAGAGGCACTACATGGCAAATCAACTGAGAAAAAAATCAAATCAAAATCAAATTCTGGTCAATGATGAAATTACGGATTGATTGATCAAAGAAAACACTGTTGTTACAAAAAATCGAGATTTCGAATATGAAATATAAGTCAAAAAAAAATTTAAATAACGAAATGAATGAAATAATATTGTGACAAGAAAATTGAGTGATCACCCGAAGACGATTGCGGATACCAGCAATCGAAACGTCGTGAGTAAACTCAATTTGAAACTTGGTTTCAACATTTTTCCATAATATTCCATTCAATTCTTTATTTACATTTTTGACTAGTATTTCATATTCGATACCTCAATTTTCTTGTCACAATATTATTTCATTCATTTCTTTATTTAAAAATTTTTTTGACTTATATTTCATATTCGAAATCTCGATTTTTTGTAACAACAGTGTTTTCTTTGATCAATCAATCGTAATTTCATCATTGACCAAAAATTTGATTTTGATTTGATTTTTTTTCTCACTTGATTTGTATTTTAATCTTTCCGTTCCTAGCATCAGGTTTCAATAGAGTTAAAAATATAGACAATGGAAGTCCAAACCATTACCATTCAGCAAGGAACATTGTCAACCACTTTCAAGCAAATGGCAAATCATGTTCTATTTGCCACTCTAGTTAAAACTATTTATAGGTATGACACTGGCCGGCAAGGGGCATATCGTAATCCAATAGTAATTTAGTTGGGAGAGTCTATACCTGCGCAATCGCTCGCCATCACTTTTTGCGCTTGTTGAATTTCAAAGGGAATAATATATTACATATATTTCAACTTGAGCCGAGATTTGTATACTCTTTTATTCACAATCACTCAAAATAATTTCATGAAGTGAACAAGAAATTGATACAAGATTAATTTCAATACGTTTTTTGTTTCAAGTAGACATTGCAAATAGACGAACTTTATGAAGCTCCCAACAAATGTCACTGTTATCATCGGTAAATAACATTCACCCACATAGGAGTTAGAAATATGTTCATGTATGTACATTTTGCTTGGCTAACTCACTGGAATATTGGCGGTATTTTCAACAATAAAACTGGACTGGCCCTGATAAGCAACAGATGGTGTTCTTAGGAAATTGACTGAAGAAGAGTTAACGTTTTATTTTTGAAAACTTGCATTAGTTATTGAAGAGGACTGAGATTTTTAAGGGTGAAAGCTAGTACCCATGCCTTTATCGTACGTTCAGAACTGATATACTGGGTGGTAATTGGTTTTCTATAACTATGTAGAAAGACACTCGAATAAAAGACAAAGAGGTTGGAAAGTTTCAAAAGAGGTTTTTACCTACCTCGTCTTCTGAGTGAAAAATTCGTTACTTTCAAACCTAAAATTAGGTTAGAAACGAGAACATTTTCAAATGATTGTGAATAAAAACATTGATATGGACACAATCAATTGCTCTTTGGAGTTATATCATATAATATTATACATATTAATAGATGAATTAGTGTATGTATAATTAATTAACAAATGAATAAAATGATAGCGGCATTCAGACAAATTAGAATATGAAAAAAATATGCTTCATCAAGCAGGATTCGAATCCACGTATTCCAGGATGCTCTTATCATTGAGCTATCGAGGACCCTGTGTTCTCCATCGCATATCAAATACTAATTTGTCTGAATGCCGCTATCATTTCATTAGTTATACATATTCTTGAGGAACATATAAATAACAGTGAAAGAATTTTCACTAACCATAAAGATTGGTGAGTTGATTTATTATCTTATATAGTCGTTGGTCAAGGAAATTGAAAATCAAACTGATAAAAATATTTGTCAAAATCTCTGGATACTTTATTCAATAACTATAGTAATATAGTGTAGTAGTATAGTAATAAATTCTTTCAGTGTACTACTGTTTGTTGGGGAGGTAAAAATGATTTGATTAGAAATGAAAGAAAAAAGGTTTAAGCTCTTATAGTAAACCAATTTACCCACAAAAACAGTTAATATAAGAACTTAAAGCTTTTTCTTTTCATTTCTTGGGGAGTGAAAACCCAAAAAATGGATCCCAAAACACTATCTACAGAAGGTTCATATTCAATTATCTATTTCCAAAATGAACGAGCTATATAAAAACGGAAAATCCTTTTTTCTGGCATCATTTCAAATTCAAACTTTGATGTTTCCTTTCCTCATTCCAAAATGAAATTATAGGTTCAATGAGTACACTTGTTATATTTATTCTATTATTCGGCTTTAAAGAATTCCTTCCGTCGTCGAGCTACTATAAATTTTTTTGGAACACTTGATTTCTTATACACCTCATTAGTTATGACTACATTACTACATGAAGTATGATATCTATCAACAATATTCTCTTCATTACAAGATCATTTCTATCGATTTTGTGTAGGCTGGAAAATCTTGGATCTAATTCCTTTCTAATATTTCTTTCCATATCTCAAATTTTTTCAGTGAACTAGACCCCTACCAGAGATTGATAAATTTTTATTGAATATTTAGCTGCTTATAGTACTTATTTGATCCAGACGTAGTTCTCGCATCTCAGTGCAAGAATCGGAATTCAATAATGGAATACTGTCCGACGATCCTCTTCTTGAAACATTGGCGGATGCGGTTGTAATGAGTTCTTGTTCTTTATCGATGACAATTTCATTCACATCTTCTGGGAGATCACTTAGAGTGGGCATTAAACTTTTTCGTTTAATGAAAATATACCAGTTCTATAAAGTAGGAAAAATATTATAAGAAGTAATATAGACAGCTCTGTTCTTTCAGTAAATGTCGTCGGAGGAATGAAGACCTAAGTTTTGTTAGCTTAAAGGTTAGAAACATATCTCCTGTTAGATAATATTATGGAGTAACAGTTAACTGATATTATAAAGGGGGACAATTAAATCGTTGTACACGGCGCCGTTCAATTCATTGAGAATAGTAATAATAAAGGTAAAGAAATTTTATCCTGGTTAAATCAGAAGAAGACCCATATCAAAACTTTGAAACTCGTGAGTTCGTCTATGCCACTTGATAAACCATAAAATCTCTTCTAAGATATTACACTAGTGCCAATTTTTTCGAAATGGTGGCGCAGGAGCCATTTTGCCAAATTCAATATAGCGGCACTATGACAACTAGGAAACTTTTGTCAAATTGCATGATGAAAAGGAAAAACCAAATTTGTTTCAGTCTTTCACGAAAAATTTCAATTTATCACCAATAATAATCCATTTTACTGTTTTTTTTTAGACAGCTACATCCTCTTTTATTTTTGTGATGGGTCGTTTTTTGAATTTAAGCATGGTTTTCTTGAAAAAATGCTGCAGATACCATGCCTTTTATTTCTCTCTTCCAGAAAGTGTGACTGTGTTCTTTTATTTTCGATGATGGCCGAGACCACGACCATCATGTCCGGATATCAGCTAAAAAATCGACTCCTGCCGTGAAAGCCTATACATTCTTTCATATGCTATTTTAGTTATTATGTTATGACCTGATCTAAATCTGAGGTCCATTGACTTCTATCATGGAGATTACGTATTCAAGGTAAAATTACGGAAAATACAATGCATAAATATGAAAAAATATATGTAGGTTGTTCCGGTCGCTGAATGCGTGTTCGTCAGATAACTAAGAGGTATGAAAAGGATTGGTCAATACGTGAGTAGCCGCGTTATGATATGAGACACAGTTTTTTCTGAAACTTCTCTTATTTTTAAATTATTCCTTTTTAGGTCTAAACAACTTTCCCAACATTGTTGCCAGTTTCTTAAACCCTCTAAAAGGTAAGAGCCAAACTGTCAT
Organism: Zygogramma bicolorata; assembly: GCA_032362365.1. Lineage (NCBI taxonomy): Eukaryota > Metazoa > Arthropoda > Insecta > Coleoptera > Chrysomelidae > Zygogramma > Zygogramma bicolorata. The sequence continues at coordinate 238,562 of JAVJAQ010000825.1, forward strand.
GTTGGTAAATAGAAATTGATCACAAGGAGCCAGACAAGGTGAGTAATGTGATAGCAATTCATAGCGCAATTCATTTAATTTTGGTAAGACGATTTCAGATGAGTGTGCTGGTGCGTTATTGTGGTGACATAACACTTCTTTCTCAACAAAATGAGACCTTGTTCTTTTCAATTTCTCATTGAATCGGTCCAACAATTCACTGTAATATATACCATTTACTCCTCTTCCTTTCTGTAAGAAGTTCATTCCATCAGTATTATTCCCTTCAAATCCCAAAAAATCGTTGCCATGACCTTTCCGGCGAAAGGGAACCTCCCAGCCTTTTGCTCTCTCGTATAATAAAAATATCTTTCGAATTTAGCTTGAAAAATTTCAAACACTGTTTGTCTATTCTCAGCACCGATTATTTTAAAGGACTGTTGATCCGGTCGTAAAGTCCTTATAAGATAGCGGTCTAGGGATCGCAAAATCAAGGAATCATCTGGTCAATCATTTTTGCTAATATTTTCTCGACGTCAGGGAAGTCGACAATCGTTTCATAATGTCGCCATATCACAAGTACCAAAATTATATCTTCATCATTCCTTATGAACGACCGCACCTCATAGTAAATGGTTTCGGCTAGAATAATCCTAGCCAAATAATAATTACAATTATTGTTATTCACGCCGGATGCTTTGTTCTCCATTTATCAAACTCATACCTAGGTTGAACATGTAGCTTATCAGACGGACGTCTTAAATTCCATTACCTACACACTCATCTTCAGTTATTTTTCAGTTGAAAATTATTTGAACCAACTCGAATTAGAATTTGAAGGATTTTTGAGTTGCAAAATATGAATAAATGACAACTACCATTATAATTTGAGTCATTTGAAATGAGGAAATTTTCAAATTCAATTTCCAGACTCAATTCATTTATACAAACGTGAATTGTGGGTCGTGCTTTTGTTTTCTATAATTTGCCGATTGAATTTATAATTCATTCCTAGTAATTCAGTTATTTTGAAAAATGGAGGTGAGAATAATTTTATCTTCATAAAGATTATTTCCCCGTATTCGGATCACCGATCAAAAAGTTGAGGGCTTGACTACTTTCACAAAGTTTTACAGCTATTAATTGCACAAGACCTGTTTTACCAATATAATTGATCAAAATAATCCTGGAGTTTTGCTCAATTCTTAGGTAGGTACTATATTTTTCCTGTGTTTGATTATAAAGTTTTCTCAGTATTCATTTCTTCTGGAAATAATCTCAATATTTATCCCTCTTACACCAAGCTCAATCGACAAAAGTGCGTGCAATTCCATAATTTTAGATTTTGCTTATAAGCAAACGCTTTCGTGTATAATAATTTAAGATAAGATCCACTCAAGTGATTGTATGTACATCACACATTTGAACCGATCAAAATTTTTGCACTCGTTATATAACCTCCGAATAAAAACAAGAATAAAGAATCTTGGTTTACAAAAAGCACTAGGGCAAAATGGGATTGAGTGCCTTGAATTGTTTTCTTAGTTAAAGAAGGTTCTATGAACTTACCAAAATACATGACATGACTGCATATATAATAGCCATCCCATTGCTCTCATTAACATTCTCCAAAGCCAAAACGACAACAAACCACACAATATCATACCCAGTCTGTATGACACAAAGCGATTTTAAACAAGTCTTCGATTCTCTGAGGCTAACTATTTCATCGTCCATGAAGTCATCTTTCTTTTCTTTCAAAAATTCTAGTTCGTTGCGCAAAGCATTTATTGATTCTGCAGAACTATTGAATTCCAGTTTCGACAGTTCCATATTGATTTTTCTGATGCCACCAAGAGAATATATAGTTGTTAAAACTATGAGAACAGATACTGGTAGCATGTAGTTCAAAATCATGCCTTTTTGTACCGATATGAAGCAGAATCTTTTCGACTCGTAGCTTTGAGGTGCTATAAAATAGGTAGCCTGAAAAAAAAATTCTTTAATAAAGTTATCAATGTATAGTTAGTAGAGATCAAATTACCAAAGTTAGGAATGTTGGAATATCGTAAGCAGCAATGTTGAAGTATTTTACTTTAAGATGTCGTTCTTTGACGATGCCATTGTTGGAAAAGCGTTTGTATATGTAGAAACAGTATAAGCACAACCATACTGCTGTCATCAAGTGTAAAAAATATAATATGAGGGATATTATCAGACACTTCGTTGCGCTTTTTGAAGCCTGAAAAATTGTTGTTAGTATTGCAAAAACTTCAGATAAAGACTTCGAAGATATGTGTGTCAAAAGGAATAAAAAGTGAAATTATATTCACACAGTAAGCATTTGAGTTGCTAGAAATCAAGATCAGCAAATTTGAGGTATTTTTGAAATTTCAAAATTCATGCGCTCGTAAATTTATCAAAGTGTTATAGGGTTTTCAACGTCTTAGTACTCAGGTCACAGGTGGATGTTTGAGAAATAAAAAATTTGAAAATATTTTTCTGTACATAGGTTTGTCTTCAACAGTTGCTAGAATGTTTGGTGACGAAATCTGGGAATACTATATCAGCTAGAACAACTAAAAGTGGACGTTAGAAGGGCTCATCCCGAAGACTCAATTGTTGCACGTTAGATTCTATTCTAGTAATTCTTTGGGGCTTTTCAAATTTTTAGTGTAGAACATACAATTTCGACTTATAAATAACTCGAAATTAGCACCAATTTCGCGTTACAACTCGAAATTAAGAAAAAACAAATTGCATGTCTCATTCTTCACAAAGAAGGTCTTGACAGAAATAGAAAAAAAAATCTACATGTTTGCAACCAATTCAATGGAAATGTCCGTTTATAACAGGGCTTCCCAAAAGAAAACTTCCTACTCATCTATAGGACGACATTGCTGGATGAAAAATCAAGTATACGGTCCATGTATGATTCATCAGGAAGAATCCATTAGATTCAGCTAGTCATACGGGGGGGGGGATTGTCCTGCCATATGGCATCAATCCCCCAAACTTAGTCTAAACTTGCAGAATGTTTATTGCTCCAGTTAAGTGCTCCACAGCGATAATGGATTTATCCAAGACATGAATATTCCGTATACCTCAGCTATCTCCTACACTGTTTCGAAATGGATGACAATAACAAAAATCCTTATCCAGACCCGTAAATAAAGGTGAAATAATACTGGCCCTACATATATAAAAGGAAGTATTGCTTTCAAACAACTTACGTAGACTCCCAACATAAAAATCAGATTGGATATGCAGAAAGTTCCCATTATTTGAAAAAATATATAAGTCATCATTCTCTCCCCTCTCTGGTTTTTCTTCAGCAACACACAAAATATTGTTAGCATTTGTGCTGCACAACTGAGTACCGACCCTATGATGATTATTTCTGGGCCATACTTTCCAACATTTCTATTGGGCGATCCATAGTAAACGTACATTATATTGTCAATGAAGTCATGATCACGTAAATCTGAGTCTGCTAGGGAGTCATCAGGCAACTCCACGTTTGGTAGTATATCGATGGTGTATTTGGAATCTAAGCTTTCAGGGTTTGGAAGGATCAGTGATTCCGACTTAAACTCTATATTTACTGAGTTATTGGCTATTTCGTAGTCATAGTTGAGGTAATAGTCTTCATCGGGAGACTTGTTGATGTTAGTGGAATTTTTACTACCTGAAAAATAAATATATATAAGAAAGCATGAAAGCATAAAAGTTTTACTAGCAATGCGAATGCATACTTCGAGTCGGAATTTCAAAGAAGTGCAGAGATACTCCTCGACTTGAAAAAATCATTATTTTCCAAGATATATGAGTACGTATATATATTTTGGATTCACCGAATATCACTGATAATTTGATGCAAATGACGAAAACCACTTCCAAGTAAAGCTGCTGAAAATGTTCTAGAAGATGATAGTGGGCTAGAGATAGAAATATGAATTTGACGAAGATGACCTGCTAAAACAACTAATATATTGAAATAAGGCATCCATCATGCTTCTGATGGGATTCATCAATGGAATGGTTCAGGACATTGATCAAAACTAAGAGATAGAAGATGCCATCTATGATGGAGGATATAACTGAAAATGAGGTTTGCTCAAGGAACTGTATGAAGTGTCGAATAGATTTTTTCCCTCATTTCATGAAGTACACTCAAGCAGATCATGAATATTTTTTTGTTTTTATACAAAATATAAAAGGTAAAAAAAATATTTTATGATGCGACTTTCCCAATTCAATTTAAGATTTTTCGAAAAAATGATTCTTGAAGTGTTTTGATTTGCCAAAAAATTGTACAAGAGAGTTGATACCTGGGGTCCTTAAAATATAAAAATATATACACATTCAATCAATTCAATTTTTGAAACAAAACTAGCTTTCAGTAACTTTTAGAACCAACCAGGTAGGTCGAATTTATCGAATCCTTCAAAATTGTTCTTTTGAAATTTGTTTTTGGAATATGCTTAGTACGAAAATGACTTTGAAAGTTGAAATAATGCACCAAAATCTTATTATTAGGTATGATTGATAAGCTACTCTCTACCTCATCTTGGTACAAATTCATTTTTGCTTTTGGAATGTGTAATTACGGAAATTTTGTTCAATTAGGATGGTATGATGAACATTCCTGTTAAACAGTAAAATATAATGCATCCAAATATTATATCATTAGTAATAACTCCTACATTGAACTGAGATTGTTCAAATAACAACTTTGAAAAAATCTATTTGATAAAGTTGTCGATCCAATAATTGAATTTTTTTAAATGTGACCATATGTTTTATGGTACAAATCAGACTTATGAATGATTTTTTCATGCAAGTTTTTCATGACATTGACTATTAACGATTAAATTCGAATTTAACAAATCCAGTTTATTGATGACAAATGTGTAGTATGCTTTTGTTGAGATATTAGTGATGAATTTCAAATTCAACTGATCAATTTACAATGTCAAAGTTATACAATAACATCATCTTAAAACAGATATTATTACCATGTATAGATATTGAGAAAACGTCTCAACATATAGCAAAAAATATGATATCTGTAGTACCTACTTAACAATTATCACTTCAACAACTCCAACGCGTTGTAAATTATGCAATAATTTTGTTTTCATGGTAAAATAAATTGATTCAAAATAAATTATCCTGCTAGAAAAATTCGGCTTTGAAACAAATTTGAGTCACTTCATTCATACTTCTGTATAACTTTAATGTGAATTTTATACATATACCATTACATTCTTTTCGTTTCGTTTCATTTATTGTATTATAGCTCTCTAATGAAAGGTTTTGGCAATAGTTGATAATAAATGTAGTAGTATATCTGTTTATTTTATGAACATAAGTACCTATAACTATAGCAATATCGAATTTTTGTACATCAAACTTGTTTTTTATCATTTTTTCCTTCATTTTATTCATTAAATGAACACCACTAAATTATTTTATGCTTGTTTTTTCTCAAAATTATTAACAGAAGGATTTTAGATAGGATTCATATATGATATTTTGATTGCACAGTGAGTTTCTGTAAAGTTTATAAAATTTTCTCATTTTCTTCATAATACTCATGCACGTTTTTATGAATTAAGAGCGTGAATAAAATTTATGACGATCATTTCATCGTGTATATATATGATACTCATTTCATTTTTTTGTTGAATAAAACATTCACATCTCAAGTCTTCATCAGACATCATCATACAGTTCAATTAAGACTTTTGTATTGATTTCATTTATATCTAAAAAATGTGTTTAGATGATTTGATTGTTGCACCCAGGTTAAAAAATATTTACTTACCCAAAATACATTCACTAGCACAATAAAACAAGGTGAATACAAAAAATAACAGGTTCATTTTCAATAAAATTTAAAAAATCTGGATTTCTCAAATTGCTCCATTGGGATGCTGCATATTGGCCCACTTGAGTGAATGTCAATTTTTTCACTTCATTCTCAGAGAAAACTAGTTGGGCAACTATGCGGAGGGAATTACAGTCGCCCAGTAGGGACTATGAGAAGAATCTCCAAGAAACTAAATATGAACATTCATTTGAACTCCTTTAACACGCATGCGCGGCGTACATCAATCAATACAGCTAAAAACGAAAAGGTCAGAAATCTCAAAAATGGAATAGCTAAATAACATTGATGTCCTTTCATCTAATTGTGCTCGAAATTTTTTGATGAGTATTTATTGGCATCAGTCCAAATTATGTGTAATAAAAACACGTATTCATAACTTGAATAGGATTTTTTGACATACGATTTCGACCGGCATTTTTGATGATTCGGGAGAAATGAAAAAATAATAAACCACAGTGAAGGAGATGCATTGGTTTAACTCTTGGTATTCTCCTGATTTCACTTTATTGAAACAATAGACTCATTGGTAAAGCCATCGGTAATTAAATGTGCATAATTTTCTTGACCATTAATCAAATAGTAAGAAATGAGGAATAAGGATTTGGGGAAAATTTTCAGTTTATTATTTATGAGACTTCTACGTAATATGTAACAATGCGATGTTCATCTGTTTCCGTGATTTTCAAGAATATTTTTTTGAAACTGTTGGATCTGAATATGAGAGATATTTCGATTTATACTTGATTTCCGGTAATTGTTCAATATAAACTATTTTTTGCACCTGGGAAACTGATAATATTGTTGGTTACTCTCTGTCCCAAACGTCTCTGGGCGTTTCAACATGGAAAAATTCTAATTTTGATACTCGAGCGATATACTTTGCCTCTTTGGATAGGATAAATAGGCACAAATTTTTAGGACTGACTTACACAATGAGTTCACTTCCCTTTTCCTACAGAAAATGTTATTGGCTCATTGACTCCTTCACGTACTCCATTGGTAATATGTTGCGCTTATTTGTGGGAGACAAAATGATATCGCTTTCAAATTAAAAAAAAAACAAAAATTGTGGGAGACAAAATGATATCGCTTTCAAATCAAAAATGAATAAAAAGGGTACTAGGACAGAGCCCTGCAGTAATCCAGTAGCCATTCCCAGAATCAGATTTGATAATTGTTGTTTATACCATTGTCTAAGGATGTTTTATACTGTATTATGTCAATTTCATAACCACACGTTGATGTCGCGAAATACCACAACAGGACATTCGTCATTTTCTATATATTCTAATACTATATTGGTTGATGCCAGTGGACAATTACTGTTCTCCAAAATCCATGCTGATATATTCTTTGATCACTCAAGAACTGAAGTAATCTTTGAAGATAGGGGTACTAAAATATTATGGAGAAACTCGAAACTGTTACTGGTCGATAGTTGCTCTTAAGCTGTGGTTCTCTATTTTGATAAGCTGGCGAACAACTCTACCAAGTTTCACTTCTGGAAACTTAACACCGCTATAAACAGAGAAAATCACCAGTAGTGGTATAATTGAAACAAATTAAACTTTCCTGGGTGAAAACCAGTTGATCTTTTGTTTTTGCAAATCCGTCGGTACGTCTATAATATATATGGGGGAAATCAAAAACAAGAAATAAATTCAAGTTGTTGATAGATCTTCAGACAATATGATCAATCCATTGTTCATGTATATTCTTAAAAAAATAATTCATTTCTATCAGAAGATCCAATCTAATAAAAAAATTATTGAGTATTCCTCTGGTGTAAAATTTCGAGGATTATCTGTGAAGGAAAATTTAACGTGGAATAAACTTTTAAGAATGTTGAAAAACGAATATTTCCAATGATTTGTGTTCTTTTTAAATTGCGGGATTTCATATCTCTGAAATATGTGAAACTCATTTATTTTTCTCTGGTAAGTATATTCAAAACTCCAGTATTACATTTCACTTCGAGGGGAGCCGCAACAAAAACTTTTGAAAACCCTACAAAATTATCTTATCAAATGTTTATATGGACTTGATTATCGGAAACCAAAAAAAAATTAATATAAAACTAAAAAACTTCTTGATATATCATCATTGCATACACTGAAAATATGTACCTTCATACATTTCATTGAAATCAAACTAAAGCATTCGAATCTCAGTTTTAAGTGATCAGCACAATCAGTCAACCAGATATTTCAAAAATTTATCAACGATGATATTCAAATCTAAAAATCTAATAAAGGATAAAAGTCAAATTATCACATAGGAATACATATATATATATATATATATATATATATATATATATATATTATATATATATATATATTTACTTAATTACCTCTGATAAATATTTTTATCATTTATTAATCATTAGATTTTTAGAAATGACATTTATTTTCAATGCAATAATAAGAAATACTAAATTCAGTAAATTTTTCTTGCTTCTTCAATATCTATAAACCGCTTCAGTCAAGATCATTCTTGTAAAAAAATCATCGAAATGCCTCATGTGAATGTTTCGAAAATATTCAAATACTACGTCAGTATATCATTGTTTATTGAGACGGTTCACCTCAAATCGTTCCACTGCATTTCCACTGAAGTCTTTCAAATAGTGAATGATTTCGAGAATGGTTCTCAAAATATATTTAAGGTAAGATTCGAAAATTATTGTTGAAATATCATTGTCAACCCCACAATAAGTTTCTGAAAAAGGAACATTTAAATATTTGGTCCAAAGTTTTGGTATGACTGTTTCACACTCTAACAGGCCAATTATATGTGGTTTCAAAATAAAGTTTGATAAAATATCATAAATGTATTCAAAATGTTGACAAATACCTCAAGTTTATGAAGTATTTTCTTTGTACAATAGAGAGAACTAACAAACTAATAGTGAAGTTTTACGATTAGTTTCATTAGATACCAGTATACTGTCCGTTGTCTCACTTACTAATAGCACTTTTTTTTGTTTCCGAATCTCAGAAACGAAAGTGAAATTGGTCGAACTGCAACCCTTATTGATTCACCTATCAAAGTTTTTTCCCAGTATCTACTCCCTCAAGTTCAAAACTTTGTAATGCAATGAAAAGAGAAATAGATGAACTCTCAAACGAGGTATCACTTGACTTCTAATCCCATTCAAGATTTACTGATTGGATCTCACCCCACCGAGTGAAAATGACGAGGTGGAAAATAGTTCTCATGTTTGGAGCTCGACACCGAAGAGAAAGGCAATCCGTTTTGTTGGTGATTCGTCGCTCACAGACTCGCTCACTTCATTGGAGCATCGTAGAAGGGTCGAAGACTTGTCTCTCTTCTATAGATATTTTCACTGTCGGTGATTTCTGAGTGCAATCAATCGTTCCCCCCTTGGCAGTGTCAACAGAGATGAGCTGACGAGTAAAGAATTCCCATCCCTTTGTTGTGAGTGGGAGACCTGTCGAACCTCTCTTTCTCAGAGATCTTTGTCCAATAGAACAGCTGAACTTTGGAACTCCTCGCAGAGAGAGGTTTTCCCTGAGGCACACAAACTTCAAAAGTAAATGTTAATTTGTATCTTCTGTCCCTTGATTGACGCGCTGTTCTTTGAACATTACCGGGTTTCCCTTTCGTGTGAATCTGTATAAAAGATCTCCCCTCAAGAGCAAATCGCATTGTTCAATTATGCCAACTACGAGAAATCGTCCTTGTTTCGTTTTCTTTGGCCTACCCTGTAAAAACGCTGAATACAGTTTCGCTGGAGAGGGTGTTTAGTTCTACATTTTTCATGCCGTTTCGCAAAGAATCATGATGTGGATTGATTGGCTCAAAATTTGTGTTTGTAGCATTTCTGTATTATGGTAAATCACTCCAACTTTGGGATCCCAAAAGGAACTCCCATTGTATTTGCGCAGTATCGAATTCAGCAGTTCATTTTAATACGAATATCCTATTTTCATGAAAAATTACTAAGGTATCAAATAGAATTCCACATAGATCATGGTGGCAAAGCAACTCTTTATCACTGATCATAGACTTCCAGATGCCAATTTTTGTTTGAAAAAACAATCCAAAGTGATTTTCTACTACAACAGAATATTCAAATGCCAAATGAACTGCCAAATCCAAAATTGCATGAAAATACTGGCTGTTCCATTTTATTTCCCAAGATAAATCTTTGTCACAATTATTCTGATCCTGTTTGTTCTTTGGTGAAACCAAAATTTCATTATTTCATATTCCAAAAATTTCAGAAAAGTATTGGACTACAATGCAGTTTGCGTTTGCTCGGAGAGTTTGGTCAATAAAAAAAACAATGAAGAAGAATGAACCGTTTTTCTGCAATACACTAATTGCTGATTTTGTGCCTGCTTTGGACACAAAATAAGTATCGAAAATTTCTTTTGGGGGCATCAAACAACCATTAGTTAGAACTTGTATTATATCCAACACAAATCCAAGTTTTGAAACTTGCTGTTGAATATGTAGTAACAAGTAATTCAGCATAATATTGCATTCGAGATAAACAAAGGATTTCCGTATCGGAGAAAATCCAGCAAACAAGAATAACTCACTAAAGTAAATAATTATGTTCCCATGGAAGAACATAAATCCAATTGTCTCAATGCAGTGGATGACAGAGAAATATAAAATTTGAAAGTTATTTTCCTGACAATATATCTCCTTGCTTAACAACCAATCAGTCTATTTCAAATTTTGAAATTCAGCCAATAGAATCCGAATTACAGTGAAAATATAGCTTGTCTCTGTATTTTCACGGTGATAAACCTGCTTAGTTTTTGTTTTACTAGCTGTCAAGTGAAAATAATGATTTAAATTATAAACGTCAAATCTATATGTTTTGATTAGTTATATTTCTTAATCAATATGAGCGATCGTTGGGGACAAATGGCGATTGGTATCATAGATGAAGCAGTGGAAAAGAGTATTCCCTTGAATACGGCCAGAAATAAAGAATCAATTACCAGGCAATTCAACAATTTTTGCTCAAACAGGGGTTATATTGTCGTCCTAAATATAATTCGTGGTATGATTAATAACCTATAATTTTTTGGAATATCAATTCATTGGCAATCCCAATGCAAGAAAATACAACTCGTCCTGCGGACTGGTTGTATTTTCAGCTTTGGGATTGCAATTCATTAATATTCCAAAAAATTATCGGTAATAATCATACCACTTATTATATTACCCCTGAAAACGACTTTTCTGCTCATCACTTATTATATTGAATGTGTTTCTAGTTGAATGAAAATTTATGTCATAGCAGGTGTATTTCAATATTAACAATATTTATTGCATTGTATTTTGAAAATGATGAATAGGTCGTTACACGCAGACTTGTTCAAGATTCTCATATATTCTTCGACCCGTATTTGTACTCATGACTGGTGGATACAGTTTAATCTTAACTCGTCCCACAATTGAAGATCCGCTTTCTTGTGGATTTATTACTGAAGGCTATTTGAGTTTAGGTTGTGTATATGAAGACGTAGCTACGACGCATAAAAATCCTACTCCAATCCTACTTTCTCAACCTCAGTTATCAACCACGGTAAGTTGAGCCAGACGGTACTCAGTCGATCAGCTCAAAATTATAAATTTGATCGCGAAGGACTATCAGTTTCGCGATTGAACTACTATATTTTCAAACACTCGTGTCCAAGGCCACTGCCAGCTTCCTACGTATCAGTTGTTCGCGGAATAAATTAATGTGGGAAACACGGTGGTTGGTAGTTCGTCGGGACCAAATCCTCGAATCGTAACCTAGTCGACTGTTGTTTCGTTCACACCATTGAGTTTCCATGAACCGATTCTTATTTTTCACATCAATATTGTACTTCTTTTATAACAATTATTGCTAGAATAGTAGACCTTTAGAGGTTTTTGTTAAGTATTCATGTTTTTTGTAAAATTTTCACTTGATAGAATGCACAAAATACACCAGAAAGTTCGGTTTGAGCTAACGTGGTGCACGTTCCCAATATTATCCGAAATTCACTGTCCATATCACTCCAATGGGTATTTTGAAAGTACCATAAAATTCAAATCAATGATAATTGTAATTAATTAATTTTATTTTGAATTTTTTCCAAACTCACAAACAAAAAGAAATATAATTATAAATTAACATCATTTGGTGATACTCACTGACTATATAGTAAATTTTATTATATTCTTTCCAGATAATCACCATTAACTTGGATAATCAGTTATTTTCTCTCAATTTAAGAATTATCATTGAATTATAATAAATTATATATCTATTATTCTATAACACATGTATAGTGAAACACTTCTAGTAGTTTTCTAAACTGTCTAGTGAAAATCTCACAATGTTATTTAATTACGAAATCATGGATACGAGTATCAACAAATTCCAATACTCCCATCAATTTTGCTATGGATACAACAATATAAATGACCAACTATTTTTCACAATGAGTCACGGAAATTTCCATTGGTCACTCAGGTCTATTTAATGATCAAATTATGTGCAACTTTCTTAACATTGCGCTACATCAAACTGAAATCATTTAGTATTTCCACAACACTCCCTTGTTTTATTATGATTTCATTTTGATTTAGAAGTAAATTCTAAAAAAACTCGGATTGGGGAAAATAACTTTTATTTAATTTTTCAATGAAGATACATGTCAAGAAAAGTTTACAAATCGAAATCCTAATGAACTAATCCCTTCCCCTATTGAATTTTGAAACGACTTCCCCATTTATCAAGTGAAAAAAAACTGATTGAAATCAGTCATTAAAAAAAAGATATTCAAAGACAAATGAAAAAATTCAATAATCCCCATTTGCAAAGACTACTGCATGAATCAACTAAAACTTGCAATAGACCAAAGAACGTTAAGAGAGGAAAAACATATCAAAAATAAAATAATTATCTGAAGATCATTGCTTAAAACTCCTTTTGAATGTCATAAAATAAGAATTATAGAATGAAATAAAAAATCTAGTAAATATTTACACAGAGTAAAATATTACCGCAAAATCAACATAAACCTAATTTCATTATACACAGGGTTAACCGAAAATTCAAGTAAAAATAGTTAGAAAAGAATTATTGATATAAAAATGTAACAGAATTATATGTGCTGGAAAATATACGAATCACAAATATACAGTGCAATCACCTTTTTTTCCCGTTTTATATAGATTGAATTATATATTGGTAGTGTTGAGCTGTTATAATAAGGAACATATATTGTGTAAGTTGAATTACTATATTTTTACATTCTGTAAACGATATATATATAATTGTAATCTTTCTGCAATAAAATATATACTAAAGTCATCAAGTAATCAAATTCCATTGGATATGACTTTAGGGAAATATCTCTGAGATGGATGGTGAATAATATTTATGTTCTCTATTGATATGATAAATTCACGACTCCAATCTGTTCAGTAGTTATTTCAAGTGAACAAGCCCAGCATAAAAAACTCTGATAGTTACCAAATTATCAAAAACAAAAGTAACTCTCAAAAATCTGATTTTCGAATATTCTGGACAAATTTCAGTCAGCCCTGCATACAACTCATTCAATGAAATATCCTATTTTAAGACACCATACATGGAAGGAATAAATAAATGTTCATACTAAAAGACACAAACTAACATAATTTATCGCTAAGTAAATTATTTACAGACTAAAAGTAATTCATGTACATTCATACACACATCAACACACCTTTACGTATTCATAAACAATACACATTGCACTATTTGCGATAATATTTTACCTCCAAATTATTGTTTTGGAAATTATTTGAATACGTACTTGAGTTCAACTCAGCATAGATCCATCCTCGGACCTGAAATTAAACTGAAAACAGTAATAGTTGCATTACGACAGCAAGCATTGAACGAGCATTCATTTATAGTACAAATATTTTTTTTCATTCATGTATTAATTTTTTTTTCAATAACAATTATGAAATCATAATAGGGTATGTTTAAATTATTACCAAGTTTCTATAAAGGAATATCATGAACAGTCAAACAGTTTCAAACTGGTATGAGACTGATCATGAACTTTATATTGATTACATATTTCATTGAATAATTTTTTTTCAGAATTACAAAGAAACAACAAACAGAAAAATGAAACAAAATATAGAAACAAAGAAAGAATCCATCGAATTTTATTTTCTCATTTGGAGAAAATATTTTTTTATTTTGATTTTAAATTCATTGATATTTCTACAATCTTTTATTCCTTTGGGTATTTCATTGAATTTTGACTGAAACACTAATGATTAAAAATTATATCTTTGTGGATTTCTTACGTTTTTTCAAGACGACAAACGCACTCTCTGAGGAAATGGTTGCATCTTCAGATGTCAGGTACACACAGCCTCTGTTACATTGGAACTAGGCGAAGGATGAGTAGGACTGACCACCGTGAGGCCGCTTAAGTTCCCCTCTGAATCTGCCAGACTGAAGTTGCTGTTTGAATCATTGTTGATCGAGTTGTTTGAACTCTCGTCAAACTGTGGAAGTAATGTAATATAAGTAATGAGTAATGATTAAAACAAGATTTGATAATAACTAATATCCTCCTGTGAAATATTTTTTTTTGCAGGAGCTGTTTTTTCGTTGATCGTTTTTGAACTAGCAATTTTCGTTGTAATTGTAATAACGGCAAAGCTATAAAAGAGAAGTTTCGACCCTCATGCAAATTAGCTAAATTCCTGAATTGATGGAGATATACATTTAAGTTCTTGATGACGACTCCAGCATGAGAGTCGAAACGTCGAACATTTCAACAACTTGCACAAGGAATAATACTCGAAGGGATCATTTGCAAAATATCAAAGCCATTAATACTATGTTCAAGGGATTTGAATTATATATGTCTGAGTAACAATGTGTTTTTGAGATCAAAATTCTGGATATATCAAATATTGAAATTTTCATATGAAAAGACTCGAAATCACCTTCAGTGCTAGTTGTAAGCTAGGCTTTCTTTTCCCCTAGTTTCACGTTAAAATTAGAATAGTGATAGATGTTTATTTGAAATGGTGAATATTTAATGAAGTCTCAGAATATTTTCATTTTTAGTTTTTGAACAGGGGCATATTGTAGCCAATATGAGCATTTCAATGATCTGAAGAGTATAAATATATGATGTGAATTAATATTGTTCGTCGATGATACTACCATCGCCTCGCACATACAACCAAATTGGATAAAACGGTAAATTATGATGTAACCAAAAGCACCAAAATGTTTGAATCTAATATACTTTTTGTTGATATTGAAAATAAATAGCCTTGAAAGTAACGGTTCTACTAAATGCTGAAGGCCAAACATCAATAGCAGACTAAAATTTAAGAGATCATCAAGGAATGTTTTTTTTAATTAAAGAATGTTAGCGTTGGATTAATCCCCTTCTTTTGTTTTTTGTTATTTTGGAAAATAAATGTTTCAAAAACTTCCAGAACAAGTTTAAATTACTTGTACCGAGTTAAATAGAGGATACAACCCTCTTTCAAACGTCTTATCACTCAGCACTTTTGATAAAGGTGAACGTCGAAGGTGCATTGTTTATACTATAATATACTTGGTGAAAAACTTAAATCGACCCGGCGATTGGTCTCAAAAGGGTCAGATATCAAGTTTGATGCTGGAGTAACACTCCGCTTGAATATATATTCTGGTAAACTCACTTGAGCGGGGATAATTTCATCAGAAAGTCTAGTCTTTTTGTTAGGCGTATCTCCGTCGGAGACAGCTTCAGAAGACATCCTCTTTCTAATTTCAAGGGAAGTGTCACTCTTGGTAATGCTGGATTTGCGTTCTCTTTTGATGAAGCCTGGTGCTAGATACTGTGATAACTGTTTCCTTTTGACATGTCTGGCGTCCAGCGTCATTCCATCCTTGATAGCTTGTATATTAATTGCGTGCTTGATAACTTGGTCCATGAATGTTTTGATGTCTCTCGTCAGGTCGACACTCAGGTCTGTTTTTGCGAATTCCAACCCAATGAACCACATTGAACACATTGTGTTTGATTGTTTTTGGGACTCCAGCATTGAGTAACTTTCAGGATTAATATGAGCTAAAGTTATATACTGATTTCGTTCTAGATATCCTAAAATAATTAATAAAAATAAGTATGTGCAAATGTTCAAGGTGAAAGCAAACCAAAACATAATGGAGACAATTATAACACAACACATTGGTTTTACCACATTTTACTTTTTGTTCCTCAATCTATACCACTACTATAAAGAGAAAAAGTTTCTAAATTTTTTTGTTTGTAGGGGGTGATCTTCGGAAATACTGATCCGATAATGAAAATTCTCTCACTAACAGAAAGCTAGACTATTCAGGAGTGATATGGGCTATAATTTACTGTGATTAAATAAAAAAGTCAGAGAAAAATTATAGTATATGTGAATCAAGTGGGAGAAAAGCAGGCGAGATGTGAAGCATTAAATGATTTCAATCTTATGTCACTTGGATTTCAGCTGAGTGAAAAAAAAATCAATGAGAGCAATTTATTTGAAGTTGTCTGATACCGTGAATCAAACAAATAAATTAATAGATCAGAGCATATCAACATATTTTATATTCAATGACAAAGAAAGATAGATAAATCAGAGAAAAATTATTGGTTTGAATTTTTTATGAAAATATAAATTATTTATTCGAAAAGAAATAAAGTTACTTACCAACAAGAAGCCTAGCTTTACTCTCAACTAGTCCACACCACTCTAAATGATCATTCGGATTTTCCGCCATTACAAGCAATACTATAAAATGTTTGTACTTAGTGAAGAAAGCTGGTTGTTCAAACAATTTGTCCCAAGTGCTCTTTCCGAGCATAATATCTTCGGTAATTGAGAGACCTCGTTTGAATTCCTCAATCATTATCGTTCTGGTAGAAAGCGACACATTAAATGTTGAATTTTGTTGAGGATAAGCGGGAGTGATGATCGGCATCAAGTGATATCGGTCTTGGATGTTAACCTGTTTGACATAAAGTTTTTGAAATATAATAAATAATCAATATGGAAATAATAAGTTAGAACAAAAGTCTTACCGAAAAATAACCAATTTTATCACACTAAAACACCCTGCAACTCATAAAAGAGGTAAAGAAAGGGTGGTACAGTTTTAAGTATCTGTCAACTGGTGAAAATATGTTCAACAACTCAATGCTTGCTTGCCCAAATTATTTTGAAAATAAGTGAGAGAGAAACTCTGAACCGAGTAATAAGTCAGCATTCAATAAATAAATTAACGATGATAAAGATTCAAACAACTTTAAATTTTCTGCTGAATATTGACGATTGCAATTTACTCCAAATAATAAATATTGGAAAATATAAACACACCAAAAGACAAATAGTAAAACAATCAATTGTGCAGTCCATATCTCAACAATTTTTGAAATAATACGAACCCGAGGATCCCACACTGCAAATCCAAGATTAGCGTTAAAAGGTTGTTTAAGTAAAACAGGCTGCGGCCACTGCCACTTCGAGAATATTAGGAAAAACTTGTGGACCAGGGTTGAAGGGGCAGCATTGGGATACAACTGGCATGTTCTCGCTACCAACATAGCCCATGAAACTCCACCTAAATATCCCAAAACATTGCTGTATATGCCATGCCCTGCGAAAACAAAAATATATATTTAACAAATTCTATCATGTATGGTTCAACACAAGTCCTAATGAAATCTTTCGTGAAAATATCCAAGATTGAAAACAAACCCATTTCTGATATATGACATATTTATTTGAAAAAATGAGTCTTCCTAGTCCTAGGTAAAAATAATCTGCAGAAGATATAACTCACTTTTAGCCCATAACTTGATAGTTCTTAGAGCAAGTCTGAAGTTCTCTATATTCGGTACTAATCGCAAAATCTCGTCTGTCACCCTGCACCCATTTAAACTGCGCACACATTTCTCCTCCAAATGTTTCAGCAGCATATCATCTCGCAAGTCCATTGAATCTGGTATTTCCTTCAGTGATAACCGTGCAAATAACATATCAATTTCTATACCATCAAAATTCATTTTAATCACTGGCACAAACGCCTCCTCTACTGCCTAAAACAATTTATACTTGTATCAATTTTTGATTTCGTCCAATCAACAATGCATTCAAGAAAATTTCTGTATTTCACTCACCCTAAGCTCTGTTACTTCGGGTTGTGCCTTGAGTAGGACACAAAATGAAGAAAAGAAGTCCATTCTAGTTATGTGTTGAGGAGCAACACAAAGAGCATCAATATCTGCTCCTTTACTGTGAACCTGAAAAAAATCATTGTGAGAAGCTTTTCAGGATTTTAGTTATCCAACTCGATATAATCTCTCAACTGCAAATAATAATTTGTATCGATGAGAGCGGTAAATGAGAAAGACGTGGATAAGAGAAGATTTACTGGAACGGTAGGCCATGAAGAATGGAAAGAGATTGGGTTAGTTTCACACATGTTCAAAGAACACCGCGTGAATCAAGGGACAGGAGATAACCTAACATTCACTTTGAATTTTTGAAGTTTGTAAGCCTCAGGAAAACCTCTCTCGGCAAGGAGTTCCAAAGTTCAGCTGTTCTATTGAGAGGTTCGACAGGTTTCCAAGTTCACAACGAAGGGGTGGGAATTCTGTACACGTCGGGTCATCCGTATTGATACTGCCAAGGGTGGAACGATTGATAACAATTCAGAAGAGCACCGACCGTGAAAATTTTTATAAAAGAGAGACAAGTCTCCGACCCTTCTACGATGCTCCAATGAAGTGAGCGAGTCTGTGAGCGAAGAATCACCAACAAGACGGATTGCCTTTCTCTAAATAGAATCGAAAAACTTCAATGGATGTTCTGGTGCCGAACTCCATACATGAGAAGTATTTTCCAAGATAGCTCGTATCTGAGCCTTACAAAAGAAGCTGACGAGAAGTGAAGTATTTCTTGGCAGGAAATAGAAATCCAATTGGAAGCACCTTAAGCGATCGATCTCACATGGCTTTCTCATAAGAGGTTATTAGTGATCGTAATTCCTAGCATCGAAATACTTGATTTTTGAGAAGAGACATGCCTGGGTTTTCCTAGCATTAATTTCCACCAAGTTCATGCTTCCATTCTATTTTTACCAAGTCATCGGTAATTTTATTGACGTGAATGTTTCGTTGAATTTTTGTTTCTCGAGCTCGTATGGAGACTCTGGAAGAGAAACTAATATGAAGAGTAATGTACTCAGCAAAATCATTGATATGAAGCAGAAACAAAGTGGGCGCCAGAACCGAACCCTTTGGAATACCTGCATTTATTGGGAGAGTGTCAGATGATACTCCATCAACAACCACATACAGAGACCTATCAGACAAGAAACTCTTCAATAAAGCACACAACTAAGGAAGCAAACCATAAGACGGTAGTTTAGAAAGAGACCCCGATGCCAAACTCGATCAAACGCTTTTGAAATATCGAGTGCAACAGCTATCGTTTCTCCGACTTTTTCGATTATATGCTGCCAAATATGAGAAAAATTAGCCAATAAGTCACTGGTTGATCTTTGATGGCGAAATCCATATTGTCGATCATTAATTATTCCTTATTTCTCTAGATATTTGATAAGCTTTATATTGATTGCTTATTCCATTACTTTGGAAATGATAGCAATGCAATTGGTCTATAATCACAAGGTAAAGTTTTCTTTCCTTTTTTAGGAACTGGCTGTCCTCCAGGACTTAGGAAAATCCCCCAAGTTATATGAAGGGTTAAATAATTCGCAAAGTACTGGGGGCACACGCTTTAAGAACAATTGCTGGAATTCCATCAGACCTCTTTCCCGAGAATTTTCCAGCACCATTAACGAACATTCTAAAATGTTCATAGGTACCACTGATGTGAATACGACGCATACCGGGTGTCTCGGTTATTAACAAAGATGGAGATGTGAAGCAAAGCAGATTTGTAATCATGTCACAGGCCCTGTAGAGGTTCTCGAAATTAATTTCACTTTCACATTCCCCATATATCCCAAATTAACCCCTTCCTCTCTTTCATTTCAAATGTGTTTCTGTATACATATCTATATTTCGAACCACTAGAATACAGTTCCGAAATATATGAATTTTTTTTCTTATTGGGAGAAAACGGGAATATCAAATGGAACTTCCTCGGGGCAATTAATTGATAAACTTAAATTAAAAAATTGGTGCATGATGTTACGATTGAAGCACAAACTGTATTTTCCAGACTGAACACATATTTATAATCGTCGTTAAGTGTTGCTTAGCACCTGACATTCTAATTGGAGCTGAATAATCTGATATAGTGGTTTCGCAGGCAAACAGACCCTTCGTCGATCCCTCATATTAATCTAACATTTACGATCGACTGGTCCGGCGCTAAGAGATTCCGTAACATTATCCCCCTCTCATTTTTGATCGTCCCAATCAAACAATATCTCATTATCCACATTGTAACCTTTGAGGTGAACGACCTTTATTTTTGCTCTGAGGCTACGTTGAAGCCTGTACACCACGTCATTTAATCTCTTGACTATCGTATAGGGTCCAGGATGGTGTTGGTTTGGGAGAAATTTCTTTTCAACGACGAGGGTTGTACAGCCACACTCGATCTCCTTCTTTGAATCCACCAGTATTTGCCTTGAGATCGTATCGAGCCTTCACCCTGTCACTAGTTATCTTCAATCTTCTTCTCGAAATTTCGTGGATCCATATCAAGCTGTCTCGCAGTTCGTCTGCACAATCCTGTACCTATTTCTCCTCAGTACTTGGGAAGACCTCTCCCGAAGATGATACTGGCTGGGGTGAGCTTTGTGGAATCGTGCACAGCTGCCCGGTAGGCCATCAAGATTAGTTGAATATGTCGATCCCAGTCTTTTTGATGCTCCTCTACCACTTTGGAAAGATGTTCTTCCATAGACCTGTTGAACCTCGACCATTCCATCAGATTGTGGGTGGAGGGCAGTTGTTCTGGTCTTGCTAATTCCCATCAATTCACAAACTTTACTGAATAAATTCGATTCGAAATTTCTTCCTTGATCGGAATGTAGCTGCAACCCCCTTTCAATTCTCATCAATGAATCTTTCCTAAATGGGCAGTATCATCAATATTCAAAGAATCAAAAGCAGTACCAGTATATGAAAATAAAGGGTCAATTCATGACGTGAAGAACTATAGGAATATATGCCTACAAAGTCAATTAGCGAAAGTATTTGACATGTGCTATTACTCTAGGCTAACATATTTCTCAGAGTCAAATAATCTAGTGTCAAATTTCCAACACGGGTTTGGAAAGAATAAATCAACCATAACAGCAATAAGTGAACTAACCTCGTTCATATAAAAAAATTCGTCTCGTGATTTATTTGGATCTAAGTCGGACATTCGATATGGTGGATCACAATCCTCTTGTCTAGATGGCAGATGCCAAAGAGTAGTAGTTGACAATAAAAAGTCGAATATTCAATATATCAATCAAGGAATCCCTCAGGGATCCGTACTTGGACCATTATTATTTATTGTCTTCATGCAATTCTCAGCAAGTCGGGAATTGAGACTGATCTACAAATAGTCTATGCTGATGACACTCATTTTTGTATCAAAAACTCTCCAAGTGAAGAGAATATCATCAAAGCTAACTATAATGCTTGAGTATTTCAGGACTACTGTTATAAGAATGGATTATCTGTCAATGTCGACAAAACCTGTTTTATGACTTTTCTTCTGAAAAACATTGTGCATGATTCCAGTATGCTTGTACAAATGAATCAATCATAAATCAATTCAACAAACTTGCTCAACCAAATTATTGGGTATTATAGTCGATCATAAGACGACTTGGGACTACTAAATTAAGCTCTATCTGCTTTCTCATCAAACAATTACGTAATACGGTCAGTATAGATGTTTTAAGAATGGTCTACGCTCTCGTGCAATCAAAATTGTCATATGGTATCAAATTCTAGGGATCCTCTGCTCATATTAAAGAAGCCTTCGTCATGTAAAAAAGAATAGTGAGATGGTAGTGCGTCCCTCGGCATCCTGTAAAGAACTGTTCCAAAACATTGGAATATCAACCTTACCCTACCTTTACATTTATTATCTTATTATTGATTTCACTCGAAATAGAGATATGATACATCAGTCGTATTCAAGAATGGCTCTTGACCAAAACTCATATAAGTATCAATAGATAAGATGTTATAAGAAACTCAAACAATTATACACCGATTCAGGAACATTCACCGAACCTAAAAATAAATTACACTCATATTCGAAAGATACGGCATTCTACTCGATGAATGAGTATCTAGACGCATGAATGTTATGTTCTACATCTCAACACAGTATTGGATTACTTGACAATTTACTTTTTATCCTTCATAAAGTTAATTTTAATTTTGAACAAATATATTTAATGTCCTGCTATTTACTCCATTTTTATTTTGTATGTGTCATCTTTATGTGATTTTTTTTTGTTAGCTTAGCTTTAGTTTTTGACTAGTCCGATGGATGTACACCTGTTTTGGTAACTATAGGCAGATGTTACATCTCAGTGATGAATATAGATTTTGTATTTTGTATTTTTTGTATTGGCACTCCAGGGCTCTTGCAACTGTGGATGCTTCTAGATTAAGCAAGGCGTAAGCTTCTTGATTAAGCAAAGTGTTAGCTTCAACCCATTTACTGAAATAATCCATGGCAAACAAGGAAGTATTTGTTGCCATCAATTGTCATCAGGAACCGTCCAGCTACATCGATGGCGATTCGTTGGAAGGGAGCTTCGCATTTTGTGCATCTTCGGTACCATCTCTCGACATTGTACCTAGTAAAACCTTTGCCGTATTTTATCCAAAGTCTTAACACCTGATTTACCACCACGAATTTCTTATTATTTCAACTCTTTATCACAATACAATACACTTAACTAGACTATCCAATGCTCTTTACTAAAACTCTCTAGTAGAAAACTCTGCCGTAGCGATGAATCGCTTCCGTTTATATACTTGCGTACGCCTATGGAAAATCTTCCAGACTTATCCATTCGGGCCTCGGTGCAAGAATCAAAAATGTCTACGCTATTCGGGGCTCGTTTGGTTGTTTCGCAGGCAAACAGACCCTTCGTCGACCACTCATATTAATTTAACAAATTACTACCAACAGGTCCGGCGCTAGGAGATTCCGTAACGATACGATAAAATCTCACACTTCCAAGTATTCGCCCCCATGCATAAAAGTGGTATCGTGGTAATTTTCAATATTTTCAGACAGTTAAGTTCCTATTCAATTCAGTAACATTATTATAACTAAATTATTTTATTGCATTGATTGCAAAACGCTTGGTTTCAAGTTCATAATATTCACAACTTCTAGGTAGACCTTTTATAGAACTAAGTATGTTCATTCTGTCAGATCTAGCCCTTGGTGATTTACTGTGAAGAATTCAGTAAAAAATATAGTAGACCATGTCACACTTTTTTTCAAGTCAATGGACTAGTTTTATTATTTTTCTTATTCATTCATCAGAAAGAAATGTCAAATTGATGAGGAAACACGTTTGTCCCATCTTTGCATGTTGCATATGAGTCTAGATATTATTTAATGAAATTCAAAAACTAAAGGCCCGTAGACGTCACTGATCTCTCCCCACGAGTGAGTTGAGATTGTTGAGAAACCAATAGAGAATAAATATGGGTGCAATGTTGCCGTTGCAGTGCGGTATTGGTAATTTCAGTCTGTTTAGATGCTGAATGTTTATTTTAATTGTCAATTTTTCTGACAAGGAAAAAATCTATTTCAAAATTAAAAATCACGTCACCCAACATCAGTATTCATTAATAATAGTGACGAAATAAAACTTGAGAAATTGAACTGGTAGGTACCCACATTAACATTTTTGTATATGTTGCAGCATGAGTAGTTATCACGCAGTCATATCTGTATCCCCAATACCAATCATGATGTAATATCTATGCATATATTAAATTAATCATATCATTTTAGAACAAGGAAGGAGGAATGAGGTGGCAATGCTATGGGTTATGTTCAGGTGAAAATTTAATGGCATTTCCTGAATTTCAGGCTGAACTGGTAGACACTCTTTTATTCAAATCATATTTCGGTTTGTTCGATAAACTCTCTGTTTTGAAATCATTCTCGAATGAATTCGTCGAATTATTTTTTGTCAGTGAAAAAAATTGAAGCAAGTTAGTGACTCTCTCAAAATTGCAATTGATAGATTATTCAATATTCATGAATATGCAAAAACTAAAGTAGAAAATTCTGCTAAGCATACCATTTTCAAAATGAAGTAGTTAGAGGAATCATAGTTCCTGAAAATCAGAAGAGATGGTCAGTATATCCACTGTATTTCAAAAATAAAGCCATTTTTCATGACCTTTTTTCTCGAATCGAAAACTACCTAAACTGAATCTACCTCTTTTTGATAGGATCCGTTTTGGGACCCCTGTTGTACATGCTCATTTTTGCAACAGTTGGAACATTCAGGAAAGTCTTTTACTTATGCAGATGACACAGTTCTACTGTACAGAGGATCGAACCTGTAATCACTTGTGAATGCAGTTAATAAAGATTTCTCTAGATACTCACGTCTGGCTTATTCAAAACAAACTCAAAACCAATCAAGTTGAAACGGTTTAAATGATATTGAAACAAAAAAATCTCAATAGTGGAAATGTTGAAATAAAAATAAATAATTCATCTATAACAAATGTCACACAAAGTACTTGGGACTTGTAATTGACGATTATACAATTACAAATATAATAGAATAATTTAAAGCTTCTTGGTAGTTTGAGAAATATCTTGATTTATATGTTATCCCAGTTTTCATTTTTTATGTCAGAGAGAATTTTTTTTAATTATGTATCCGGGTTTTGGAGTTTAATTCAATAAGATTTGCCTCATGTAACTAATTGTAACGTTAGTAAATACTTTTCCAGCTTATTTCAAATCTATAGAACAGTATGTGTTTAATTCACTTGAACTAAGCTCAACTTATGAATAGGTAACTTGGATGGGTAAAAAATCACGTGAGCTGTGGTAAGATCAATTGTATTATTTTTCAGACCTGCCTGCATAATTCAAATTTTGAGGCGTTATTCTATAAGAGCAGTAACTTATGAACATTTTTGTTCATTTGTTCTTGATTTAGGTAGACGTAACTTTGTCGAAACGCGACAATTAAGGACATCTCATCACTTGCCACATCACCTTTGACAATTTCTACTGCAGTTGAAGATGAAAGCAGCTATCAATTTAGACACTGGCTGGGAAAGCCTACACACTCTGAATAATAATGTTCATTTATATGAAAACTGTACATTATAGGTATAGGGAATGTAAATATAAGCTATCATTATATCCTGTTGATTGTGATGCAATAATTAAAAATAGGGATGTTAAAAAAATGTCTTTTGGACAATTTTTGAAAATATTAATTCAATAGTTTTATTTGGACACTCTGTATGAAAATTTGACCAATTTGGACTGTAATTCTTTCATCCTAGACCTTTTCTTGCCAGTTTTATAATAAAAATTGGTAAAAACTAAATAGTTATATGAGAAATGTAAGTATTGAAATGAAAAATATTTTACAAATGTGAATGCTTACATAAAATATCAAATAAATGAAAAACTGGTCAAGATGAGATGAAAAGTGTGTGATGTGAAAAAGATCTAGAATTCGATGTATATGAATCTGAATGTTCGAAATTTGAAACTAATTTAGCTATTCCTTAATAGGCTGAAGAAAAAAAATGTCAAATTCTCCACAAGAGTTGGGAATAATTTGAAAGTATTTATCTTGAAAATTCTGTGTTCTGTGACAAATCAAAAATTTTAAAAAACATCTTACCCCAAGTCTGTAACTGCCGAATGTATAGACTTTTCCGCCTACTTGTTCTGCGACATTTTCGGGCAAGTTGCGTTTTATAGAAACATCTTTAATCCATTGCTTAACTAGGTTATATAGTTTTCCCAAAATATGCATACGCTGATTAAGCTCCTGTTCACTTTCAAATACATCAAACGGTTTCAAAGCTTCTTCAAGTTCTTTTGTTTTCACCAAATCTGCAGGCTTTGGACCAGCAGCTGATATTGCAGATGTCATACCTAGTGTTGTTAGCTTTTCATCATTTCGTTGAGTTTGATTCTCTTTATTTTGTGGAATTTGTGTTTGCCACATTTTCGAAGTTAGTACACTCTTCTGTTGTTCTTGAATGTTCAATCCCTGCTATTAAAATGAAGAATACAGGGGTTTCCTGTCGTCGCCAGTGACAAAACAATGAAACAAACCTTGGTATTTTGAAGTCACATTCAATCTTTCTGTTACAACTCCTGCAAAACTAAATTACTTGAAACCGGACTTAGTTAACTTTCTAAGAAAGACATAGTTATGAAGTATAATTATTCAAATGATTTTTATATATGAAACAAAATATTATAAGGACTTCCTTTTACAAAATGACTGACACCATGCTGACTGCTGACATCGTGACATCTGACAATCTGACATCTGACGGTCCACGCTGTCGGCTGTCGCTGTCGATTGAAATTATAGGCGTTTGCTGGGTAGTCGTCTGATTCAATTGGCAGTGAAACGGTGACGTCACATCAAATGTGATCTCAAAATGGGTAGTTTTCCGGTCGCAATAAGCATCTTGGTAATTATCCGTTAAGCGGGCTCCATAGTGAAATTGAAAAATTTTTGGTGGAACTTACGTATTTCGGCCTCCTGAACAAAAAAGTCTAATAAAGTTTTTGGGGCTCGCAACTAGTTTCGGAGATACGGCCCCCCAAAGACAGGAAATCGGGGTTTTACATCTATGTTTATTTCTCAGCCAATTCTGCTCGAAATTCCTCCTTCTTTCTATCAGCACAATATACTCATTCTATATATCCTTCTTCATCACTTTCCAACAGAATTATAAGCATTTTTCCATTTTTCACAACAAAACTCTAAAAGGTAAATCGTCATAGAAATTCGAAACCTCGAATTTCTATGACGATTTACCTTTTAGAAATTTGTTGTGAAAAATGGAAAAATGCTTATAATTCTGTTGGAAAGTGATGAAGAAGGATATATAGAATGAGTATATTGTGCTGATAGAAAGAAGGAGGAATTTCGAGCAGAATTGGCTGAGAAACAAACACAGATGTAAAACCCCGATTTCCTGTCTTTGGGGGGCCGTATCTCCGAAACTAGTTGCGAGCCCCAAAAACTTTATTAGACTTTTTTGTTCAGGAGGCCGAAATACGTAAGTTCCACCAAAAATTTTTTAATTTCACTATGGAGCCCGCTTAACGGATAATTACCAGCATCTTTTTTTGATTTTTTTTGTGGGACTCACGTAATTTGCTCACCTCTACAAAAAAGCTCAAATGAAATTTTCGGCGGTCTCATATATTTTCTGAGATACAAGTCCATTTTTTTGTGAAATTACACAATTTTTCACATAAAATTTCTGTTGTTTGTACACACAAAATTCGTCCTTCTTCTGATCAAACACCACACACTCTTTTATTCACTAATTTTCAACATTTTAAGCAGAAAAAACATTATTTTCATGGTTTCTGTGGGATTGCCGCCTAAGGCTGGATTCAGACAGATCCGAAATTCGATCGTACGACGATCCGACAACTTTCTGATTGATCTAAATTCAAATTTTGACCAATCAGAAAGCTCTCGGATCGTCGTTCGATCGGATTTTTTGTGCGATGAAAATGCTCACAAATGGAGTAATTAGTGGTAATAACTCAGAAAATGGAAGCACTGGTTAACGGCTAAGGCGGGATTCAGACAGATCCGAAATCCAATCGTACGACGATCTGATAGCTTTCTGATTGGTCTAAATTCAAATTTGGACCAATCAGAAAGCTATCGGTTTTCGGATCTGTCTGAATCCAGCCCAAAGCTGAATTCAGACAGATCCGAAATCCGATGGTACGACGATCCAGTCGGATCGTCGTACCATCGGATTTCGGATCTATCTGAATTCAGCCTAACAGTAACGTCATGGTACCGACTTCAATTCAAATCATGAAAACCCGTAAACGTTATATTTCATAAGTTAACGTCTACGTTGAGGTCTACGTATTGCAATCACTTCAACTCTCTGATATCTGATTGGCTGAAAATAACAGATTACTTAAGTATTCAATAACGAAGGAACTCGAACAAAATGTGAAAGCGCATACGCTTATCACGAGTTCTTTCTTTGTCAAAACCCACGTGCCAATCACATCTGTTTCAGGAAAAATAGATATTATTTTGGAAATAGTAGTTCTAAAGAAGCGAGTAGAATTTTCGAAGTGTTGATCAAAACGAACCCCATCCATATACTATTTACTGCATAATTTCCCTGATGGTAGACATTTTCACTGATATTTCAGGTTGGCAACTTGGACGGAGTCCTCAGATCAGAGGCTCTATTCTTGAATCATTCGCAGTAATCGCAGTTCTGCGTATAGGCTGTTGCTAAGCTGCGAGATATCTGATTCTGATTGATCTCTTTTTAGCAACAACGTATACGCCGTATACCGTATACGTTAAGACAAGATGCATCGTTAGCCAACGAGTGAATCAACGTTGGTATATGGGAGGAAGGTTACGAAATGTCATCATATCGATCCCTCCATACTGCGGGGGCGTCAATGAGGTTAAGGTGAAATTCCACGATATACTAATATGCAAGTGGATTTCAGTTTGTGGTATCTGATTGGTAGATAACAACAGATAGCAAAAAAATACCTGCTCCCCTAATAAGATCTATGAATATTCGAGTATATTGAAAATCTAACTTCATGGTGTTCAATACTGAATGTCAGTTGAGAAAAAAGAAAAAGTGTGGATATACCCTTCGTATTTGTGTTTGGTTTGACAAATAATTCAACTCGATCTGATCTCGATATATGTGAAAATTGAAAACGAAAGCATATGAAAAATTGATGAATGTATATGGTTGGTGAAAATCCGAAAGGAAGGTGTTTTAAAAAAAAGTGGGACCGTTCCTCATGCAGCAAGAAAGTTTGCCAGAGTATGATAATTACTCCTATATGAAATGGAAAGTATTTGGGTTTACCAGTCGTTCAAGGATATTTTTCCGAGGCCAAGAAAATGTTTGAGCTTTGTATTATACTTTGAACGTTATCTACGTCTTCTAATATATAGTGTTAAATTTATAAAGGAATCCAAATGAACTAATGAACAAAATGCCTCTTCAAAGATATCGCTTTGTAATCATGCAACCAATTGTGATATAGTCCATTCATACAAAATGAGTACCATGATTATTCGTGAATGAAATCATGTAGTGTATTTGAAAATAGCATTACTAAAGAAACCGATGTAATTATTTAAATGTAACATCAGATTATGCAGCAGTTTTGAGTAATAAGAGATGGGAATTACCCAAATTTATTAGGACTAGTGCTTAAACGTTCCTATTGATAAGTGAAGAGTGAAGGCTGAACTTCTCATTATTCAAAACTGCTGCATAAATTATTAGTTGTCAGTTTCTGATATATTCAATATATGAAAAAAAATCAAGTATTGTCAATTGAATTGTAGCAGTGGAAAGGTAAAGAGAAATTCCTCTCACAATAACCAAGATCAAGATTCATTCACTTTATGACTTTTTTGGATATATTTCTCATTAAAATTTTTTCACATATTTCAATTCATTTTTTTCGAGTATTATCATTCAATTAAAGCTGGTTAGCCTATTATAACAAGTTCAATATGAGTAAATATAGTTTACATTATGAAAGTTGGAACCAGTGATATTTCCTAGTCATATCTTCTCAAAAAAACATTCAGTTTAATTTGAAGTTAGTGTAGCGGTTAGTGCTTGTGTCATGGTCAAAAAGATCTAAGATCATTTTCCAATGAAAGTTCTTTCTCTAGGTTATTGGCCTTTGCTTCCTCCAAGGCGCATTTAGCCCTCCAATGAAAGTTTTTCTTCGGAAAATTGTTCTGGCATATTGATCAGAATTCTGTCATGTTTCATAATCGACATAACTATACATGGGGAACCTATGGAAACACCTTATTTTGTGGGGATTCAAACTCACAAAAATAACTTCACACAGTTCAAGCGTTTATTGGTTCTTAAAAGATCTAACAGAATATAAAAGAACAAGTCAGTAAAATCTGATAAAAAATGTATAAATATAAATAAATGTATAGGTCAGTATGAAAAATAGTTAAGAAACGTTCAGAATTGACTTCTCCAAGCATTATAGTCGAGTACAAAACAAATAGAAACATCCAAAATATCTTAAGAACAAACCATCACAGAACTTATCAGGTCTAATTTGAATGTAAACTTGCATCATATGCAAATTATAAACTAAAAACTAACTACCACAAAAATACTAAAATACAAAACTTATCATGCTTTTTATTATTAACAAACCCCATTGCCACAATACAACCCAGCCAACACATTTGTGACATGACATCCCTGCGATGTCACTATCAAGTAACACTGAGACATTACTTTTCTTAGGTCGCTGCGATGTACACATTTGGCATGTAACTATTGCGATATCGATTTGATATCGCTCTTATGATGTCCAGTAGATGTAGCTCTTATGATGTCCAGTGTATATAATTCTGGTAATATCCATGAAATATCAATGATACAGAATACAGGCCTGCCAATATTTCTGGATAGATTTCAGAATATATCCCACATATTAAAGGCAGAAAGTACGTCGCAGATTGATAGCGAAATAAATCGCAGAGTCATCGCACATCTTGTCCCAAAATTGATCTCAATTTTGTCACAAAACTTGTCACAATTTCGTCACAAAACTTGTTGCAATTTTGTCATAAAACTTGTCGCAATTTCGTCATAAAACTTGGCGCAGTTGTGTCACAGGCGATGTCGCCTGAGTGTGACATCGCGACATGTGAGCGACGTAAATGCAAGTTCCCTGCGACAAGTTTCGGGACGTCACACGCCTCGTCGTGATATCGCAGGGACGTCTCTGCGATGTAACTGTGTTGGCTGGGAAGTTAATATGATGTATTTCCGAAACTGTACAAAAGTATAAATCTAAAGAATTATATTATTTACTGAATGAACAGAAGCAAGTCATTGTTAGAATTTAAAAATACTAATACTTTCATTGCAACACATGCCATTGACCTGCTAGGGCATGAACATTTGTTTTCACAAAGGAAATTTTTCAGCCTTTATTGGATCACATCCTGAGTGAAATATGTTAATTTGTGGACCATATTTAGGTGATACCTGATCTACATTTCTTACTACTTACTCCTGACAAAATATCGATAACCTAAGTACTTAAGTAATGATCCTAAAAATGAGCACCTAATTGCACAGCAACATACTTTCATGTGTAGAACTATTGGTATTCAAAACGATTTCAGGTAAAAAAAATCATAAATATGAATAGTTTATTACATGATTCCTTGGTCTAGTTTTACACCTATACACTACCACAATGAGTCAAAGTTAAATATTTTTTCTAATTAGCATTATTATTATCTTTCGTCCATAATATCTTGATGTGAAGATTTCTTTCTGCCTTTCTACAAGCTGTTCCACTCCAGCAACCACTGCATCCTAATAACGTTTCAAAAACCTCACTTGCTTATCATTCCAAACGCCTTCAGATCCTTTAAAACTTAATTGTTCTTAGGTAAGGATATGTGCAACCCCTGATGACTTCCATTCTAAACACTGAATGGTGATACATTAGTGTTGACAATTTTCAGTTCGTTTTCCCTTATCAAAACAACATATCTCATTCTCTTGTTTTACTTTATCCACAGGCATTCACAATACCTACATTTTTAAATACTCCAAGGATATAATGTAGAGTGTGTTCAATCATTTCTGTGTAGCATTGGGAAACTTGGACTCCATTCAAACACTTCCATAGTTTTTCTTCTCATTCCGCAGGAATCATGTTCATTATACTGCTAAATGAACAACTCAAATCATTTGAGGAGTACACGATTCAATTCACTAATCCCCTGTACGAAACTCATAATAAATCGCTCGCATAACATGTATTACTTCCCTCATATCATCGGCTCGTAATCACGTTACAATTACCTTTCATTTTTTGAACACTATGAATAAAGAGGAAAAATTACTAACCTATCTTCGGTTCCTCAGATATCCACTATACTTTCCAGTTTCACTCACAACCATTGATTAGGAACATTTAAAATCACATTCACAGAGATTTCAATTCATATTTCATTAACTTGAAAGCGAAAGGAAAAAGCATCAATTTATGATTCATGACATAACCTATAAATTTGATTCAATCGAAAGGCGGGACCGTTGACGTTCATGGCATCACAGATTAAAATTTCAGTACTTAGATCAAGGTAGGCTTCGAAACCAGATTCGTAAGGTGCGCCTCTGGTGACAAACTCTCGAAGGGATTTCTTCAGTTATATTTCTTCAAAATCAAGAATGCCAGATATCGAGAGTTTATGACTACGATTTTTCAGGTATAAGTCAACGCACCATGGTTATATGCATCTTGGTTACACGCTCCAAAAGCTCAAAACCCGTTCGTTTTTATATCTTAAGCTCCATGCGCTCAGTGATCAGCTGATCTCCGCTAAGTCTCTACTCGCTCCATGAATTAACGAACTTAGCTATAAAACATATATGTTTGTGTGCTCTGTGACAATTTCTTTGCACTTTATCTGTTTATCTTTGGTTCTATGGGTTTAAGCCACCTATAGAGATTTTAAATTTACCCAATTTACCCCAGAATTGCCAACTTCGATTTCCCCAAACCCTGCCTCTAGCCTCAGGTACCCCTTCGCCTATAAACTCGTGTCATTTCGTAACAAGAATAGGAATAGGATAGAGCTCCAGGCTGATCAGTGATCAGAGAGTCCTCTATCGGGAAGAATTTCTACCGCTGAGAGCGCTGATGTCTGTTCAAAAATATCGGCAACAAACCGTAATCAGCTGATCGTAATCTGTCAAAAACATATGTTTACTATTGTTTACGTTGTATTTTGTATTGTACCTTGTGTTTTTCGAATTTTTGCAAAGTTCTGTGTGAAACAAATGTGTAGACTAATCAGTGTGTTAGAGAAGTGTCCCATAATTTCACATTCAGAAGTTTGTATTTTGTTTTACTTGATGAAATAGTTCAAATATTTTCCGATAGAGGCGTATCTGGATGATGAACTTCCCAATAACACAGAAAACCCTATCTACACAGAAGCGCAACTGAAGCGTTCCGACCGAATCGAAAGCTTGGCTTGTATATTGTCAACCTCACATTTGTGTTGTTAGGATGTTATAAAATTTTCGAACAATTATCAATGTCCTTGGGTTATTACTACTGATAAATTTTATTAATATCGGATGAAAGCAAGATCAGAGTAGTTTTAAACGTTCGTTCCTGCAAAATTCAGTTGATTACTCTAAAACTATTTGAACATCAAATAGCTGCCTACACCACTTTTATATCTACTTTTTTTTTGAGGTGCAAAAAACAGAAAGCCTATTCACTGAAATTATTTTGGTAATTATCCAAATTCTCCGTTTATATTTGTTGAGAATAAGGGAATGTAGATTGCTGATCAACGAGGCATTTAGACGAATTTGATAGGGGAAATGTAAGTTCTGAATTATTAAGACCTTCCTAGGGTCGTATCTGCAAATGGAATTAAAACTGCCCCAATTTCAGTTCAGAAGCAGAAATGCTCAGTCTAGAAAGTTTACAAAGGTGTATCACTTGAACTGTATATCAATCGACAGTTTGAATTTACCGCCAAGAAATGACATTATACAAGCCAAGCTTTAAATCAAGGTTACGAAAATTTGACCCAAAAGATCAAAGGGACCGCCTTTAAGTTGCGCTTCTGTGTAGATAGGGTGTTCTGTGCCAATAATCCCAATCCTAATTGAAGAATGAAGATTGAAGCTGCGTGAATCCAAAATCCAGTTTCAGAATATAAAATTTAGAAATTCATTCACATGTTGAACAAATCGAAATGGATGAAGAGTGGGATATAGAATGTTCAGATGAAGAATTCAAAGACTGCAAAGGGCCATGGGAACCAAACCCGGAAGAGATAGACAGGCTCTATACTATGTTAGAAAATGGTGAAACTCTAGAACTTCATTGGAAGTGCCCAGGCTACAAATCACCTTCTCCTGAATTGAATGAAGAGCCTGAAAAGGAGCAGGAGTCTAAGGAGTACGAAAAATTATTGGTTTGAAGATGAAATGTATTATACCTTGCAATTTTTAGACCTGAGGAACAATCTGATTTTGATTTCATGGATGAAGTTACTTCTCCAAAATTGAAAATTCGTAATAAAGGAGAAGAAACTTTGAAGGGAAGTGCAAAAAAGAAAACAGCTTCTCTGGATGGTGTTTTGAATAACATGAGAAGACATAATTTATTACCGTCAAAAAATAAGTAGCCAAATATATCTACCTTCAAAATCCAGATAATTTATAAGGGAACAATTGGCTTCAATAGTGAACTGCGTTCAAGTTTTATCATAATATCTTCCAGATGATCCTTCCCAGGAATGAGGGCTCTTTTTGAACATCTTGCTTTGATAATGGGCCATGTCACATATTCTGAACTGCTGATAATGAACTTGAAGTTCAATTGCGGAATTTATAACATATGAAAGAGTCAGAAACAGGCACGTTCCACCTTTATATTGCATCATTAAACGATTGGAACACATTTGTTTTCAACATGTCACCTTTTTATCTCATTCCATCTTCGATATATTTTCCAGTGCACATTTTCATTTTATTTACAACTGAACTTGAAATCCTATGACGTTTCATTCAAAAATTTAGACCAAGTTATTATGAGTTCCCTCTAAGGTAGAATAGAATAGTTTATTTCACCACATTATGCAAAATTATTACATTTGTAGCCTGTCATAAAACGATAAGATGAATACATCCAATTAATAAACATGACAGTCAGTACATAGACACTCTAGAATTAAAAAGTTTAAAATACCATGAGACATGAAAACAAAATGTAAAACAGTACAATGATAAAAAAACTAAATGATAGTATTTTTCACAGTAAATGGTATTGGCTTATTAACTGCAATAAACTACCCGATTTAATCTCATTGTGTACAACTTAAGGGTCTAATTGGTTTTATTATAATCCTTTATAATTATAATAAACTACCCGATTTAATCCCATCGTGTACAACTTAAGGGTCTAATTGGTTTTATTATAATCCTTCAGTCAATACCATTTATTGTGAAAACTACTATACAACAGTAAACATCAATAAAATTGAGTGTATTAGATAAACATCCAGTGCATACCCATTAAACTGAAGATAATTCTTCTTTATTTGCATGTAGATATTCGTCAAGGGAATAAAATGCGTGCTTGAGGAGGAATTGCTTTATTTTCTTCTTGAATTTATTTAATCCGAGATTTTTTACTTGCTGAGGTAGAACATTGTAGAGATTGATATCTAAAGAATTCTGCGATACGGAGAGTCTGAAACGGGGAATTTGAAATTGCATGGCACCTATGGTGTTATAGTTGTGAATCTCACTCCGGGTCTCGAAAGTATTGGATTGTCTATGGATAAGTTGCAGAACATTAAACAAAAATAAAGTTGGCAGAGGCATGATGCCATGTGCAATAAATAAGGGTTTACAGTGTTCTCTACAAGACGCATTAGCTAAAATTCTGAGGGCTTTCTTTTGTAAGCGAAAAATGATAATGGAATGCGTGGAATTTCCCCAAAGAATAACTCCATAGTTTAGAAGGGAATGAAATAGAGAGAAATAAACGGTCTTCAGGATTGAAGCATCGATAACATTCTTGAGTTGTCCGAGAAGAAAAATAGTTTTTACTAGTTTTTTTCTAAGTGACAAAAAATATATTACAGTTTCCTGTATGATTTTCACTCACAATGGGTTTACAAAACCGCGACACGTGTTTCGCTATTACAATAGCTTCTTCAAGCAAGATAAATAAATCACTATTCTATAATACGCTATTTATATACAAGTAGGTCGAACGTCTCTTACAATAAAGGTCCGACTTAGGTCCGATATCCGACCCATAATTTGTCCAAATACTAATTAGTTACCTGCGAAGATTATTCCTAGAAATAGAATTATTGGCCGGGAACATATTCAACAATGGGGAGTTATTTAATTCAACCTGATCATTCAATAAATATTCTGAATTTTTCCCTCTATTGATTTCCAAGCTTTCTAGAAGGTTGAGTTTCCAACCTTTCTGCTCAAAATGCCTTATTTTGAACTCGTGGTTGAACTCATGACCTTCCAGAATGAGGTGACTTGCATAAGTAGAATTTGTTTTTCCATTCAAAAAACTAGCTCTGTGTTCTCCTAGGCGAGTGTTGAAAGATCTTCCCGTTTGGCCTACGTAGTACATCGGACATGACCCACATGTTAATTCATAAACTCCTGATCTTTGTGACGATTCATTTTTGTCTTTATTATTTTTGATATATATCCCCAATTTATTATTAGTACGAAAAGCTGTATTAATATCATTATTTTTCAAGAATCTAGAAATATTTACGCTTGGTTGGCCTAAATAAGTTATGGTTCTGTAAGTATCCGGCTCGGTATTGACTACTGGATACACCAACTTGAGGGATTGACTATGTAATTTCTTCCTCACAAGTGAGTCTATTAACTGACCCTCATATCCATTGTTAATCGCAATCTGTTTTATTATATTAAGTTCATTAACATAATTCACATCAGATAAAGGGACATTCAACAGTCTATGAATCATACTATTGAATGCGGCCACCTTATGCTGATATGGATGACACGAAGTATTATGAATAACAATGTCCGTGTGGGACGGTTTACGGTAAACCGAAAAATCATGTTTGTGATTTATTCTTGTGATAGTCAAATCCAAATAGTTAATTGCACTATTTTCTTCCATCTCCATCGTAAAAATAATGGAAGAGTGAAGACCATTCATGAATTCGAGAAACTTGGTTAGCTGTCTGTTTGTACCTTTGAAACATACGGTCTCTACATGCGGGTGCCAACCTAGTTTTTCATCCAATGTAATACCCAATAAATTTACACTAGTCCCGGTGTAATAGGAATTGTGAGTAGACATAATAATTTTCTGAGTGTTATTGGAATTCAGTTTAAGTTTATTTTTCTGAAACCACTCATTTGCTTTACCTTCCAAAAGATCTGCGTCACGGAGGAGTTCATGGTATTGTTGTCCAGAGATAATTAAAGTTATGTCATCGGCAAATAGGACACATTTGTTGGGATGGAGAAATTCAAAAATATTTATGTAAATTACAAAAAGCAGCGGCCCAAGGACAGAACCTTGGGTACACCGTGGGATACTTCCATGAAGTCAGATGTAATATAACCACAAGAGACACGTTGATAACGATGTTTCAAATATGACTGGATGAGTAGCAATACATTTCCTCTGAAGCCATAGTATGATAACTTCTCGAGAAGAATGCTATGAGACACAGTCAAAGGCCTTGCTGAGATCGCACAATTCAAAACCCTCAACCACTTCCCTCACAACACTCATTACAGCTAGTGATGTCGACTTACCCCTACGAAAACCAAATTGGTTGTGGTTCAGAAAATTGTTTATTTCAAAATATTTTTCTATTTGTTTCTTCAGTATGATTTCTATGATCTTAGAGAAAATAGGTATCTCTGGTAAGTCACCCTTTTTATGAAGAGGCACAACTTTGGAATATTTAAAATTGATGGGAAATTACCAGTACTGAAAATAAGGTTGATTAAATTTGTAAGTGGTACGAGACGAGAACAATGTCTATGGTTTCTTTTATAATTTTACTATCTATATCAAATGCATCTCGACTCGAGTTTATTTTCATGTTTTTGACGGCCTCAAGAACATCTTGTTCAATTACCGGTAGTAGAAAAAATGTAGATGCAGGAGCAGGAAAGTGCTTATAGTTGAGAAAAATGTCAGCTTCATAATTAGGTATGGTTTTTATTATGTTTTCTGCCACGTTTACAAAAAAGGTGTTGAATTTTTCAGGAGAAATTTCTATATTTTGGTTGTTATTCTTTTTGTGCCTATTGCATTCAAAGTTGACTAAACTCACCCGCTTTAGATTTATTGACTGAAGAAGCAATATATGTATTGTACGCTACCTTTTTAATACTTCTGACCTTTTTTTCGTAATCTTTCTTCAACGAGCGATATAAAGAAATGTATTCTGGATCTTTGGAAACATCAGAAATGAGTTTGAAACCAGATAATGTCTCTCTCATCACTTTCAAGGAGTCGGTGAACCAGCTAACGGGTGGCTTAATTTTATTACATTGGATTTTCCGTCTAGTAGAGCATAATTTTATGGTTGTTTCATAGGATTTCACTAGGAAATTAGCAAAAACTTCAGGATCATTGGTTGATTTAGTGTCTGACCAGTTGATCAGCCAAAAGTAATGGCGTACTTTGTCTATACCGGCTTTGGTAAGTGAGTTTCTATAAACATTATGGTAGGTACTCCCAAGGGTAGACAGATTCAGACTATGACATTTTTTTGAATAAATTTTGTTTGGTAATAGAAATGACTTCAGAAAGGAGAGTTGAAGGCGAAGTTTTCTTTGAGAGTCTACAAAGTTTCTGCTTAACCAGTACCATCTTTTGCAATAAATAAGTGTTGATTTCAAGGACATAAAACGTTAAAAAATGCATTTTAACATCTGATTGGCGCAAACCATTTTTCAAAAACATTTTGAAATATTTCAATGAATACCTGTATAAATCCAGATTGAAATATGTCATATTCTACCTATGAAAAAGATTAACTCCCAGTTTTTGATTAATTTTCAACGATAATAATGAAAACAACTAGATCAAGATCAGAGCAACGTAACATAACCTCAATCTCAAAAAACTCGACAAGCTGTCAGAGTGAGATACCATTTCCATTTTCGCGATCGTCTGGTATGAAAGGAAACAGAATGAGATAAGAGAGAGATAGTCATATACCGCTTCGGTACGTACCATGACATACCTGGTATCTCGCGACAAAAAGCCTAAACAAATTCTCACTACATATAGTTGTAACAGCAGTCAAGCTAACACGATGCTCTGTTACTAGGGTAACACGGTGTGGTTTCTTTTCTTACCGACATCTATTAATCATCACACATCACATCTCCCACCAAATTAAAAACAGAAATGCGCTTTTTATGAGTACTTTCATTCAATTTTGTTCTAAAAATGATTCATTTCCATGAACATTTCCTTTCTGTTACTCATTACAAACTGTGTGTAACCTGTGATAACTTACTTTGGAGCAATTCATACACCAATAATTCCGGTTATCCAAATTCAAAACAGTAAACGTTGTTATAAAGAGAATTGAAATACCTTTTGATCAATGGGTTGCAAGACAACAATTGACTTTTTTATCAAAAAGTACTAAAAATTTCATACAAATTCTCGTACTAAATCTAAGGACTGGGGCTAATTATTTATATATCTAACAGTCCAAGTTGGTGAGAATAAGTAGTACCCGAATACTTCCTAACTAATTTCTTGATATTAGACTGACTAGCAAGCTGATTGAGATATTGGGATAGGCCTTTCGCTACTCATATTATTACTACATTTTGCCAGTTCTAGATTCGAATGCATCGAAAAGCCCCCTTTCTGTATCTTATGTGAGCATGATGTTCATCGAAGCAGGTTTCTACAGCTCTTCGACTTTCGTCAATATACTTTTGGCCAATATGTTGACGAGGAGTCATCCATAAATCACGTCACACGTTAAGGGGGGGAACAAAGAAATGTGACAAGGATTTGGGAGGGGTACTAAATTTCGTGACTCAAAATATAAGCATTGAAATACGAAATTTCAAATGCGTACCTAAAAATGAATAACAAAAAATATGTCCAACTCTATCTGTATGACCATAAGATTGGCGAATTCACTCCCTAAAGCGCCCACCGCCTAGCCTAGAGCTGTTTGATATTCAATTGCCGCGCATCGCCCATTGATTTCTTCGTTTCTATTGTTAATGTTTTGTTAATTTCAATGTTTGATTTTACTGAAAAAAATTTCAATGGAAATTAAAATAATTTCGGAATTGCCGTTTTAATTGAATCATTTCTAGGTGTAAAATATTTCACGTCACACTGGGGGGGGAGGGCGTGGACCACAAATCTGACCAACTATGACAGGGATGACTGGAGGTCAAGAAATAACGAAATTTATGT
Source organism: Zygogramma bicolorata (assembly GCA_032362365.1). Classification (NCBI taxonomy): domain Eukaryota; kingdom Metazoa; phylum Arthropoda; class Insecta; order Coleoptera; family Chrysomelidae; genus Zygogramma; species Zygogramma bicolorata. Next base: position 278,739 of record JAVJAQ010000825.1, read on the forward strand.
GACGTAAATTATGGATGCTCTCCACCTGATTTCGTTTGTCCCTGACTTTTTTGTACTTTCTAACATCTTTTGGATAACGTCGGATTTGTAATTTATAACAAATCTCGTATAACACTGTGTAATGAGTAGTGTTGCCAGATCCGTATTCTAAATATCGGGACTTGAAAGTAAAAACGCGGGACTGAGATGAAAAAAGCGGGATATAGAAAAAATTCACAAGTTTAGTTGAAAAATGTTACAATTCTTCATTTCTCAACTACAGAACTTGAAACTTTTTCAAGGTTAAACTTCTTAAACTACAGACATTACTGAGATCAATCAAAACTTAACATAAAAACAAAAATATATCACTATTTTTAGGAGCTTAAATTTTTTTTAAAAAGGAACTTTCAATATAAAATCAAATTTTATGAATTATTTTCATTTGAAGTTAACATGAATTACTTTTTATAGAAGACGTATTTTGAGCATGATTTTGCCGCTTTCAACATTTTTTTCTTTTAGAACAAATCTATAAAACTCTTCACAAGAAAACTGAAAATTTACTTTTATTTGAATCTCTGCCTTCACATGTTCTATTGTTAATCTATTACGCCATGTAATATTTGCTTGAGAGATTGATGCCATAAACTGATAAAACTTTAGCAAATTAGGCAAGTTTTGGGCATTGAAAATATTATGCAATTTTTCGATAGGCTTTTTATTTTTATCTTCTTCAATGACGGACTTTAAGACGTCTTTGACTCAGTAGATTCCTTCATATAAAGCATCCATATCGAAATTAGTCGTAATATTTAGTTTTTCTATAATTTCAACGACCCGTGTCCGCATCATCATAGAAGTCTAACACGCAAGTTTTGACGTCGGTTTCCGGTGTGTAAAACCTAACAACCAATGGAAACATTTTGCATGGCCCATGATTGGAGGCATCTGTAGAAACATTAGACTTTACTTTGTAGATATATAACTGTACCTTCAATCGACGCCGGTCCCAATACATTATGTGCAATTGCGCTCGATTTTGTGCGGCCAAGGATCAATTTTTCAGCTACTTTCGAGTCTGCGTGAAAAACACGATCAAGCTTTGTTTCGCAATCTAATGAATTAAACTTTCATAAAAAAGCGGGATATTGGGCGTCCCGCTCAGGTACCCGGCGGGACGCGTCCTGAGAGGGTTAAAAAACGGGACATCCCGCCAAAAGCGGGACATCTGGCAACACTAGTAATGAGGTTCACATGGAACCCTTTTACAACTCATCTTTTCTGAAATAACTGGGCAATGCCGCAGTGGAAATTCGTAAACAAAAGTCCCTCAGAGCAGAAAAAATATGGAATCGAATAACGTCATGTACTGTGTGATCCATTAAAAAAATATATAACTTTGATTGGCCACGCTCGACTGAATCACCCAGTATGCAAGGAAATAATTTAAAAAATATCTCGTGGTGGACAGACAAAGCAAAGGAGCTGGTGAGGTGAGCGGTGAGCCAGCAAAGGCTTAAAGGTGGATTCAGACATCCGAAATCCGACAGCTTTCTGAATGGTCTGACCATACGGCCTACAGGAAACCAACACACACAAACCGATACATCAACGCAAACTCCCACCATCACTCACGTAATGCAAAAGAGATTTATTACATTAAGAGGATGGTCTCGAAACAACAAGAGAGAAAACTGGAAAATAATAAATAAACTAAGGGATAAAAATAACTCACTATCAAGAAACATCAATATCGATCCAGACATCCTTAACAACTTTTACTGTTCAATATATAGGTCATAAACACACATGTAGTTTAACTCCACAGGTGGATCCCTTAGACTACCTAATGTACGTATGCTAGCATTGCAGATAACTTTTACTTTGAAGATACTAATTCAATCGAGCTAAAAGATGTCCCCAAGGAAATAACTAAATAAATAAAATCTCATTAGGTATAGATGGATTATCAGTAATTTTTTTCAAAATATCCCTGACTTTTTTCTCAATATTCTAGTGGATGCAATTAACAAATCTTTCAGAACGAGGAAATTCCCGTCCTGTTAAAAACAAGCAATTGTAGTATACCCCACTTACCTGCAAATTACCGACTGATTTCGCGCTTCTGTCAACATTATCGAAAATTATAAAAAAATTAGTAAAAAAAAGAATGATGAAACATCTAATGAAAAATAATGTAATTAACAAATTCCAACATGGAATTCAAAGCAAAAAAAACACAAATGATGCAATCTTCTCGTTGCTCGAAAGTACTTGATGGAGAAGCAGCGGCAGCAATGTTCTGCGATTTCTCGAAGGCCTTCGACTGTGTTGATCATGAACTAAATTGTTCTAAAATTGTTCTAAAATTGTTCGTTTCCGTTAACCAGCTGACGAACGTCAACCCTCAGAAGTCGAAACTTGTGCGAGCAATGGATCAACGAGGCCTTACCTTTTAACGTGCGATTACCCAGCACGGTGGCCCGGCGAGGATTCGAACCCCGGCCTTCCGCTTGATAGGCAGATATGCTAACCACTTCACTACCGAGACCACTACTGCTGCAAATAAAGCTGAAGTTCTATGGCTATAGGAAACTCGTTTCGCACATATTCATCAGAATCAGTTAGTAACCACACAATCAGAATTGCAATGGGCGCACCACAGGGGTCAGTCTTGGGTCCAATCCTGTTCCTTTTGTATATAATCGTCCTAGCTACAAGTCGCATCTAGGAAAAATTCACATTTTTTGGAAGTGACACCACTACTTCCCTAATAGCACACTTTGTTCCCGGAACGTCCAATTTATGCTCCATATGAGTTGCGATATCCCGGCCCTTTATGGAATATACCCGGAACGTTCCACTGAAAATGTTCCCGGAACACACACACAGAATCATCCCAGGAACATATTATTTTGACACAACAGATTGCAATGATTGCATAATTAAGTTTCGTTTATAAACCGGAATCATCATCATGAATATATATAAACATGTATATATATTTATATGTGCATACAAAATATACATCATATACTTGAAGATGGTATAGATGCATGAGACTTTGACGAAATGTGTAATATGCTCTGTCGCGTTTTTTTTCTACGGAATATTCGACTGTCGAAGTTGTAAAATAGGTTTTGGTTAATTTTGAAACACTTCATCCGTAGAAAAACTGCAGTTTGCTGTCAAAGTTGTTAATTTTTTCAATGAATAAATTTAATTTCGGCTTCTTGAAGAACACTATGACAGATGACACAATCTAGTTTCGGGGAAATATGCCACCGGGTTATTCCAGGAATGTCCGTAGAACGCTAATAAGTGTTCCCATGCCCATAGGATGTTCCCGGAACGTCCTCGGAAGGGTCCTACGCACTGCCACGGGGATGCCCCTGAATAGTCTATGAGCATCCACGGACGTTCCGAAAATATCCCAGTAAGACATTTCTGGAATGTACAATTTGACCACAACGTCTTTTCCGGGAATGTCCCCGGGATATTCCACGGCTTTTTGCGACATTCCCGGAACATATTTGTTGTCGCACGTGGACATCCTTGGAACATTTTAGGAGTATACTTGTGCTATTAGGGTTTATGGCACGGGAGTGATATAAATCACTTGAAAGAAGTGATTGCTCTGGACCTCACTAAAATAAAGCAATGATGTGACTTCAATTCGCTGTTTGTTTCAATTTGAACAAAACAGATGTAATCTCCTTCAAGTTCAACTTTGATAACATTTTCCTAGAAAACCACACAATTATTAATAAACCAAACACCAAGTTTCTAGGGATGCTAATAGGCAATAAACGGAAATTCAATGAACATGCTTCTAGCTTGTATAAAAAGATATCTACTGGTTGCGTTGCAATCAAAGCTGTCTCAAAGGAACTAAGCACAGCCTCAGATAGGTTGGTATACTTTTTTCATTAATTGAATTCCACCTCAGCTATGGGATTGCATTCTGGGGCTTATTCATTAATCAAGAAATTTTAACTCAATTCTGCCTTTACTTACTGGACACTTTATGCCTGATACACAAGAAATACCTGACCTGACTGAAATTAGAAAATATGAGATGAGAAAAAAATGTATTCCTTCACGTATACCAGAATCTAGCCTAATTAGACACTCAAACATATACGAAAGCAAAAAAAATATAATAATTTGCCAGCAGCCTACAGAAATACACCATTCCTGACAAAGTTAAAAAAAAGTGAAATAAGCACTTTTACAGAAGGATCACTATAACCTGCAGAAATATTAGAATGACGTACTCCAGACATTTGATTGCCCCAAGTTATATTGAATAGCGGTATCCCGACTTCAATTTTAATTCTGTTTGTATGTTGTTTTCTTCATCTATTGTTTAAATTTTTCATCATTACTGACAATGCGTGTATTTGAATTTTTTGAAATTTGTTCCTCAAGTTGTATTGTATGTTTGTCTATATAACTTCATATTATTTATTTGTTTATTTATTTTGTTCAAGTTAGTGTATTTTATTATCTTCAAGTAGTATTATGATGCATAATATAACAAGTTTTGTTACCGAAACTCAAACCTAAAAATTTTACGCCTGTGACCGTATATTTATATATAGGTACAGCCTATCCAATCCATCTTGGCACAAACTCAGATACTTTTTCAGTTGCACACTTGTAGTGTAGACCATGGCGAAAGAAAAAACACCTTCTAGGAATAAATTTCAACACAGTGAACACATATAATAGGAGTTCTTTTATCTTAGTATACTTCACAGAGATTGCTGGGCATATACGTTATCAGCTCTGTGCCAAGTTGGATTGGATAAGCTGTACGTATTTGCTATTGATGCTTTGTCAATAAGATTTTATCATCGACAATAAAGTATATTTTTGATTGAAATCCCAATTTCATGGGCATGGTCTTGCTACCAGTATTACTGGGATTGATCATTTAGTGAAGCCACCATTTTCTAATGATGAAGAATTCAAAAAAGAAGCACGTGGTTCCTCGAAATCACTAATGAGTGACAACAGTGATGTCCTATTAGTAAGATTGCTTGACAACAACCTGTATGTCTTGCATTTATAATTGTTTTTGGATTGGAAAACCTGATGAAGCCAGAAGATGGGACTGAGTAAAGAAATATTACATTGCAATAGATTGGCTCTTCGAATGATATTCCACACAGTTGATCTGGCTGCATCCAACTCTTGATTCGAGTATAAACGCGACTGTGGAAAAACGAAACTTCCCAAAAAAAATAAAGTAATAGATTTTTTTCATTTCAGAATGGCACTTGCCGGTCGTTGGTCAAAGTGGCTGCCATGGGTGTCTAGAAAACACTCAAAATTACCAATATTCACATCAAGAAAAAAGCCACTTGGTCTCTACGAGAAGTTGTATTTGATGTACTTGTTCATTTCTCTGAATACCGCCCTGGAGACAAAGGTGGTTCAACACGATGTAAAATGTACGATATTTAATGTATATTAATGAATAAACAAGAATAGAAATTATTTTTGGAATCATCGTAATCAATAAAATGTATGAGACATAGTGCCAAGGTCGCTCACTGGGATATTGAGGACCATGTCATATCGAAACTGACCTGTTTGATAGTTTTTATTGAATCATATCGAGCTTGACTAAAATAGATAATATTCATTGAAAACTCTCGAAAATATCGGTTTTGAGGTGAATAATTCATTCTATAAGCTTGAAAAAGAAGTAACATCAAATAATTATCATACGCTAGATTCTGGTATATGTAAAGGAATACATTTTTTTCTAAGTATTTTCAGGTATTTCTTGTGTATCAGGCATAAGTAAAGGCAGAATTGATTAAAAATTTCTTGCATGAGTAATGAATAAGCCCCAGAACGCAATCCCATAGCTGAGGTGGAATTCAATTAATGACAAGTATACCAACCTATCTGAGGCTGTGCTTAGTTCCTTTGAGACAACTTTGATTGCAACGCAATCAGTAGATATCTTTTTATAGAAGCTAGAAACATGTTCATTTAATTTCCGTTTATTGCCTATTAACATCCCTAGAAACTTGGTGTTTGGTTTATTAATAATTGTGTGGTTATGTTATGTGGTATGTTATCAAAGTTGAACTTGAAGGAGATTACATCTGTTTTGTTCAAATTGAAACAAACAGCGAATTGAAGTCACATCATTGCTTTATTTTAGTGAGGTCCAGAGCAATCACTTCTTCCAAGTGATTTATATCACTCCCGTGCCATAAAGTAGTGGTGTCACTTCCAAAAAATGTGAATTTTTCCTAGATGCGACTTGTAGCTAGGACGATTATATACAAAAGGAACAGGATTGGACCCAAGACTGACCCCTGTGGTGCGCCCATTGCAATTCTGATTGTGTGGTTACTAACTGATTCTGATGAATATGTGCGAAACCAGTTTCCTAGAGCCATAGAACTTCAGCTTTATTTGCAGCAGTAGTTCATGATCAACACAGTCGAAGGCCTTCGAGAAATCGCAGAACATTGCTGCCGCTGCTTCTCCATCAAGTACTTTCGAGCAACGAGAAGATTGCATCATTTGTGTTTTTTTTTGCTTTGAATTCCATGCTGAAATTTGTTTATTACATTATTTTTCATTAGATGTTTCATCATTCTTTTTTTTACTAATTTTTTTATAATTTTCGATAATGTTGATAGAAGCGCGAGATCAGTCGGTAATTTGCGGGTTCGTCTGAGTCACCGCCTTCATAAAAGTGGGGTATACTACAATTGCTTGTTTTTAACAGGATGGGAATTTTCTCGTTCTGAAAGATTTGTTAATTGCATCCACTAGAATATTAAGAAAAAAGTCAGGGATATTTTGAAAAAAATTACTGATAATCCATCTATACCTAATGAGATTTTATTTATTTAGTTATTTCCTCGGGGACATCTTTTAGCTCGATTAAATTAGTATCTTCAAAGTAAACGTTATCTGCAATGCTAGCATACGTACTTTAGGTAGTCTAAGGGATCCACCTGTGGAATTAAACTACATGTGAGTTTATGACCTATTGAACAGTAAAAGTTGTTAAGGATGTCTAGATCGATATTGATGTTTCTTGATAGTGAGTTATTTTTACCCCTCAGTTTATTTATTATTTTCCAGTTTTCTCTTGTTGTTTCGAGACCATCCTCTTACTGTAATAAATCTCTTTTGCGTTACGTATATGATTCGCCTATATATACGTTTGTAGTAGTTGACATATGATGTGAGAAATTCACTATGTAAATGCTTCTTTAGGGTATGTAGAGACCTTGAGTTTTTATTTTTTATTCCTTTCGTTATCCAAAATTTTTTATTTTTCATTTTTAACTTTCTTAATGGAAAATAATCCTTGAATAAAGTTGTGACATAGTTATGGAACGTATTGATTGGTCATCATTGTGCTATTAGGGATAGGTTCTTCAGATTTTATAAAAGGGTCCCATAATGTCAACTGGCATTTCCCATATACCATACCACACCATATTTATATTTCCTTTCGTTATGATCGAATTTGAAGTGAGATTTAAAAAGTACCGCTTCATGGCCAGAGAGGCCTGCAGGAATAGTACAGCAACCAATACTGTGCTCATCCCAAGTTCCAATCACTCTGTCAAGATGAGTGCTGGGGGTTAAGGAGACTTAGGCCTCGTCACCAAGTCAAGAAGTCTTGAGAATTGCTCCAAAGTGGGAGCCGAAACGTCGAAAGAAGAATAATTCCAGACGCCGTTCTTCCGGAAGTTCCAGACAGCATATATATATTATATACATATATATATATATATATATATATATATATATATATATATATATATATATACCGTGTGACACAGACTCATGGTACACCCCCGTTTTCTCCTTTGTTTTTCTAGCTATATTTTTGAAATTCGGAACATTGAATATGCTCACTGAACAGCATTTCTCGACATATCTGAAAGAAAGAAACAACTTCCAATTTTTCCGGAAATGACATCAACTTTCGATTCTTGAATGGGACACCCTGTATATTGTTACATGATCGGCTAGGGATGATCATGAGGAATCCAACGATACCAGGTTTGATGATGTTATCTCCAATGACTGCGGAGATATCGCTATTTATATTATCCATAAGCTCAACGAGTAGGAGAGAGAAACTTTTTCTGGCGGGTCAATCCAATTCTCTCTCCCACTCATTGAGCTTATGAATAAAATAAAAGGCGATATCTCCGTAGTCATCGGAGATAACACCATAAAACCTGGTATCGTTGGATTCCTTATGATCATCCCTAACCGATCATGTAACAATATACAGGGTGTCCTATTCAAGAATCGAAAGTTGATGTCATTTCCGGAAAAATTGGAAGTTGTTTTTTTCTTTCAGTTATGTCGAGAAATGCTGTTCAGTGAGCATATTCAATGTTCCGAATTTCAAAAGTATAGCTAGAAAAACGAAGGAGAAAACGGGGGTGTACCATGAGTCTGTGTCACACGGTATATATATATATATATATAATTCGAGACACTTTTGGAGTCTAAATAAGTTTTCATGGTTATCGCATCCACAAAGCTCAGTTTGATCTCTCAAAACTACTGATGAACTGAGGCCAATCGTCGTAGGAATTCGTCTAGCTGCACATTGATTTGGTGTTAATGAAGAATGCCCAAAATCTGAGTCCTTTTTTGTCTGTATCTTTGGATATGAGGATTTGGTTGTGAAACTTTCAACCTCTCAATATATTACCCAGCAAACACATTACATCGCATGGATAACTAGCGAAGTAACAAATTGTGAATTATGCGAGTATATCCCACGATGATATCGCAGAAGTGTTCCAAACATGTAAGAAGGTTGAAGTAATGAAAATGCGGGTAAGCCACCTATGCCTCAGAATAACGATAGTGAAATAGATAAAGAAATGCTTGAGCGTCAAAATCGTGCATCAAACCTCATCATATTGAACATTAATGAATCGCAATTAAAGACGCAGGCCGAAAGAATCTCACAAGATACGGCAGCTGTAAAAAAAGTTCTTGAAAATTTTAATGTAAATGAAGATGATTTGAAACTGTTCAGATTAGAAAAAACATTAGCGAACAGGACCCGCCCTATAAAAGTGATACTAAAATCGCCAGACGATGTCCTCAAAAATAAACAGCTGATAACAGTTCCAAGTGTAAAATACTTTTGGGACCAGACTAAAGCTCAGCGAGAGTACTACCAAAGGGTAAAATCAGAAATGCGAACTCTGATTGAAAACAATAAGATATATCAATAATAAGCCCATGATTGTTAACAGAACATCGAAAAATCCTTCAAAAAAGTAGAAAATAATTCTAATAAACAATTTAAAACAGACATTATATACAGCTTGTCGAATCCATCTTGGCACAGAAATAATAACTTATATGCCCAGATATCTCTTTGGGGTGTACTAAGATTAAAAAACACATATTATATGTGTTCACTGTGTTGAAGTTTATTCCTAGAAGGTGTTTTTTCTTTCATCATTGTCTACATCAACAGTATGCAACTGGAAAACTATCCGAGTTTGTGCCAAGATGTATTGGATAAGCTGTACTTACCTGAATATTCAAAGTCTTCTTAAAAACAAAGAATTACAGGAAAGTCTAGTCTGCTACAACCCAAAAATTAAATTTCTCGTTTCCGTTAACCAGCTAACGAACGTCAACCATCAGAAGTCGAAACTTGTGCGAGCAATAGATCAACGAGGCCTTACCTTTTAACGTGCGATTACCCAGCACGGTGGCCCGGCGGGGAATCGAACCCCGGTCTTCCGTTTGAAAGGCGAATATGCTAACCTCTACACTACCGAGAACCACAAAACGAAGAATCTGCAAATTGTTCGTTTCCGGATTACTAAGTGAATCCAGAATATCTAATGATATCGAAGAAAGTGAACTGAAAATTCCCAATTATAATATAGTACGCTATGAATCAAAAAGTCGACATATATCAAAATTGACATTGAGAACTCTGTCTATAAAACATATATATCAGAAGGAATTTATTGGTAAAAAATTTTGAGGATTAAACTCAAAAGCCCCATTTCAGTCGGATGTCTTTATCACTCACCCTCAGGATCTGATACAAAATTCTCAGAGGACTTCGAAGATATCTCTGATTGCTTATTTTCGACAAAACTTCATTGTATGTTAGTGGGCGACTTCAATCTGAACTACTCAGACACGTATGGCATCACGCAATAATCAACCAACAAGAGTTACTAACCACAGCGAAACATAGATTATGTGTTAACAAACGTGAATAGATGTCAAGCTTCGGTGCACTTATATCCAATAATAACAGACCATTCAACAATCACTGTTAACTTCACTAATATTCATGATAAAGAAAATCAAACATTAAAAAAATATAGAAATTTCAGTGAAAGTAATTTGAACTCAAAAATGAACTTGATATCATGTGAATGGTCACTAAATTCTACTGACATAGAAATTATTCATCAAGAAATAGTGAAAAATTGTGAAGCAGTTATTGATGATATTTCTCCAATACAAAATTGTAATTATAACAGTCATTTGCCATGGTTCGATAACGGAAGTTCACTAAAAAATTGAGAATCGTGTTCGGGCAGGCAGCCTTTAGAAAGAGTTCAAATACAGAAAAACAAAATAACTCGGAAACATTCAAGAATTTGAGAAATGACGTTGTCAATGCGTTGAAAAAAAAAAAAGATCAGTATTATTTTGAAAAATTTAATCGGCATAGATACCACTCTAAACAAATGTGGAAAACCCTGAAAAAACTAGTTTAAGGTGATGACATTTGCTTTACAAATTGTATACAGTTTGGGAAAACTGGCGAACTTATATTACTGGAGAGACGGTTTCGAAATATCAGATAACTTCAGCAGCTATTTTGTAGAAAGTATAAATGAAATAGTGGAGAGTATCGACTATACAGAGTAATGGTGAAACAAAAACTATCAGTTATACAAAACTTTCTCAGAATTCAGATTGCTTTCGTTAACTGACCTATATAAAATTATACTTTCCTTGGATAGTGCAGTGCAGTGCACATGAAATCCTCAACTCCAAAATTTCGAAACAATTTTTTGAGACTATCGGACACGTTTTATTACACCTCTCTTGAAACTGGTCAAATACTTGAAAGATTGAAAAGTAGTACTATATTGTTCCGATACCCAAAATTCCTCGTACTATTAAAGAATTCAGACCGATCAACACTTCACCTCCTATTGAGAGGGTACTAGAAATAGCAATATATATAATCAACTAATAGAATTTGTTGAGAAAAACGACATTTCAATCAACACCCGTCTGGTGGTGGTGTTGAAAGAGGGCGGTAGATGTTTGTTTTGTCCTTATGCTATTTTTGTGTTCCTGCACTCTAGCTGACACTCTCCTATTCGTCTGGCCAATATAGGTATTGCTTATCACAGTCCCCGCATGTGATGCTATATACTCCTTGGTTTTCGAGAGGAATCCTGTCCTTTGGTCTCGGTAAGCAAGACGAAATGGTCCTTTGAGGTTTGAAGACGGTTCGTATATTTTGTTTTCTCATTAGTCTTCCGATTTTGTCGATGACTCCTTTGATGAAAGGTAGTGTCACTGATTTTCTCGGTCCTGGGGGGTCCTTCGTCCTAGTTTTTCTTGGGTTTGTTTCCGCATGGATTGCCTTCTGATTGAGTGTGTTCCATAGCCATTGTGTGTCAAAAGCACTTCGACAAAATGGCTATGGAACACACTCAATCAGAAGGAGACCAAAGGACAGGATTCCCCTCGAAAACCAAGGAGTATATAGCATCACATGCGGGGACTTTGATAAGCAATATATTGGCCAGACGAATAGGAGAATGTCAGCTAGAGTGCAGGAACACAAAAATAGCATAAGGACAAAACAAACATCTTCCGCCCTCTTTCAACACCACCACCAGACGGGTCACAAAATAAATTTCGAGGCAGCAAAACAAATAGCGCAGGTGAACCACTTCAGAACACGCCAAATTAGGGAAGCCATCGAGATAGAAAAACATGAAGAAATAAACAAAAGAGACGACTCTCAAAATATTCCAAATGTCTGGAGGGCCCTCATCAACAAAAAAAAAAAAAAACAGTTCAGGAAATGGTCCTTCGGTGGATGCAGGTCACCACAAACCAGACCGACCATTGCTACCTGAACAGTCATTAGCCAAAGGTCCGACAACCATAATCAATCCGACGGTTGAGGGAGCAGATCATATCGGTTACAATATACGACCGAGAAATCATTTAAAAACTGGCAGAAGTTTTTCAAACAACAGTTGCTAGCACCAAGTAGGAGCAGTAACATTCTTGAAAATGCCAACTGAGATGTTGGCGTAACGTCGAAAGTCAATACCGACAAATCAACGGATAAACTCCCAGAATACCAATTTCGCATACTCAAGCATCCGTGAAAACCTTCACTGTAATATATATATATATATATATATATATATATATATATATATATATATATTCGGGTTCGCATTAAATACTCTATTTGGGACGATTCATAATAGTCACCCACCCAATTACTGTAGATATTTATTCATTTAATCCAAGCAAATAAACAGGTCAATACAGGCCTAATTACATGTTCACTGAAAAAAAAACCTTAGATGCTACATAATATATGGCTAATGAAAAATACAATATGATTGTTACGGCTAAGTGAAAAAGTAATATAAGAGTAGAGAACAAACTAAGTTTACACTCCACAAAAAAGGCATGAAGTGGTAAAAAGTTTGGTACTTTTACGAAAAAGTGTCTATACTAGTGAACTTAAGTTATACATTTGAACCTATCTAATAGATGAACCGGAGGCTGCTCATAAATAAGTGTGATATATTCGAGACAAACCCTTCACGCCTCAACAGTCCAGCTATTCATAACCGTTCCTGGACTGATTTTGTTGTGACACTAATTATAAGATGATATGGAAATGATGTTACAAATCTTTACACAATATATGAAATTCAGATTCATTCAATTGGCCCGATAAAAATATTGTCTCTCCCACTATGACACTATTTCATTACAGTCATTTCTGGAGGTCAGTCCTCCATTAGAATTTGTCCATCGCGAAACATATTCAACAGTTTGATAGTGGAAGACTAACATTCAGAAGCTAATCGAAATTTGAAGGTAATTCTAATGTCAAATTACCACTAAATGACTGAAAGAATAACACCTGAATTACTAAAATGCTTTAAAAAAATACTGTCTGCTAACAATTCTAGGCAATCTCAACCTAAACTTCCAAACACGTTCTTATCTGCGGAATTTAACACCAGTGGTGTTCCTTTGGTATGGCGAACAGGCAGCTTTCTCACAAACTTTTCTGGGTACAAAGAATTCGCGGACTAATCAGAAATATTGTTCGTTAATAAATATCTCGAATATATTTCAGGATGTCAAGCAAAATACTATCGAAATGCACCTTCATATTTGTTTTGGTCATTTTTTCCAATTCTACTTCTGATCAACATTTCAGTAAGACAGAAATGGCACCTAAAGTTGAAAGATTGGAGGTAGTGGAATCAACGGAACTAGGCGAAGGACCACATTGGGATGAGGTGACCCAGAGCTTATATTTTGTCGATATTTTTGGGAAATCCATTCACAAATACGTCCCCAGCACCAACAAACATACCAAAGCAGTCATTGGTGAGTAATTTTTTATTTTGAGTGCAAGTAAAAGACATTATCCCTCTGAGGGTGAGGAGTGGAAAATGATTATGTTAATAAATGCACCTAATATTTTCCATTCCAACACTCTGATGTTCTGTCTGATTTTCATGTTCATTTCGATTTGTTTATATTTACCGAGTGGTTGAATAAGTGCACATATATTAAGCATTCTTGAAAATATTTTTTCAATGGCCTTGGGTCAGTTAGCCAGTCAGAACCTAATCAGATCACTATAATTGAATGAATATTTCCGCAGAGGACTATGGAGTATTCAATACTTTTTCTGCTTCTTTATTCTATTTTTTATCCCGTTTTATATTGTTTGCAGGCACCAATGCAGTTTCTTTGATAATTCCTGTGAAAGGAGAAAAAGATAAATTTCTGATAAGTATCGGTAGAGAATTGGCCGTGGTAACTTGGGATGGTGAGAGCGAGAAGGTTTCCAAAACTGAAAAAATTTACGAAGTCGATTGTGAACCCGAAGTCAGCGATAACAGGTTCAATGATGGAAAATGTGACCCATCAGGAAGATTGTGGGCTGGTAAATGATGATTACAATATTGTTCATGAAGTAGTGCGTTTTTTCAAAATCATATCATATACGCCTTTCTTTCAAATTGCCGTTTTTTTTCGTTAGTATAAAGACTAAAGTATTGTTGTTGTAAGTATCTTCGTAATTTTCAAGAGAGGAGTTTACAATATCAGAATATATTGTCAGTCGACTACACAGGATGTTACAAAACTATCTGGAATTATTTTTAGAATGTTTTGAACTCAAATTTGAAATTTTCCTTTCTGCAAACATGTCGGGTCAGAATTGCTTTCCCATATTTTTATCGGTGTTGTAATTGTTTCGGATTTTTTTCCGATTTCCTATTGATAAATGAGACCCCCCCCTGTGAACTCGAACACATACAATATTTTCGTCTCTTTTTGGAGAAACAATTCGATTTGGATAGCTGAAGATTTATTGATCCCATTCCCAAAAAAGATGGTTTATTTTTTGACATCAAAAATAGGTACTCTTTCAAAGTCTTAAGGTGGATCCGCAACATCCTGTATATTTTCAAATATACCGTGTGACACAGACTCATGGTACACCTCCGTTTTCTCCTTTGTTTTTCTAGCTATATTTTTGAAATTCGGAACATTGAATATGCTCACTGAACAGCATTTCTCGACATATCTGAATGAAAAAACCAACTTCCAATTTTTCCGGAAATGACATCAACTTTCGATTCTTGAATGGGACATGATCGGTTAGGGATGATCATGAGGAATCCAACGATACCAGTTTTATGGTGTTATCTCCGATGATTACGGAGATATCGCCATTTATTTTATTCATAAGCTCAATGAGTGGGAGAGAGAATTGGATTGACCATATATACCGTGTGACACAGACTCATGGTACAGCCCCGTTTTCTCCTTTGTTTTTCTAGCTATATTTTTGAAATTCGGAACATTGAACATGCTCACTGAACAGCATTTCTCGACATATCTGAAAGAAAAAAACAACTTCCAATTTTTCCGGAAATGACATCAACTTTCGATTCTTGAATGGGACACCCTGTATATTGTTACATAATCGGTTAGGGATGATCATGAGGAATCCAACGATACCAGGTTTTATGGTGTTATCTCCGATGACTACGGAGATATCGCCATTTATTTTATTCATAAGCTCAATGAGTGGGAGAGAGAATTGGATTGACCCGCCAGAAAGTTTCTCTCTCCTACTCGTTGACCTTATGGATAATATAAATGGCGATATCTACGCAGTCATTGGAGATAACATCATCAAACCTGGTATCGTTGGATTCCTCATGATCATCCCTAGCCGATCATGTAACAATATACAGGGTGTCCCATTCAAGAATCGAAAGTTGATGTCATTTCCGGAAAAATTGGAAGTTGTTTTTTCCTTTCAGATATGTCGAGAAATGCTGTTCAGTGAGCATATTCAATGTTCCGAATTTCAAAAATATAGCTAGAAAAAACAAAGGAGAAAACGGGGGTGTACCATGAGTCTGTGTCACACGGTATAGAGACTGTTACAACCAATTACTAAGACTTACTTTTATTGCTTAACTATTATCCACGACTATTGTATAATGTACCCATTATACGTCTGTTTACCCGTCCCATTATTCACTAGTAAATAGTGGGGTCATTTTTCACTGCTGTCAAATACTTGCTTGATTTAGCTAATTGTTGTTGTGTTCTAAAATTGTTCGTTCCGTTAACCAGCTGACGAACGTCAATCCTCAGAAGTCTAAACTTGTGCGAGCAATGGATCAACGAGGCCTTACGTCGTTTTTCAACGTGCGATTACCCAGCACGGCACGGTGGCCCGGCGAGGATTCGAACCCCGGCCTTCCGCTTGATAGGCAGATATGCAAACCACTACACTACCGAGCTATAACATTGTATTTAATTGCTACATTCAATCGGTTTAAAAGGAGCATCTACTCTGAGCTATCAGCGACTATGAATGTGCGTGTCATAACAAAATAGCTTTTCAATCCAAACAAATCTGACTCAAACCTGTCAATAGTATTGTATGAAATATTCGTTAGAATAAAATAATTCTGTTTCTAAAAATATGTATGTAATGTAAAAAAAATCCAACAAAAAAACAATTTTTTTATTAGTCTTGGATAAATAAGTATAGTATTCTACTCATGTATAATGACTATTATTATCTCGATGTTTTAGACCAATCGCCTGCGGCTCGTTGCAGTAAACTTCACCTCTAACATAATAGCCATCATTATACGCTCGTCGAATAATATACTATTTTCTCATCAGGGACCATGGGCGGAGAACCTGTCAACGGCCAGGTGAAATTAGGAAAAGGGTCACTATTTTCCTTCCAAAAAAACAAAACTACCACTCATCTCACCAAAATTGGAATCTCCAACGGATTGGCTTGGGATGAAAATCTCAAAAAAATGTATTACATCGATACTATTGCCGGTGTCATTCATGAGTACGATTTTGATATAGAAAACGGGACGATAAGTGAGTGTTATTAGATATTAGGTCTGTTCGCATTCTCATGGAACCTGGTTCAGGATGAGTTCAAAGCAGTTGGACAGTTGTTTTGTGACAAGTTTTAGGCGATTCGATTTTCAGTATTTAGATGGACTACTTTTCATTGGCCTAAAACCGTCCTACGTTGAGGACGCGAACAAGCTTGTTATATATAAATTCTGCTGAGCTATTGCAGATGTTGATGACAATTTGCTCATTTTTCCTCAGCTAATGGCAAACCAATCTTCACCCTAGCCAAGAATGATATCGTTGGAGGAGCTGACGGTATGGCGATCGACACAGACGGAAATCTTTGGGTTGCCGTTTTCAATGGATACAGGGTGATCAAAATAGATCCAAGAAAACCAGATACTTTACTAGAATCCATCCCAATTCCTTCTAAACAGGTAAGCCACGTTAGGTAAGTACATCTTTGTACTTACCCTAACGTGAATGTTTATAATTGGTATTATGCATCTGCTATGATCTTCATTAATTTTTCAAGGTAGTCATTGGAGATTCATGAGCATTTCGGCGATTTCATAACTCAAGGTGACGTTCATCTTGAACGTAATATCATAGGAGAACGCATTTTTTCAATTTTATATATTTCTTTATCAAATATACTTCCAAGGAATGCATCCAGAAGGTAGAGATGGCAAATAATGTTCTTGAGTACCATAGTGTCGTTCCAGGGCGACATACATATTTTTCGGTAGTGGATTTGTTATTTCAACTAGATGGAAACCTGGAAAACCTACAGTATACAGATATATGTCTCCGAAACACTTTAACACTGTTTCATTCAATTTGAATAAACTTCCGAAATTTTCTTTTTCAAAATATGAAATATTTCAGGTAACATCAGTCGCTTTTGGGGGACCTAATTTGGACGAACTATACGTAACTTCTGCGAGGTTCACTGTTGATGGAGTGGTACTACCTCCACCAGAACATGGTGGTACTTACAAAGTGACGGGAATAAATGCCAAGGGGTATCCTGGTGTAAGAGTTGTATTATGAAAATAGTCATTCACTGATTCAATGAATAAATGAGCTAGCATGGATTTCGCCGTTTTTGTGTTACTCTGTTGTCATTATTGGGGAATATGATAATTTTTTTGTAGAAATATACCGTAAATGTCACCTGTTTGATTCAAGTTCAGAATGATTGGTATACAAATTAAGCAAGAAAAATAAGTGGCTTCTATCTCATCTAGAGACCGCCGAGCCATATAGGAAGGAGAGTGACTGTTTGAGATATACTCTTTCTTCGTTTTGGTTAATTACTTAAACGTCTATGAATGATTTACAGATATCAACAGAAAATGCATATTTGATGTTACTTTGTTTATCGAAGCTTTCAATCATTTTTGCATCGACCTGAGAAAGAAAAAGCCAAAAATTCCTTCCTCATTAATCATATTGAGTTGGCGATGAAATAGCATATGAAATTTGTTTTGTAATGAGACAAGGTAAAATTAGAATTACGATTTGATGCTTTTTATTCGATGACCTGGGTTTCATTTCTTGTTCTTTGTTATCTTCAGATTCATACGAAAGAGACACCGCTATATTGTTCAGAGAAGGTCGCGTGAACCAAGAGAGAAATTCGTATTAATGAAAATGAGGAATAAAACTTCCTATGTTTCTATAGGTACCACTTATATTTATAGCTAACGTTGCTGCAGTTTCGTCCTATACGGATATTATCAAACTGTCCGTAGAGGACGAAACTGCAGTAACGTTAGTTACAAATATAAATCGGAGACCTAGGGAGATTCATTTCTCAGTTTTTATATGATGATCTCCTACAACGTAATAGCGGCTACATCCATTCAATTTGAATTCGTATTAACTTCTATTCGTTGTTCTATTGAAAAGACGACCCATAACAAATAGAGGTTCGACAGGCATCCAGAAGCACGTAACAAATGAGTGGGAATTTAATACTCATTTTTTTTGGAAAGATTACTAATGTTCCTTCCACAAGACACAACCGTTATTAAAACAAAAATGTCCAGAAAAACCGCATTTGGTTTGTTGTTTACTTTTAAACCCACTTACATTCGTGCCCATTTTTAAAGAAATTTTTTTAAACGTAGTGACATATATGATTAATCACACCATTATAATTTCAATAATGTTCAAACTTATCGAATTCAGGTCGAAACATGGTTTGTTTGTGGAATGTTGATAAGATTATAGTTGAAAAAATTCGACAAAATTTTATTCCGGTTGAACCGCGTCTGGAATCGTTCTTCTGACGATGTTTCGGCTCCCTCTTTGGAGCCATTCTCAAGACTTCTTCGCGACCTGGTGCCGAGGTAGTCTCTTTAACCCCCAACTCTCATCTTGACAAAGCAAAGACTATGGTTTTGTGGATAGAGGGATGGTATTTATGGCTATATCTGTGTCCGATAATATTGAACATGCGGTCAGACCCCATGTAGGTCTGGTTTGAAAAAAAAATTGAAGGATTTGTTAGATGGGATAGTAATGGATTCCACGAATTGGGAAGCCTTTGAGAGACGTCTCGTTTGTTGGGTTATTTAGAACGTTTTTCAATTTCTATTGCTTGGCGAATTATTCTGGAGTGGAGTGTTTTTGAATGGTCTTCGTGTTATTGAACTCAATAATAAGTCATGTCTGAATAATTACGTACTGCTAGTTCGTTGGGTATTATATCTTTAGGTGTGCGCAGGAAAGAGGATATTTGAAGGAAGGAAAGCTTTTGGACGTTCAGCCGGATCCATGAGGCCAGATAGCAAATATATCATCAACATAATATATGCAGCCAACACGTCGGCTTCAATGCAGATGTGTCAATGGCTCCAGAATCAAAATCTTCCATGTAGAGGTTTTCAAATACTGGCGAAAGAGGAGAACCCACAGGGGCGCCCTTTTCTTGTTTTTAAAATTTGCCCTGGAAAAGAAAGTATGTACTGGACAAACAATGACTAATGGGGTTAAGCGTGTCTTGGAAGATTTGATGTTTGGTTTTCAAAATACTAAGTGTATCGGCTAGGGGGATGTTTGTGAAAAGGGATACTACATAGAAGCTCACCAGGATATCTGTGGGTCGAAAGTTGAAAGATTTGATGATTTTTATGAAATAGAATGAGTTTCGAACATATCATGAGGATTGTTCTGCAAGGGGTTGGAGAATCTTTGAGAGATATTTTGCTAAAGCTTGTGTTGGTGAGGCGAATGCACTAACTATATGACAATCAATTTTAACTTGTTTTTTGACGTTTTCATATTAGTTTACTCATCTTCACAAGTGTGTTCTTTGTACTCATTTATTTTTATACAATTCATCCATCACATTTATAGGATCCACAGTATTTTTTTGTTTTAGCCCCTTCTCCATTTTTTGAACAAAGTGCGTAATATTTGTAGCTTCGTGCTGAAGATGACAGTATTCACTGTCGAAATATTGGAAATACAGTGTTCAAAGAGTACACTTTTTTGCTCGCTGCTTCACCCAATATCCTCTTCCCTTGAATCCAATCCTGACTACCAATTTACTTATTATATCTACATATTCATTTGTTATTTGATGATGATTTTTCCAATGAAAGATTACTTTATTACCCATCCCACAGTGACCTGGTGAAATATGTGTCACATCCAAGGTTGCCTAGATTTTGATAGTTGAGTTTCAAAAGCGAACAGAGAGAGAGTGAGTGACAAAGAGTTGAGACAAAAGATTTCGTTGAATGTAGAAGACACTTCATTGATTGAATACTGGTGTTGCAGATTAAATATTAACAATTATCTTTTTTTACACATTTATTTATCAAGTGCAAAAAATGAAACATAGGCATTGAATCAAAAAATTACTTCTGAATCTGACTAGTCCAAAGTGCATATCTCAAAGTCAATTATTACCTCTCATTATTTTCCAGCTTGAGTATATTCTCGACTAGCAAGGGTGTTGCATCCCCTTCCAACCACAACCACGTTGACTTGACCAATATGGATGTGCCACATTTTGTTCAAGGCAACCCAATACTGTGAGATAGGGAATAATAGTTATTTATTATACAAGGGAAAAAAGTAGTAGATTTTAGCTGAGAGCTAAAATCTAATATTTTTCCCCTGTGTGCGGAAAAAAGTTTGACATTTTATCTCTGATAACAAGTAATAAAATGTCACTTTTTATGAAATATCTTTTTCGACATATAAATAAATATATATATATATATTATATATATATATATATATATATATATATATATATATATATATAAGTAAAATAAAATTTTCAATCAGTTCCAACTATCAAAATGGCGTCGATATATTTTGTTTAAAGTGATGACTTAAAATCTAAGATTGCCTGAAAAGAGTCGGATTTTACCGCTGTGAATTTGGCGCCCATTCCTAGCGGACAGTTTCTCCGGAAACGCCCGAAGGCGCTGGCCAGTGGCGCGCCAGTAGAAATTCAATTCACATCTTCATGATATGTGACGAATTCAATAAACAGTAGCAATCTTTAATTATCCGATTAATTTGGTGGACTCTGTTTTAGTCTGATATATATATATATATATATATATATATATATATATATATATATATCTTAACGACTTTATATCATATATGAATAAAAAAGTATTTGAGGGAAAGGATCTGGTGCACCCCTTTTTCCAAGAATATAATAACATTGAAATGAAATTTCTTGCACAACCAAATTTTCAGGGAGTGCTCAAAACAAACACCTTTACACGTCTCATCTTCACCACGCCGGGGGACCAAGGGTGAAATTTTCAACCCTTTAAATTCAAACAGAAGTTTATAGGAATAATCCTTCTAGCACAAATACATTTCCAGAAGTTATTCTTGAACATGCTCTGATTACTTTTTGTGAAAAAATCTCACTTTGCTAGGGGACCAGGGGATCAATTTCAACCTATATATGATTAAAAATTCCAAATAGTTCATTACATGTTTATTATTAGAAAAAAACTATAAGCACAAAGTCATGATTAGAAGTATTGGAAGTAGAAAAAAACAGAAATATGCATAAACAAACACACTAAAGAGCAGTCAAAAATTGAATTGCTCTAAGCAAAGGTCAATTAAACAAAAAAAGAGTGTAAGAAAATGATTTTTTTTTCAAAAATAGCTATTAGCTGAATGAAAAATTTTTTAAACTCTGCTTGAATTTCATTGTCGATCGATATTCTTTTATTTCATTTGGAATTGATTTTATATATATATATATATATATATATATATATATATATATATATATATATATATATATATATATATATATAAAGATATATCGATATTTTCCAATATCTGATTGAATTTTATTCGTTGCCAACAATTTTTTTGTCTTTTAGGGTGATTGTGAATATGAGAAATTCGAAGAAAGTAAGATTAGATTTTTCACTATTATTTCTTTTAGAATGGATAAAACAGCTGATTTTGAGTTTATGAAGAGAATTTAGGTCCAAATAGTTTGTTTGGCTTAAGTTTGATGTCGATTCTGAATGAGATAATTTGCGAATACACTTGATTGTTTTGTTTTGTAAAGTTTTGAGAGGTTTCAGTTATAGATTTACTTGCTGTACCCCGACAGGACTAAAATATTCTTAAAAATATTTGGAGAAAGGAAGTGTCTTATTTTTGAAAGGAATTCCAATAAGAGGAGATACTTTTATTCGATTTTTTTCAATGTGTTTATTCCACGATAATCTAAGAATCTAGTTGTTTCTGTATATTTCATATATGAGGACTTATTGAAATTCAGTGTTAATTTATGTCGACTAAGCCAAATGAGAATTGTATGCAAATCAGATCGCATATAAATTTTGATTTTTCATAACTATCCGAGAAATATATGATGGTGGTGTCATCAGCAAATAATTTGACTCTTCCATTCAACATAAAATTTGGTAGTGAGTTTATAAAACTGAAGAATAAAAGTAGACAGAGAATTTATCCTTGAGGTACACCACAGAAAATATTTCGAAAGAAACTTTTTTGATAATCTATATAAACATACGGTATTCTATCACACGAATAATTTATGTCTCTGTATCTCTAGATCTGCGAAAACCATATTGACCATCATATAAAAAATTATTGACGATTATTGTTATTATATATTATTCTGAGAATTTCGTTCTGCTGAAAGAATTATTTTTTAATGAAATTTCATATTTGATCATGTCTATATAAACGTACTGTATTCTATCACACAAATAATTTTTGAACCATTCGAAGAGATAACCTCTGATTCCTTAATTGAATAATTTTTCCATCAGCATGCTGTGGTCAATGGTATTGAATGCCTTGCACAAATCCAAAGACATCCAAGAATGTTGACTCTATATCTGCGAAAACAACACTGACCATCATATAAAAGATTATTGATTATTGTTATTATTATTCTGAGAATTTCGTTCTGCTTAAAGAATGATTTCTTAATGAAATTATTTTTTAATCATATGGGTTGAAATTTTCCCCCTTGGTCCCCTAACGAAGTGAGATTTATGGACGAAAAAGTAAACAGAATATGTTTGAGAGTGATTTCTGAGAATTTGGGTTGTGCTAAAAGAACTATATCTAAATGAAATTCCGTTTTTGATCATAAGGGTTGAAATTCACACACCTGGTCCCCTAGCGAAGTCGGATTTTTTCACAAAAAGTAATTAGAGCATGATTAAGAAATTATTATTATGCCAGAAAAATTATTCCTTCATGAAGTTATTTATAAATCGAAAGGGTTGAAATTTCCAGATGAGATGTGTGAAGATGTGTTTTGAGCACTTTCTGAAAATTTGTTTGTGCTAGAAATTTTATTTCTCCTCAAATACTTTTTTATTCATATATGATATATGGTCATTGAGGCATGCATATATATATATATATATATATATATATATATATATATACAGGGTGTCCCTGGACTTCCTCTTTTCCTTTCGGGAATGTATAGATGGGGTGAAAATATCACCAGTACTTCATATAACTTTTTTTCCTAAAATCCTTCGTTACCAAGTTACGGGCCCTCGAAGTTACAAAATGAAAAATGTTTTTCTTTGATAACTTTTCAAGTGAATATTCGAAATCATCCAAATTTTGGTAATTGACTAAACAAATGAATTCCTTCGATGAGCTTTCATGCAGGAGTCAGTTGTTTTGCTACAAAGTCAGGAACGGACTACCCCCGATGGTCCACACCCCAAAACTTTGAAATGACAGATATTTTTCAATATTTTTCAACAAAATAAGGTTACTTGGACAATTTTATGAATAAAAGTACTCGTGTGGAAAGTCGATCGGAGCAACGAGTCTTGATAAAAATGTAGTTTTACTCGACGACATCAAACCCGCTCGTCCACCATTATTTGAAATGAATAATTATCAAAGCAGAAATAATAATGATAACGTTAATTCAACAACATTTATCCTGAGATGTCTACCATTATTCGAAAATATTAGTTTTTAAGGAAAATGGAAATGATAGGTAAAATGTTCATAACGAATTTTTATAATGCAAACACGTTTAACTAACGAAACTCAAGAGCCTCAAGAGCAAACAGAAATGAAAAATCCGCTACAGAAACTGCTCGATATGACCACCTTCTCTCTCTATACATTTTCTTAGTCTGCGAAGACACCCTCTCTGTACTTGAAATAGCATTCCAGGGTCGTTTCGTATGGCTTCACAATGTAATGTTATTCTATTCAACAATGCATCTCTTGTGTGAATAGGTGTAGCGTAAACAAGGCTTTTTAGATGCCCCCACAGAAAGAAATCCAATGGATTTAAATCCGGAGACCGCGATGGCCATGAATATGGCCCACCTCTACCAATCCATCTATTGTGGAAAATATGGTTCAGATGGTCACGCACAATCAAACTAAAATGAGGAGGAGCGCCATCATGCATAAACCACATATCTCTTCGGGTTTGCAATGGAACATGTTCCAAAAGTCCATTCAAATCGTTCTGAATGAACTCCAAATAACGTTCTCCATTCAATCGGTCCTGTAGAACGAATGGTCCTATAAGATGGTTTCCTATGATACCAGCCCAAACATTCACGTTGAATTTCCGTTGGTGTTTGGTTTGCAATATCCCATGGGGATTTTCTTCGGCCCATATATGGAGATTATGAGAGTTGATAACTCCATCTCTACTGAAACCTGCTTCATCAGTGAATAAAACTCGATTAATAAAAGTCATATCCTCTCTTTGCCTATCCATGAACCAATTGGCATATTCCAGTCGTGCTGGAAAATCTTGAGGTGTCATGGCATGTACCTTCTGGATGTGAAATGGGTGGAGCAGTTGTTCCCTAATTATTCTATGAATAGTGGACTTGGATGTATGGAACTGGGTAATTATCCGTTAAGCGGGCTCCATCGTGAAATTAAAAAATTTTTGGTGGAACTTACGTATTTCGGCCTCCTGAACAAAAAAGTCTAATAAAGTTTTTGGGGCTCGCAACTAGTTTCGGAGATACGGCCCCCCAAAGACAGGAAATCGGGGTTTTCAGGGTTGACATTTATGTTTGTTTATTCAGCCAATTCCGCTCGAAATTCATCCTTCTTTCTATCAGCACAATATACACATTCTATACCACCTTCTTCATCACTTTCCAATAGAATTATAAGCATTTTTCCATTTTTCACAACAAAACTCTAAAAGGTAAATCGTCATAGAAATTCGAGGTTAGCAAAACAATAGAACGCGCGATGCGCGTTCTATTGTTTTGCTAACCTCGAATTTCTATGACGATTTACCTTTTAGAGTTTTGTTGTGAAAAATGCTTATAATTCTATTGGAAAGTGATGAAGAAGGTGGTATAGAATGTGTATATTGTGCTGATAGGAAGAAGGATGAATTTCGAGCGGAATTGGCTGAATAAACAAACATATATGTCAACCCTGAAAACCCCGATTTCCTGTCTTTGGGGGGCCGTATCTCCGAAACTAGTTGCGAGCCCCAAAAACTTTATTAGACTTTTTTGTTCAGGAGGCCGAAATACGCAAGTTCCACCAAAAATTTTTTAATTTCACGATGGAGCCCGCTTAACGGATAATTACCTACAACGGTACGTACAGCCCTAGGAGCGCCCTCGCCACCTCGTTTTGGCAAAACTGTACCTACAATAATATCGAAATAAAACAACGTGCTCAAATTAATTATCAATTATTACATACCTGTCTCCCTCAAGCTGCGATCGACACGCTCGAATGTTTCTCTTGACGGTACCGTTCGATTGGGAAAATGCTCGGAATCAGGATGCATCTATTCCTAGTGAAATGACTTCTATCAGTACAATGTTGATGTTTTCGTCAAAAACGCTAGACCTACGGCTCACTTGATAATGACATCCAGGGAAATTCGAATTCTTGAAATTTCTTCACAGATGGCGATAAGAAGCAACTCTAGACACATCACATTATGAAGTCTGACGAAATTTCTGTTAGAGAATTCTCTAGAAGAACTCGTGCAGAGTCAGTGTATCACTTTCTTTTTTCAACAATACAAAGTGAAGAATAAAGATACACGAGCTCTGTCAAAAATTGCACGAGTTCTTACCTAAGAATTCGTTATATTTTTGATGTTTGTTTCTGTTTAAACCTAAACACAGATATGCATCTTGATACATATATTACAGATAGATGCATTTGCTTTATATTCTCGATATATGTTATGAGAAATTAATATCGAAATTCATAGAAATTCTTACTATTCGGTGCTAAAAATTTTCAGATAATTTGATGAGATTCCTCGTAATATCGGTATCGACGTGAGATGAGTAGAGTTTGACAGCATGGAAAAAAACGTACGTCAAAATAGAGTTCATCGAAATATTGTAGTGTTTAATTCGAAATGAATTGGACCCTCCAGAGTCCAGATCAACCTGAGTAATTTCAATTCATCAGGAAGAGTGCTGTAGTGCAGGCTATTATGGCGCTGTACAAGAAGGCCGTATTTAAAAACACTCTCCCGAAAGAACTTCTATTCTATGATTGGAAATATTTGTTATTGAATATTTGTACTAGGCATGTAACAACCATTGTCACTAATGCTGGAACTCGGAATGAATATGTTAAACTGGAAAGCAATCAGCAAATAACACAAATATAACTTCTACCAAAGTAAAAACTGAGCAAGATGAACTTTGTTTTGTATCAGCTTCAGAATAATCTCGCTTTATGATGACTAGTTGAAGTCGGGTACATGTGTATTGAATGTTTTGTAACCATCGAAACTACATATAGATGAAAAGATGATTATTTCGTCCATAAATAATAAAACAGCGTTTGATATCCATTATGAAACACTATTTAGAACAACACCTAAATAAAAGCAACGGCAGATAAACGACAAATAACTAAGACAACTACGGTAGAGAACTGAAATGGATATGAGAAATAGCTAGTTGAAAGGAACAGTAAAATTATGGAAAACTCCGAGCTAAATTTCAATAAACTTGAATGCAAATATCAAAATATGACAGAATTCGATTCTTGCACCATCTACTGGAAATCGCAGTAAATTCCGTGGATATGATTGATCGTGTCTAGAGTTTTTGACGAAACAATATCGAATCGGAGATCGCACCAGGAATATATGCATCTTGCTCGGAATACAGACGACGAGCTTCTGCAGCATTACAAAATGCTCGTCCATAAAATACATGCATATCTGCATATTCATTGAATGTAAACTGTTCGGCCATATCAAAAAAATTCAAAATATCCTATAGAATATTGACAATACAATGATAGTCATATGACAACGCACCACTCAACAAAACAAAATCGCATTCCAGTTTCTCATTTTTTATCAAAACTTTCTAAAAGGTTTTTTTGTCAACATCTGTGAAAGAAATTGAACATAATTATTCCCTGGATATTTTTCACCTGATCATGTGCAGCCGTTTTTGTAGTTCATTCGTTTGCTTTTTATTAGTATAGGTAAATATTTTTTCCGATGTGCGTTTTTTCAGCTAAATTTAGATTCGTGTTAAAGAATTTCTCCCATAAAATTATAATTATCAGTGAAACTCCTCAACAGTTTAGCTGTGAAGAAGAATTTGAAACATTCAAATGTTGAGTTTCATGAGATTCAGATAACTGATCAACACGAAACGTGATTATTCCACACGTATACATACAAAATATGGAATGAATTCGATATTTCATAGTAGAGTAGCTTGTTAGTTTACAAACACCACGAATCTACAGAACTTGATATTTCTTTTGAAAAAATATCTGCTTTCACAATTGTGAATTAAACTTCCATATAGGTACTGTACTTTTTGTTTACGACTTCATTTTAGCATACTTTGTATTATTCCTGTTATAAATGTTGTTGAATTAACGTTATCATTATTATTTCTGCTTTGATAATTATTCATTTCAAATAATGGTGGACGAGCGGGTTTGATGTCGTCGAGTAAAACTACATTTTTATCAAGACTCGTTGCTCCGATCGACTTTCCACACGAGTACTTTTATTCATAAAATTGTCCAAGTAACCTTATTTTGTTGAAAAATATCTGTCATTTCAAAGTTTTGGGGTGTGGACCATCGGGGGTAGTCCGTTCCTGACTTTGTAGCAAAACAACTGACTCCTGCATGAAAGCTCATCGAAGGAATTCATTTGTTTAGTCAATTACCAAAATTTGGATGATTTTGAATATTCACTTGAAAAGTTATCAAAGAAAAACATTTTTCATTTTGTAACTTCGAGGGCCCGTAACTTGGTTACGAAGACTTTTAGGAAAAAAAGTTATATGAAGTACTGGTGATATTTTGACCCCATCTATACATTCCCGAGAGGAAAAGAGGAAGTCCAGGGACACCCTGTATATACTCGAGTTCGGAGGTCGAAACTCAATCATCACATAGAAGATGGCAAATGAGACTTTGCCAAAACGTTGTGACAATTATCCTTCAGAGGATCAAAACCACAGAACACGGAATGAAACCCGAAAACATAACTATATATAATATATATATATATGATCGGCTAGGCTTCCGCGGTCAGAAATGTGCTGGCTGGAACTTCCGGTTGATCCGCGTCTGGAAATATTTACTTGTCTACGTTTCGACTCCCATTTCGGAGCCATTTTCAAGACTGAGTGACCTTGCGTCTAGGTCTGAGTTGTCTCACTGGCTGGCTATCATCACTGGAGATCGAGGATAGAAGGTTGGTGGGATTTAAGGGTTCATTAGTAATTATGGCAGGATCAGGAATCGGACGGTCGATGGGAGGTTCGAACGGATTGGTTCCCAAGTCGGAGTGAATAGAAGTATGTCGGACCAAAAGTGGTTTCCAGGTATTGGGGAGTCTTTGAGAATCGTCGCGTTTATTGAGACAGTTGGGACGTTTTTCGATTTCAATGGCTTCACGGGTAATTCTGGTTTGGAGGGTTTTGGCTGTGGCAACGGTTTTGGTGTTTTTGAAATCTATTTTGTGGCCTGTTTCTAAATGATGTTGGAATAATGCTGAGTTTGTGTCAGAATTACGGACTGCTAGTTCGTGTTCATATGCTCTACAGGACACTCGTCGGTTGGTCTGGCCGATGTATGTTCTGGGACAGTTAGAGCATGGTATTTCATATATTCCTTGGGTTTCATTGGGGATTGTGTCTTTGGGTGTTCGAAGGTAGGTGGATATTTGGTTGTTAGCTGTGAAAATGGTTTTGATGTCATGTCGTGTCAGACTGATAAAATAAGTCGAATTCTGACACGACATGTCATCAAAACCATTTTCACAGCTAACAACCAAATATCCACCTACCTTCGAACACCCAAAGACACAATCCCCAATGAAACCCAAAAGGAATATATGAAATACCATGCTCTAACTGTCCCAGAACATACATCGGCCAGACCAACCGACGAGTGTCCTGTAGAGCATATGAACACGAACTAGCAGTCCGTAATTCTGACACAAACTCAGCATTATTCCAACATCATTCAGAAACAGGCCACAAAATAGATTTCAAAAAACACCAAAACCGTTGCCACAGCCAAAACCCTCCAAACCAGAATTACCCGTGAAGCCATTGAAATCGAAAAACGTCCCAACTGTCTCAATAAACGCGACGATTCTCAAAGACTCCCCAATACCTGGAAACCACTTTTGGTCCGACATACTTCTATTCACTCCGACTTGGGAACCAATCCGTTCGAACCTCCCATCGACCGTCCGATACCTGATCCTGCCATAATTACTAATGAACCCTTAAATCCCACCAACCTTCTATCCTCGATCTCCAGTGATGATAGCCAGCCAGTGAGACAACTCAGACCTAGACGCAAGGTCACTCAGTCTTGAAAATGGCTCCGAAATGGGAGTCGAAACGTAGACAAGTAAATATTTCCAGACGCGGATCAACCGGAAGTTCCAGCCAGCATATATATATATATATATATATATATATATATATATATATATATATATATCCGGATCAACCGGAAGTTCCAGCCAGCATATATATATATATATATATATATATATATATATATATATATATATATATATATATATATATATATATATATATATATAATATATATAGTTATGTTATGTTATATAGTTATGTTTTCGGGTTTCATTCCGTGTTCTGTGGTTTTGATCCTCTGAAGGATAATTGTCACAACGTTTTGGCAAAGTCTCATTTGCCATCTTCTATGTGATGATTGAGTTTCGACCTCCGAACTCGAGTATATACAGGGTGTCCGTGGACTTCCTCTTTTCCTCTCGGGAATGTATAGATGGGGTCAAAATATCACCAGTACTTCATATAACTTTTTTTCCTAAAAGTCTTCGTAACCAAGTTACGGGCCCTCGAAGTTACAAAATGAAAAATGTTTTTCTTTGATAACTTTTCAAGTGAATATTCAAAATCATCCAAATTTTGGTAATTGACTAAACAAATGAATTCCTTCGATGAGCTTTCATGCAGGAGTCAGTTGTTTTGCTACAAAGTCAGGAACGGACTACCCCCGATGGTCCACACCCCAAAACTTTGAAATGACAGATATTTTTAATATTTTTCAACAAAATAAGGTTACTTGGACAATTTTATGAATAAAAGTACTCGTGTGGAAAGTCGATCGGAGCAACGAGTCTTGATAAAAATGTAGTTTTACTCGACGACATCAAACCCGCTCGTCCACCATTATTTGAAATGAATAATTATCAAAGCAGAAATAATAATGATAACGTTAATTCAACAACATTTATAACAGGAATAATACAAAGTATGCTAAAATGAAGTCGTAAACAAAAAGTACAGTACCTATATGGAAGTTTAATTCACAATTGTGAAAGCAGATATTTTTTCAAAAGAAATATCAAGTTCTGTAGATTCGTGGTGTTTGTAAACTAACAAGCTACTCTACTATGAAATATCGAATTCATTCCATATTTTGTATGTATACGTGTGGAATAATCACGTTTCGTGTTGATCAGTTATCTGAATCTCATGAAACTCAACATTTGAATGTTTCAAATTCTTCTTCACAGCTAAACTGTTGAGGAGTTTCACTGATAATTATAATTTTATGGGAGAAATTCTTTAACACGAATCTAAATTTAGCTGAAAAAACGCACATCGGAAAAAATATTTACCTATACCTACTAATAAAAAGCAAACGAATGAACTACAAAAACGGCTGCACATGATCAGGTGAAAAATATCCAGGGAATAATTATGTTCAATTTCTTTCACAGATGTTGACAAAAAAACCTTTTAGAAAGTTTTGATAAAAAATGAGAAACTGGAATGCGATTTTGTTTTGTTGAGTGGTGCGTTGTCATATGACTATCATTGTATTGTCAATATTCTATAGGATATTTTGAATTTTTTTGATATGGCCGAACAGTTTACATTCAATGAATATGCAGATATGCATGTATTTTATGGACGAGCATTTTGTAATGCTGCAGAAGCTCGTCGTCTGTATTCCGAGCAAGATGCATATATTCCTGGTGCGATCTCCGATTCGATATTGTTTCGTCAAAAACTCTAGACACGATCAATCATATCACAGAACTAAAACTAGAGGAGAACGGCTATTCCTTACAAACAAAACACTTGTACTAGGAGGTGACACATCACGTTGGTGAGTTTGCGCAAATCGAGTTAGGTCAGAGCCGTAGTGAACATTTGTTGGAGGCTGCTTGAAAAATAGCAGATCTCAAAGGAGCAGTATAACCAAAATGCAGATCTTTCATTTTTTGAATAATTATTATCAATTTGAGTTAAATGGTAGTAGATTACGAACGAATTACTTAAATTTCGCTATAAATTAACAAATTATGAGAAGTTGCTACGTTAATTGAAAAACAGTTCTTTTTGTGACAATTTTTGTAATCGACATTTGTAGCAACTTTTGGGGGTAGATTGAAAGTCTGCCCTCCTACACTTGTATAGATTCCAATATAAATTCTTATTTTTCAGATTGTAGGTTACAAATACAAAAAAAACTACGAAGAGAATATTTTCCACCACAAAATAATGACGTTCAAACAGTAATTAAATTTTAGTTTTTCAATAGTGGATTTTCCAATCCTCCAGCTTAATCAGTTTTCAGTTCAATGACTTGCATATGGCATTAACAACATTGAAAGTTCTCGATTAGACTTCGGGAGTAAAACTATCACATTTTATAACAACCATTATGTTGTTTTGTGATAGGTAGGGGTATTGAAAGGATCAGAATAAAGAACAAATATTTTATTGCATATGCTAAGAAATTTACAAAAACATACCTGTTACAAAAACTGTATTACAATATTTTCGGCCGTTTTTTTGGGTTAGTAACCTACCACAATCTGAAAAAAACAAGAAATAATATTTGAAATCTATTCAAGTTTAGAAGGGCAGATTTTCAATGTACCCCGAAAAGTTGCTGCGTTAATTAAAACCCCTTATAGAAAAGAACTATTTGTGAACAAGTTTTGAGAACGGAAGCAGATTTGGTTTCCAAAACTTTAAATGAGGCAAATTTACGATATATGAGAATAAGTTGCGGACTAATAGGACATGTTTCTAAGAAGGGACTGTTTTTAATTAAAGCAGCAACTTTTCGGGGTGGATTATAAATCTTGTATAGATTTCAATATTTCTTGATTTATTTCAGATCATAGTAGGTTACTAAATCAAAAAAGCTACGGAAGAAAACATTCATCCATCACAAAATAATGACTTTTAAACAGTACATAATATAACATGACATTCAGACAGTAAGGGTTTGGCTACATCATTAGAAAATGAAATAACAATTGATTACTAGTAATTGACAAAACCTATATACAGCTAGTGGCAAATATAGAAAATAAGATGGAAAATTGCAGAATGCATGCATGTTGAAAAATAAAAAGCTGATATTGAAAAAAAACAACTTCAATATTCAGAAAAGCACTGAAATTATTCATTCATAATATTATTTGAACTTCAGAGTTGATTGAAAAAAATATGTTATGCAACTCATAATAAGGTGAATATGGTTAATTTAGTCTTACTGATGATTAAATAAAATTAATTTTCCCAGAGTTTTTCTCATGGGCGGACCTCTTATTCTATAACTTTGAGATTTTGCCACATTGAACAGTCTAATTTTCAAATATGATAAAGCTAACATCTTGATTATTCTTGAGATGTGGTTTTCTTCGAGGGTAAGATACTGTAAATTGTGATCTTCAATATCTCTGAATAAAGGTTTATGTAATAGTTTTGAATGAACTCCAGCTACAAAAGTTTGTAAGAAATTCCTTTCTGCAGGCAACTCATTATTAGTTATCAGGAACAGTCTTCTAAGCATCACTTCTACCTCATTACAAACAGCAATAGTGCTCTCTGAAGGAATGGTAAGAGTTCCCCATTGCTTTCTTACTAGAAGTTTCAAACTGTGGTGTTTCAAATCTTTATTATAAAGGGACTGAATGCATATCTGACATTTAATCAATTTCATGGTCATATTAACAGCATAGCCAGCCACATAAGTCACAACATTTTCTGAAATTTCTGAAAGAGGTATCTGAACTGGTAAGCTATAATCATGGTCATGTATGATAGATTCATGACAATTGTCTAACGAATATTTTTTCATGATTTGAATATCACATGACTGTAGAGGGACCTGTGTTCTGTTTATTGTCTTTGTGGTGAAGAGTATATTTGTTTGATCTTGGGCAGTGCAATTACCATTCATGTTTTTTATGTCATGATGAAGTAGTAAACGTCTGTATGAGTGGAAGAATTGAAGTGCAGACAGATTGTTATTCCATCCATTACGAGCCCTGAAAATAAGAAATGTGTAATAATCAAGAGGTTACCTAATAGTGGTAAAAAATATTTGATTCTCATTGGATAGGATATTTCACAGAAAAAAAATTAATTTCAGAATAGGCGCTATGAATAATTCTCATTTGAAAACGGATGAATAATTAATCTCAAAAGTTTTCTTGGATCATATACTTTCTCGGGGATTCCAAGACTTCCAACATGAATATACATATCATAACTATTTTATATTAAAAGTAATTCAAGAGGTTTCCCAATCAAAAATTGAAAATTGGAATATTGATTTTAATAAGTCAGTTTCAAAGATTTGTTTTATTGATATTATTTTTGATGTTATACAATACACCAATGATAAGAGAAAGTATATTCCCCCATATAGCTGATATGGTTTACCCATGAAAGGGCTGAATCTACATATGCACCAACATTTTTTTTTAACTTGTAGAACTCTGAAATGTTTTCCAAGTATTTTTTACATATATCTTTTCTTTTCCACTCCCAGTGTTACTCTAATCATAAGTAGGTAGTTACTCTCTATTTGACAACATTCAATGATTCTTGACAATGAGCTAGTCATTTCAACAAACATTGGCAGATTTCTTACGGTCATCCCTGATGCCAAAGGAAGAGGTTGAAAAAAATTCGACAGATTCTAAAAAGCACTTACCTAATAGAGCAGAAAAATAGTTCCAATTGATCTGTGCTGAATTTGTATGATAAAATATATTTCAGTATGCCCTCCCTTATAATGTATTTATCATACATCCCCATCACCGATGACATAGATATAATGAATCCTTTGAACCCAGTCCATTGAGGGGTGTTAACAAGCCTCACATTGTGTACAGTTTTCAAACTGCTGAGATAGTGAATACCCTCCTCCAATACAGGATTCCACAATTCCACATTCCGCTTTGCAATGGGCATTTTCATCCGCACAGTTGTTGGATTTCGAGAATTCATCAAATCAAATAACTTGTCTATAAGACGAATGAATTTTATCGTAGGTCCAGCCTCTCTAAATCGGATATGTTTCATGTCAATCATGAGAAACTCTATGGCACTTGCTACGCTTTCACTCATGGTTTGAACAGCCAAGTTGACCTGAAATTAGTTCAGTCTGAATATTTGAAAAGTTGTACCATAAAAACATGTCCAGAAACTTATGTGTAACACTGTTTCATTAATGTTCAGGTTCAAAAGAAATGGTAAATCCTATATTGTTAAAAGAACAATGCGTCTAAGAGGAAAAAATCATTTTTTGGCAGAATGCCAGAACACAGTTATACAAGATAATCAATAATTTTCAACCAAATGAAAACATTATGGGAAATGATCATGTTTGAAGTCAGAATGTTCTATTTATTGTTTTTTTTTTCTCTGGGTACCATGTATAAAATTAACAACCCTTTTAATCAAGTACCCAGTGAACACAAACATATATATGTTACATAAAATCAACGCTTCTCCAGAGAACACGTTATGTAGCTGGTAACCCACATGTAACACACATGTGCTCTACAACGCCATAACATCTTCATGTATCTGATATGTAACATTTCATTAAAAATGTTATATATCAAATAGCATATGTTCTGTATCATCGTCGTATCAGCTACATGTATCTGATACTTGATTAACATTTCAAAATGTTATGTAACATATTATAATTCAACGACATCTTCCAGGTAATACTGAGAGTTACAATGCAGAAAAACTCAAAGTCGTCTCCACGATTCAATATTCCATCAGATGTCAGAACGGTGAAACCATCAATAAGAACATGTTTCGAACCTACATAGGTTCATCATCAGCTGAATTTACATTAACATTATAAAGAGGAAATTTATTTTATGGGAAAAAAAGGCACACAAAGGTCAAATGGTCACGAGGACATATTGAACTGCATACCAATTTTCATTGAAATTCCAATATGGCCTCGTGATCATTTAACCTTTGGTCACATATGACAATTTTTTTTCACCACTCAAAAATTTTTCTCTCCATAATGTTAATGTGAATTCAGCTGATGATGAATCTATTTAGGTTCGAAACATGAACTGATTGATGGTTTCACCGATCTGACGGAATATTAAATTGTGGATACGACCTCGAGTTTTTCTGCATCGTAAATCTACCATTCCACTTTGAGACATAAGACTTCTACCACAAGTTAATACTGAGACTGATTTAATCAAGGTATTTGTTCATCCTACTTGAAGGACCTAATTGCAATTGCTTCTTATAATCAAACGGCAGAACTTCATTGTAGTGTTGTGGATTCATCAAGAATAATATTAGAATTGAATAAAATCGAGTGGTTTTTCATATTTTTTAATTCAATAACTTTTCATTCCCCTCATTTTTGAGGCTCTACACTCTACAGCATATATAAAAAAACATATTCGTATCGTGATACGGTCGACCCCGATTTTTCTCTCTGATGTCTCAGTTTGCTGAGACGAAACCATTCAGAAATGTTCATTCCACATCGCTCTCTGACAAAGATAGGTGCTTCGAAGTTATCACACCTGGAAATAATATTTCTTATTTTTGAAAAAAAAAATAGGCATTTCTAATTTCATACAATATCAACAAGTGTGCTGAGGAACAATTATCCATGATTTCATAGTTACCTATTAATATTCGGATGGACTCCAATTCCTTAACTTTAAAATTGTTCCTGTATCCCAACCAGGAACATTGTCTCCCCAGGGCGTTGGTGAAGATCCTTTGCAACGACTCTTAGTGTGATCTTTGGCATTTCTGCCACCAATGTTCTTGACGAATACAGTCTGAAAATAATATTACTAATTTACATTCATTTATATCTGGAAATAAATATTTGTAAACTTTCTGAACATTACAAATACGAACAACAAAACGTGAATGTAGTGGTAAAATGTAACTAAAAAAATTTATGGTTTCATCACATCTCTATTTTGCAACTGCGAAATAATTTTATTTCTTTTAGCCAGATTTAGAAAAAGTGAAAATGATATACATACGAAAGATTCTTTAAATTCTTCTTCTTTCAGCAAATTCTCTAAGTGTGCTATGTCCTGCATTCTTTTGCACGGTACTTTATCCAACACCATGCCTGAAACATCGACTTTTGGTGCATTCTCAGTTGATTCTATTTGGCGCAATCTTTCATTGATGGATTTAACTTCCAGTAGAGTGCCTCTGCAGATACTCAGTATTCTCTTAATAATATTTTCTGGAACGAAAATTTTTATTTTTATATATGATAAAAAACACAGGGTTTCATTTGAATACAATACCACAAAGAAATTTTTTAACCTACTTACCACTCATCCTTGAAATTTCTTCTGCCTGTGAAATATTTTGTTTTGGTATCAAAGTAATATCCTCATTCTCCTCACCAAAACTTTTCTCTTGGGTAGTATACCTCGACATAGAATGTTCTGAAAAGATTGAGAAATTAATATGTATTACTTTCAGTAGTACAAGATCTTCACCTGAATTCGAACTTTCATGGTCTGAATGGTGACTATTCTCTTGTCCAGCCTGCCTTTTCAATTTCAGTTGGCTTACAGTAGAGATTCTTGAATCTGAAATATGTTAGGTTATGAGAATAGTCGGCTGTCGGTAACACACGATTTTTAACAAAAATATAAATGAATATATGAATGAAAGTTACTCACTAACCTGTTCTTTTCACAACAAAAATGATCGGATCTTATCACACAAAAGCAAGAAAACACATCAAATTTAACTACTTTTACTACAAAACCGTGAAACAAACACCACAAACAAAGGCGATCACGATCAAGCCCAGCAAAGGAGGGAAAAATGAAAAATATTTGTCATATGTCATATGGCCTGGCCACAAAAGAGCTGGTGTTCTGTCGCCTGGCGATGGCCGTGGCGTAGCTGTCAACTCACAGAACAAAACTATTTAATCGCCAACATATTACTGTGAATGTGATTTTTTATCGGGTGTATAAAATGAATTCAAGTAGTCAAGTTGATATAAGATGATTCTTGTAAAGAACTGATTTTTTTCATTTTTGAACCATTACAAATATTGATAGTCCATAATAACCTTTATACGACACATAACTGATATATAATAGTGTAATATACTTTCTTTTTTTGCTCAAAATTTGTTCTTACCGTCAACCGGCTGCACTCTTACGAGCAACAGTCAGAAATATTCGAGATACTTTTGGAAGATAGTGAAGACCATCATATATATATATATATATATATATATATATATATATATATATATATATATATATATATATATATATATATATATATATATATATATATATATATATATATATATGTAGAAATTGATGTTTTCACGGATCTTCGATATGCAAGATGAATTTTTCTGGGTTTTTATCCGTTAGGTATCTTCTGATTTGTTCGACGTTCCGAATTCCATTTTGAATTCGTCTCACAGTTCTTGAGAATGAATTCAAAATGGAATTCGAAACGTCGAACAAATCAGAAGATACCCAACGGATAAAAACCCAGAAAAATTCATCTCGCATATATATATATATATATATATATATATATATAACAATCAATTCCCAAGTGACATATATGTTATGTTTCAGTATCAAACTATTATATAAATAATATATCTCTGACGATAGGTATAGGTTACATAACCAAGTTTTGTTCTGTTATGTAACTTATACGTCATACAGTAACATAACATTGTTCCTTCGCTGATACACGACAGATATGTAACTGAGAGGTATGTGTTCACTGGGTAATGAAAATGCTGTTCTTTGTTATTTAGAAATTAAATAAAAAATAGGGAAATATTAAACCTACCTTCATTTTTTGTTTTCTCCAATCCATATGTGCAGTTTTCAGTTTTGTACCAAACCGTAATCCTTCTTGTTCCTGTATCTGATGAAGCATTACTACGTAATTGAAATCCACAATATGTCCATCAGGATCAACAAACATCCCTAGAGTTGCCCAATTGTTTCGAATCAGTTTTATCATATGGCAGATATCCAATACAAAATATATTTTTGTTTCATCAACCGGATGCAAGAAATATGGTTGTAATTCATCAATTATCTCAACTTTGGCACCAAGACATTTCATCATGCTGAAATTTACATTTGGTCCATCAAAAGAAAGAGAAGTGATCGTGACACCACAATCATGTAACTTAAATAATGCTTCCTTCACTATATTTGCTCGCTCTTCTGCATTCAAGCCATCAATAAAAAAATAAGCTATTGGTAATTTCCAGTGACCATTTACAGCTACT
The DNA here is from genome assembly GCA_032362365.1 of Zygogramma bicolorata. NCBI lineage: Eukaryota > Metazoa > Arthropoda > Insecta > Coleoptera > Chrysomelidae > Zygogramma > Zygogramma bicolorata. The sequence goes on from JAVJAQ010000825.1 coordinate 318,030, forward strand.
ACCATCAAAACAAATGCCTCTGTTGCGTACTTCCTTCTGTCATCTTCCATGATATTTGTTCCAACATTGACATATCCCCAAGATTTTCCGTCATATAAGTCAATGTGTTTCTTTATTGACATCTCATCAAACATCAAACTGCACAATAGAGACTGACCTCTGGTGTTATAATCTGCCACTTTAGTTTTTAAAGATTCAAATGCAGGTTGTGAAAATCCAGGTTCGCATAATATATTAGAAAACCAACCTCGAATAACTCGTGGGGAAGGAAGGGCCAAATTAAATGTTTTTCGAACATACTCATAAGCTTTAGAAGAATAAAACTGTAGGGTCATTGCAAAACTTCTTATAACTTCATCATACTTTTTCCTCACAATTTTCCCTTTTCTGGCGTTTATTAGCATTCTTCTCATAATTGCCAATGGTACACCAGACCATGTTTTTTCTAGTAAATCACATGCATCAGGACTCAATAAATTCTGTTTTCTAGTGACTTCAACAACTTCCTTCAAATGCGTCACTTTTTTCTTCAGCCGTTTCATTTTTTCCTTCTCTAACTGAAGTTTGTACCTCAATTCCTTATGTTTCTTTCGCTTATTCATATATTTAGTCTTGAACTTATCAGGTGAAGAACTGAAATAATTGTCTGTATTAAGAATATCTACTGTTTTTTTTGGCATACAAAGTGTTTCGAAAAAATATCTCCCAATTCATTAATTTATATAAGCGCCTTATTCACAAAAATACTTACGCATATGTATGGAAAGTCTTTACCAGCTTTCTACTCCTCTTCTGAACTCCTTTTAGTCCAGCACTGTCAGCAGAACTCCTGTAATTCCAGACATTATTATATTTCATATATACAGCTTACATACAAATATTACTATATAAGTGGTCATTTCAAAAAATATTCACATGATAACTGTAGGTGTGAACAAAAATTCAAATCAATATATTACTAATTGCTTTTCCCATAAACATATCTGATATCTTGTTTGCCCTCTGCATTTGACAATTATATAAACTCAAAATCAACAAATCATCTTACGTTGTCCCAGATTTTGATGAAGCAGAATTACTGGATGAAGCATTGCCCTGGTCTTTTTCCAAATCAATATCAGCTGAAATAAAGGAAGTAATGACATTTTGTTTATTTATATGGTATTTACAGTTTCATACCTCAAAACTGGTCTTGTTGCAGATATATCTGATTGGGACCACTGAGTTGCGATTTTTGGTAGGAATAGTTTGGGAATTGCTTCTCTTTTCAAAATCATCCTTTTTTTCTTCTTTAGAAAATCGGATTTTGCGAAGTGTCTGGAACAAATCACATTTAATGGACTAATATTCTCTTCTGAACTCCTTCCTATTGCTGTTAACCAAGAAGAATAACGAGCTTTGCCAAGTCTAAAACAGAGAATTATAAATAAAAAATTAAAAAACAATTGATTTAGGATATCAAAAGATCAAGTACGGTTCTGTAAAAGTAAGCAACATACCGATGGAAGGTAATTCCTGCCATGTTTCCTTCACTTTGGCACGACCAAACTAAACACTTATTAGGCATTTTCAATAAAGTTCGCCAAAGTTCACAATAATCAACTTTAAGACACACCACAAGCAACAAATTTATAATAATCGATTTTAAACATATACCTGTCAGTTTTAATGACAATTAGTATACCTAAGATGTCTAGAAGGATGGTGTACCGAGTTATACCTGGGCATGTTTGGGGTAAACTTGGCGACACATGCCTACTATGATAATAAGCATCATGACCCCTTGACATCAAATCAGTTCAGATGGCGTTTGCAACGAAAAGAGTTACAAATTTCCTAGGAAATGTATAAACGGCCGACCTGACGGCTGGCTATACTTTTACTTTTGGACGCTGACTGATCAACAACCTATATTATTTGTTCAGAATACTGGCCAAATTCCCTGTAATTGTGTTCCTTTCATTCGATTTTGTTTTTTATGAGTATGACATTAGATTTTGCTCATTTTGTTGACTGCTCGAATCGAAGAATATAGTTTGTCGATCGATCGGTTGACTATGCACTTCCAATTAGCGTCAACTAGCGATGAATTTGAGAAACACACCACGATACGTAAAAATGACACTAATGACAGATAAGTGTCGCCATAAAATTCTAAACAATATCGCATCAGTCCCAGCACCATATCCTTCTAGACATCTTAAGTATACCCTAATGCGCAGGCTTGCCAACCTTATGTGTCATGTACTAGTGTAAGTGCTTTATAATTGCAGCTTTCTTTTTGGGAGTTTCAAGCCCCGGGGCAGCTAATTTTAGCTTTACCATTGGTTGAAAAATGACATGTGTCAAATTCCACCAATAGTAAAGCTAGAATTAAGAGCACCGGGGCTTGAAACACTCAAAAAAAAAGCAGCAATTATTCGCGATTTCGACCACCGTTGAGGGCGCTACGAGACGTAAACAAATATGGAGGATTGTGAGTAATCTCTTTGTTTATGGTGTCAGTTTGTATACGGACTTAGTGGTTGAGTTGTATGTTTTAATTATTCGCGAACTATATTGGAGTTTTGTGTGTGTTTTAGACAATTGATTGTAGTGTGTGAAGGAAAATAACAAACTGTGAGGTGATATAACGTTTTGCAATGGTTTAACATAGGTATCAAATCAGATCCTTTATTAGTTATCAACAGTAATGGAAAACCAGGAGGTTGAGCACTGTATTTGCATATTTGGATGCAACACATGACAGTAGGTGCTTCGTGGAGGGCAAACAAGTCCTAAACAGTTACGATCAGATCACTCACAAAGTAGGTTATTGATTTATCCGCCAGGGGGCGTCTAGACTTTCGAAGAGGCGAATACAAAATGGTAGGAATACTAGGATAGTCATTCTCCTCTAGTTTTAGTTCTGTGAATCATATCCACGGAATTTACTGCGATTTCCAGTAGATGGTGCAAGAATCGAATTCTGTCATATTTTGATATTTGCATTCAAGTTTATTGAAATTTAGCTCGAAGTTTTCCATAATTTTACTGTTCCTTTCAACCAGCTATTTCTCATATCCATTTCAGTTCTCTACCGTAGTTGTCTTAGTTATTTGTCGTTTATCTGCCGTTGCTTTGATTTAGGTGTTGTCCTAAATAGTGTTTCATAATGGATATCAAACGCTGTTTTATTATTTATGGACGAAATAATCATCTTTTCATCTATATGAAGTTTCGATGGTTACAAAACATTCAATACACATGTACCCGACTTCAACTAGTCATCATAAAGCGAGATTATTCTGAAGCTGATACAAAACAAAGTTCATCTTGCTCAGTTTTTACTTTGGTAGAAGTTATATTTGTGTTATTTGCTGATTGCTTTCCAGTTTAACATATTCATTCCGAGTTCCAGCATTAGTGACAATGGTTGTTACATGCCTAGTACAAATCTTCAATAACAATATATATATATATATATATATATATATATATATATATATATATATATATATATATATATATATATATATGTAGAAATTGATGTTTTCACGGATCTTCGATATGCAAGATGAATTTTTCTGGTAGGTGTTTTCTGATTTGTTCGACGTTTCGAATTCCATTTTGAATTCATTCTCAAGAACTGTGAGACGAATATCTGTCCATATCGTCCTGGTCCTGGAAACTGGTATTTATAATGACTCTCCTCAGTCATTATCCGACTGGGTCCGATATTGAGGCTGCATCCTGCCCATTCAGGTATTATGTAGAAATTGATGTTTTCACGGATCTTCGATATGCAAGATGAATTTTTCTGGGTTTTTATCCGTTAGGTGTTTTCTGATTTGTTCGACGTTTCGAATTCCATTTTGAATTCATTCTCAAGAACTGTGAGACGAATATCTGTCCATACCGTCCTGGTCAATCACTCCCCTTACGAAGCAACCAAGCAAGAGCAAGCAAAGACTTCAATTGTCTGTTCTCCTCGGAAACTGGTATTTATAATGACTCTCCTCAGTCATTATCCGACTGGGTCCGATATTGAGGCTGCATCCTGCCCATTCAGGTATTATGTAGAAATTGATGTTTTCACGGATCTTCGATATGCAAGATGAATTTTTCTGGGTTTTTATCCGTTAGGTGTTTTCTGATTTGTTCGACGTTTCGAATTCCATTTTGAATTCATTCTCAAGAACTGTGAGACGAATATCTGTCCATACCGTCCTGGTCAATCACTCATCCCCTTACGAAGCAACCAAGCAAGAGCAAGCAAAGACTTCAATTGTCTGTTCTCCTCGGAAACTGGTATTTATAATGACTCTCCTCAGTCATTATCCGACTGGGTCCGATATTGAGGCTGCATCCTGCCCATTCAGGTATTATGTAGAAATTGATGTTTTCACGGATCTTCGATATGCAAGATGAATTTTTCTGGGTTTTTATCCGTTAGGTGTTTTCTGATTTGTTCGACGTTTCGAATTCCATTTTGAATTCATTCTCAAGAACTGTGAGACGAATATCTGTCCATACCGTCCTGGTCAATCACTCCCCTTACGAAGCAACCAAGCAAGAGCAAGCAAAGACTTCAATTGTCTGTTCTCCTCGGAAACTGGTATTTATAATGACTCTCCTCAGTCATTATCCGACTGGGTCCGATATTGAGGCTGCATCCTGCCCATTCAGGTATTATGTAGAAATTGATGTTTTCACGGATCTTCGATATGCAAGATGATTTTTTCTGGGTTTTTATCCGTTAGGTGTTTTCTGATTTGTTCGACGTTTCGAATTCCATTTTGAATTCATTCTCAAGAACTGTGAGACGAATATCTGTCCATACCGTCCTGGTCAATCACTCCCCTTACGAAGCAACCAAGCAAGAGCAAGCAAAGACTTCAATTGTCTGTTCTCCTCGGAAACTGGTATTTATAATGACTCTCCTCAGTCATTATCCGACTGGGTCCGATATTGAGGCTGCATCCTGCCCATTCAGGTATTATGTAGAAATTGATGTTTTCACGGATCTTCGATATGCAAGATGAATTTTTCTGGGTTTTTATCCGTTAGGTGTTTTCTGATTTGTTCGACGTTTCGAATTCCATTTTGAATTCATTCTCAAGAACTGTGAGACGAATATCTGTCCATACCGTCCTGGTCATAATCACTCCCCTTACGAAGCAACCAAGCAAGAGCAAGCAAAGACTTCAATTGTCTGTTCTCCTCGGAAACTGGTATTTATAATGACTCTCCTCAGTCATTATCCGACATTCTCAAGAACTGTGAGACGAATATCTGTCCATACCGTCCTGGTCAATCACTCCCCTTACGAAGCAACCAAGCAAGAGCAAGCAAAGACTTCAATTGTCTGTTCTCCACGGAAACTGGTGTTTATAATGACTCTCCTCAGTCATTATCCGACTGGGTCCGATATTAAAGCTGCATCCTGCCCATCCAGGTATTATGTAGAAATTGATGTTTTCACGGATCTTCGATATGCAAGATGAATTTTTCTGGGTTTTTATCCGTTAGGTATCTTCTGATTTGTTCGATGCAGCTTTAATATCGGACCCAGTCGGATAATGACTGAGGAGAGTCATTATAAACACCAGTTTCCGTGGAGAACAGACAATTGAAGTCTTTGCTTGCTCTTGCTTGGTTGCTTCGTAAGGGGAGTGATTGACCAGGACGGTATGGACAGATATTCGTCTCACAGTTCTTGAGAATGAATTCAAAATGGAATTCGAAACGTCGAACAAATCAGAAGATACCTAACGGATAAAAACCCAGAAAAATTCATCTTGCATATCGAAGATCCGTGAAAACATCAATTTCTACATAATACCTGGATGGGCAGGATGCAGCTTTAATATCGGACCCAGTCGGATAATGACTGAGGAGAGTCATTATAAATACCAGTTTCCGTGGAGAACAGACAATTGAAGTCTTTGCTTGCTCTTGCTTGGTTGCTTCGTAAGGGGAGTGATTGACCAGGACGGTATGGACAGATATTCGTCTCACAGTTCTTGAGAATGAATTCAAAATGGAATTCGAAACGTCGAACAAATCAGAAGATACCTAACGGATAAAAACCCAGAAAAATTCATCTTGCATATCGAAGATCCGTGAAAACATCAATTTCTACATAATACCTGGATGGGCAGGATGCAGCTTTAATATCGGACCCAGTCGGATAATGACTGAGGAGAGTCATTATAAACACCAGTTTCCGTGGAGAACAGACAATTGAAGTCTTTGCTTGCTCTTGCTTGGTTGCTTCGTAAGGGGAGTGATTGACCAGGACGGTATGGACAGATATTCGTCTCACAGTTCTTGAGAATGAATTCAAAATGGAATTCGAAACGTCGAACAAATCAGAAGATACCTAACGGATAAAAACCCAGAAAAATTCATCTTGCATATCGAAGATCCGTGAAAACATCAATTTCTACATAATACCTGGATGGGCAGGATGCAGCTTTAATATCGGACCCAGTCGGATAATGACTGAGGAGAGTCATTATAAACACCAGTTTCCGTGGAGAACAGACAATTGAAATCTTTGCTTGCTCTTGCTTGGTTGCTTCGTAAGGGGAGTGATTGACCAGGACGGTATGGACAGATATTCGTCTCACAGTTCTTGAGAATGAATTCAAAATGGAATTCGAAACGTCGAACAAATCAGAAGATACCTAACGGATGAAAACCCAGAAAAATTCATCTTGCATATCGAAGATCCGTGAAAACATCAATTTCTACATATATATATATATATATATATATATATATATATATATATATATATATATATATATATATATATATATATATATATATAATATAACACTCTACTCTAACAGAGTCCACCAAATTAATCGAGTAATCAAAGATTGCTATTGTTTATTGAATTCTTCACATATCATGAAGAATTAAATTTCAGCGCCTTCGGACGTTTCCGGAGAAACTGGCCGCTAGGAATGGCTGCCAAAATGCCAAATTTACACTAGCCAGATTTTCATCTCCAAAATGCTTCAGATTGAATTAATGAACCAATACAAAAGTGTTTTCTGCCTTATTGTTAATAATAATGTTCTTAACAGCTTAACTACACTACAGTAACTGTCTCCGGGGTATACAGTATAATATCCTTGAGTGAATGTGGTCCTTTCTTGAAAAATTTTTTCTCATAACTGCCTGAACGAAAAAGATAAAAAATAACACTCTGATATAAAGACTAGCATTTATTGTGAAAAAAAAATCAACTAACTAATCACATTTTTGTCACTATGTAAAGTGTAGAAAGGTGGCATGTCCCTACTTAACCCTACAGTGCTCAATGTATTGAATTCAGGACATCACGTACATTATGTTCCTAATAAAACTCGAGTAGGTGCCCAAAACGTTTTGTCGCATATTCAGAACAGCTTTATGAATGCGTTAGTTAAGATCCAGTTTCCCATGCGCGTGGTCAGTTACAGTTTATAAGTTTTCAAAAGCCCGCTATCGGTCGCTATATGCTTGAAGCAAACACGTGATAAACGATTTATCAAATGTGTGTGATTTTACTGTGAACAATTATTCCAAATTATTGTATCTTGTTCATAAAGGTAAGGTCGATGTTATAAGATGAAAATCATTCATTACTTTTCCCTTTTCCATCACAGGCTCGTCTATATATATTTGGATGTATCGAATTTGAGACATAGCGTTTTTCATTCAGGATGGCTTGGGCGAAAAAATACCTTACAGATGCCGAGTTAGAGGAATGTATTGCACATTTATCGGATAGTGAAGATGATTTCGATTGTTCTGATGGCGAGAGAGATGAAGAGGAAATTCCGATAAATGAGGCTTTAGAGGAATTCGAAATACAAAACCTGCCAATTGAATTCTATGATGGATATTTATTAGAGACCAATGAGGAATCTGAGGTGAATGAAATTGGGCAGAATAATGAGATGGATGAGAGTGTCGAAACTGATATTCAGGATGGTGCTGAAACTACTAAAGCTCAGATGGAAACCAATGAATATAAAAAGAAAAAACCTGAAGTCACATGGAGAAAAAGAAATTTAGTTTTAGACGAAGATGCCAAAACTTTCAAAGGAAGTGAAACACTTGGTAATAGATTCATGGAATTGGAAACACCATTTGCTTTCTTCAAATATTTTTTTGACGATGAACTATTGCAGAATATAGTTGATGAATCAAATCTCTACATGGTTCAGAAAGATCCAAATAAGACAACGACAATAACCGTTGCTGATTTACAAAAATATTTAGGCATATGTATCTATACGTCCATCGTTCATATGCCCAATGTCAGATCATTTTGGAGTAGTCGATTGGGACTGAGACAGGTAAAATAGACTATGAGTCAAAATCGATTTGAAGCTATAAGAAGAGTAATTCATTTCAATGATAATATGAACATGCTACCCAGAGAAGACGAAACACATGATAGGCTTCATAAATTGAGACCCATTATAAAGGCCCTGTCGTTGAAATATCAGAGTGTCCCATTGGAAAAAAGCCTATCAGTGGACGAACAGTTATGTGCCACGAAGGCAAGGCATCATTTGAAACAATATATGCCAGCTAAACCTCATAAGTGTGGTTATAAGCTGTTCGTTCTTTGTGGAGCTAGTGGCTTCTCCTATAATTTCGAAATTTATAGTGGTGCCGAAAATCAGCCAAAATTCAGACTACCAGATGAAGCAGATTTGGGGGCAGCTTCAAATACTGTCATACGTTTATCCAGAGTGGTTCCAACTAATTTGAATCATGTGGTCTACTTTGATAATTATTATACATCACTTCCGCTCATGTCATTTCTGGCTAGTAGAGGTATATTTGCTCTAGGAACTGTGAGAAGAAATCGGGTTCCCAATAATTGCAAGTTGCCTTCAGAAGAAAAAATTAAAAAATTTGATCGAGGAACTTCCTGTGAATATGTCTGCAATTTCGATGGCGTTGATATTTCTATTGTCCTGTGGAAAGATGACAAAAATGTTTCATTGATGTCAACTTTCGTGGGAGAATTGCCGAAAGGAACAGTCAAACGCTTCGATAAAAAACAGAAAAAAAATGTGGAATTCCAATGCCCAAATCTTGCGCTCGAATATAACAGACACATGGGAGGTGTGGATCTCCTAGATAGCTTGATTGGCCGTTATAAAATAATAATGAGAAGTAAGAAATGGTACATGAGACTATTTTACCATTTAGTAGATATGGCTCTAGTAAATTCTTGGCTTCTCTATAAGAGACGTGCAGCTCAAAAAAATGAAACAAAAATTTTGAAATTGGCAGAGTTCAGAGCAGAAATTGCTGACTGCCTCTGCAGAATTGGAACTGAGCGAATAGCAAAGAGGGGAAGACCATCTGACGTAGAGGCAAAGATTGAAAAGAAAAAACGCTCTGCGACCACCTCCTATATTCCACCAGAGGACATGAGAATGGATGGTCTGTCCCATTGGCCCCTTTATACCGACACAAGACAAAGGTGCAAGTTTCCCAGCTGTAAATGTTGTTCCCAAATAAAGTGTTGCAAATGCGGGGTTTACTTGTGTTTGAACAAGAACAACAATTGTTTCATGCAGTTTCGTACCAGTTGATTTCACATAATGTTTTCACCTAATAAACGCATTTTGTCTCAAATTTAAGACAACATATTTTTATTCAAATTTGAAAAAAATATGATATATATATTTTTGAGTATTTTTAGGGAATTCTTGAGAATTTTCTGAGCAATCCCGTATTTTTTTCATATAAATTCAGAAAATTGAGCATTGTAGGGTTAATTTTTCATTTTGTGCATCCTTCAACTAAGCTCCATTGTTTGAAGAAAACGAGTAAGTATAATTATTGCTGAAAGATTATCAGTCCAGATTTTAATTTATAACATTATTAAGCGTAAATTTGAAATACTTCCTCAGCCCACTAGTGGACCTCTATCTTTGCGGGGCTGGCTTAGGTTTGGGCATTTTACCGAGTAACCCTTGAATTTCTTTCTTCTCATCATATGTTTTCCACAACTCAAACAAATTTATAATATACCTAGCTATTTCCTGAATCTTTTCTATATCTACATTCAATTCTGCAAACCACGCTTTATGGTCCTTTTGTAGGATAACACAGGCTATTTGAAGACAACCTATTGCTATTTGATATGGTGGATAAAGCAAAGAAACATCAGTCCTTAGAGAATCATTAACAATTCTCCATGCTAAAGTGAGGAGCTGTTCTTCATGACCAATATCTTGTACCAGCTGCAGAAGCGGTCTGTATGGTTGGTACACGATGAGACAACAGTCTAAATTTTCTAGAAGATAGAACTCACATTCTAATATATGGTTTGTTCGATATGGAAATTCTTGTGTATATGCATATCCAAATTTATTTTTTACTGAAAAAAAAACTGTAGCATTGTGAACTTTTTGTAACAGCATAGTACTTACTGACTGTTTGACATGTTGTGACAAGTCTGTTGTTTGATATGACTCCAAATTCTTCCACCTTCGATGCCAGAAAGATACAGGTTGGTGCCAATAGTAGAGGATCAATACATTTCAGAGAGTTTCTGGCATAAAACCTCTTGAAATATACAGTTGCAGTAGCTATAACTTGCTGTCTGAGTTTCAATTGCTCGCCTAATGTTTGTATTACTGGAAATGAAAGAAATTACAGATTTAACTCTATATCTTGATTGATGAGGCTCTATTCATCTCATATTTACAAATTGATTATTTCGGTGAATGTGAAATCCCAGAAGCTTTAAATGCGTTCAAACTGCAATGTTCGCACTCATTTTTTATAGGATTCACTGTTATTATCCTCTCCATCACCTGAAGAATGTTGCAGGTACTGCAGGAGTTATACAAAAATTGTGAATAACTTTTTCACTCACCACTAGAAAAGAATATAAAAATTTTCTGATATTCGTCTTCTTGCAAAATTGATAGATCATGTTGCCTTTCTCGTATCAAATCTTGTTTATCCAAAAGCCATTGTTGACTGGAATTAAAGAGAGTCATGGTCACTTGAAAAAAAATTAGTAACAAAATATGAAACTCACTGATGGGAACTTTGCCAGAAATTACCAGACATTTCAGAGATCTAGATCTATAAAATCAGAAGAATTAAAATTTCTTGTATTATGCAGACGAGTTAACCTAAAACACAAACCACATATTAGTAAACAATCAGTATCATTAAGCCGCGTTCACATGACAGCTTTCGCCTATCGCGGAAAACTTGAAAAAAAAACAAGCGCTCAGTTCACATGAACAATTTGAAATGAAGCTATAGGCCAAAGTGACAACGTGGAATTTGAATATTGAAAAAATTGAAGCATTATTATACGTGTTCTCTCTGAAAAAAAAGTCAAGCCGCGCATCGTACCATTATTATAAAGGGGCAAAAGGGGGCATGTCGTTGTCGTTGCATCCGCATTTCGTTCTACCGAACATACCCAAATGATTTAACTTCTGCTAAATTCATCCTTCTTGTCGATAGGCCCTCGATGAATGTATTTAGGTTAGTTAGGTCGTCCTGGTTAGGTTGAGTTAATGAAAAATTGCAGAATATTCGGTGAATTTTACAATAGGCATCATTCGGAGGTATGTTCGGAGACTGTAGAACGAAATGTGGGTGGAACGCAACGCATCCTTATAAAATACATAAAAGAAGAGAATGGAAGTATCTGGGTGAGCCAAATCCTTCTCTTGAGAAAATAAGGAAAACTAAAGGAGTTGGTCTGATAGCTTAAATGTAGAAATGGGATTGATGAATAATGAAGAAAACTTCAGGAACTATTTCAGAATGGACGAAATTCGATTCAAATATAGCATTTTAAATTATGGTTTTCCATACTACGAAATGCCGCTACGTTATTGTACACTTGTAAAATAACCATTCATCAATCATCATTCAATTTTATGTCATCCCTTTGCCTCTAACCTTACAATCTCAGCTTTCTTCCGCGAAAAGTCATGTTCATTCAACCTCTGTTTTGTTTATACTTTTCCCATCTCTATTATATAGACACTTCCCAGCCAACACAGTTACATCGCATAGACGTCCCTGCGATATCACGACGAGGCGTGTGACGTCCCAAAACTTGTCGCAGGGAACTTGCATTTACGTCGCTCACATGTCGCGATGTCACACTCAGGCGACATCGCCTGTGACACAACTGCGACAAGTTTTGTGACGAAATTGCGACAAGTCTTGTGACAAAATTACGACAAGTATTGTGACAAAATTGCGACAAGTTTTGTGACAAAATTGCGACAAGTTTTGTGACAAAATTGCGACAAGTTTTGTGACAAAATAGCGACAAGTTTTGTGACAAAATTGGGATCAAATTTGCGACGTTATTGCGACAAGATGTGCTATGCCACTGCGATTTATTTCGCTATGAATTTGCGACGTACTTTCTGCCTTTAATATGTGGGATATATTCTGAAATCTATCCAGAAATATTGGCAGGCCTTCCCCTTCCAATCTTTGACAAATGTTTATGGAAATAATAAGAAATGAAACCCGAAGGCAATCCATTAGAAAACTCTCAATCTAGCATTCATAAACAAATACCAAGTATTTTCTCCTATACATAGAAATACGCAGCAAAACACATTTCATTATCAACACAAAATAAAATTTATTTTATATAAAAATTAAAAACTATAAAACAAAAATAATTCTTATAACAAATAGAAAAATATATAACAAATAAAATAAAATATTTTCTATGAAAATTACAAAGGTGTAGAACAAAAATAATATTTAAAATAAAATAAAATAATGAAAGAGCTAACTCTAATCCGCCTGTCCCTTTCTTTTTTCATATCGTCCCAACCTTAACCTCGCATGACGAAACCAGTAGGAGCACACTTCCTGCACCCTTTTTTGTTTCTCGCCATGCTCCTGTACAATGACTCCTGAAAATAAGAGATAAGAATTTTAGCTCTGAAAAAAAATCCCATACATAACGTAAACCTATTAAAAATTAATTGAAAAAGAGTACGTTGGTCAAAATTATTCATTGGGTACAAGTTCTTGAAGAATTTTCCATTGGGATGTGTTAAATATGCAGGATCAAGTTAGAAGTTGTAACGATTCTGCATGCCATAGCCGATTTGAGATAGAAGTAATTGAATAACAATTACTGGTTATTTCATTGATTCCTGATGTTTTATTATACTAGAGCCTCGATAGAATTGAAACCTATCACTTTATTGGTACATCAACGAGATTAGCAAGTTTATGTAATAATATTTGACCAAACTTTCAGATCAAATAAGTCACTGCTATAATAATCTATTCAAATAAGAGAAAATAATTGACAACAGGCTTTTTTACAATTATTACAATGAATTTGTGAATATCACATGTCATCCAAAGATAAAACAAACCAGTTGCTGGTCACTGATATTTTCTATATGTGTGAGTGCCTATTTGTGTAAATAGAGCAACTAAAAAACAAATACTTTTTTCGTGTCAATGAGGCAAACACTCAAATATTTTTAAAAAACAAGTGGGATGTAACCTTAAAGATGAACCAATTTATGTAATTCTTTCATACACATACCATACATATCACCATTATCTACTGGGAGTTGTTGGAAAAATATTGTGAAATACTATCACCAGATATCAACAAAAAATGTAATACTTACGGCTTAACAATGTAACTATCCGCAAATTTGATATTTGGATATTTTTCCGTTGGCCCAACCAGGAGCTTCTGCAGATGATACAGAATCAGACAAACAGTGTGTTAACGAAACAGGTGTTTCGTTAACATATGTGCTTGCTGATCTCGTTCACCTTCACTACTAATTTCTGAATTTTTTACAATCAAGCAGTAAATAAAAAAGAATACTTACCAATAATACTAATTGGCCACCTCGACTAGGTACACTCAACTGGTCCGAAAATTCCGAAATATCAAACATTTGAGAAAGGATCACATGAATTTGGCGGTATTAGGCAAATCAGAAATCAGATTTTAGGTTAACCGGTAAAGGCGGAAAAACTGTAAACAAATGACGACGTATGAAGTATGTCAATGTCAAGTATTGGCCATTGGCTGTGCTGTCGCTGTCAACAGACAACAATTTTCCCCTAGGATTATTTGGAAGAGGAAGGTCTCTGAAATTACAAGGAAAATTTACAGGGCTCACTAAGTAAATACTCATTTCAAGATATTATTTTTCATAGATCTTCAACGGTTTTCATATTTTTCAAAGGGTCTCTCAGGTTTGACGATGCCGGGGGTTTCTCTCGTGACTGCCGTTACAATATGAGTATTAAAATAAGCAACACTGAAGAGAATATAATCGAAAAATGAATGTGCATGTCTTCTACTAAAACAAAATGCTAACCTTATCTCTCCACCCCATAGTATTTTTGTAATGAAAATTTGTCAATTTTTGTTTATAAATATATCTATCCAAATACTGATCCATTGTATGTGTCATTTTTTATCAATTGATCACTGTATTCTGTATCATTGATATTTCATGGATATTACCAGAATGATATACACTGGACATCATAAGAGCGAGACCTACTGGACATCGTAAGAGCGATATCTACTGGATGTCACAAATATCACATCAACCCGATATCGCAATAGTTACATGCCAAATGTGTACATCGCAGCGACCTAACAAAAGTAATGTCTCAGTGTTACTTGATAGTGACATCGCAGGGATGTCATGTCACAGATGTGTTGGCTGGGTTATTGCACATATAACTTATTTAGACATAAGTATGTTGAAATTTGTAATAACACATAGAAGTTGACCTATCTCATGTCATGTAAGTGATCTATAGAGATGAATAAATGTATCTATCTATCTATTAAAAATCACAATGATACCTCAGGAAACCAAAAGAAAAATTGGAAATTTTATTTACTTATGATTGAAATATTATTTAGCAAACCAGAAATTGTGTCACCAGCAACATGTTCCAGTGCTGAAGGAATTATTGTCCATAATTCTGAAAATGGACGTCTAATGTCGTCTTTTGAAAAAAAGGAAAAGCAAACAAGACTGCTGAAAGAAGACACATAGAAAAGATGGCAAAAATTGATGAGTTGAATTCAACTATGAAAGACTTAATAAATGTGATTAGAGAAAAAAAACAAGACTGAAAATATTTTGTTCTTTGTTATGAATGGATTTATTTTTGTTAAAAGGAAAACTCTTTTATTTTTTGTATTCTAATTTATTTTTTATATGAGTAATGTTGTGTTAAACCAAGCGGAGATAGCCTTTGTTTTTCAGATGTTAGTTTTAAGATTAATATTTGATAATGAACAAAATGTGATCATTTATTATTTTAAACATTGTGCTGTGTATGATTATTTGAAGATTTTATGTTATTTTATTTATGAATTTTTCAATAAACCGCTATGAATTTCCACTTTTTCTAACCATTCATTTGAATTTTGCTCTGAATGCGTTCTTTTATTATTTTCACTCCTTGTCAATGTCATGACGTCAAAAAAAAATCTGCTCCGCTCCGGGAGACAATTTCCGAACTTAGCATGAGTTGACTTTCAATATACAACGTCATACTTCAACGTCAAATGGTTGTCAAATTTGACATTGTCAAAACACGAAACTTTTGAAAAGTCAACAAATTTTGAAAGTCAAAACTTCAGACCGTTCTTGTGTTTCCAAAAGATTTCGATTCGAACTTGAAATAAATAATGCAAAAGCAGCCTTATGATCCATAATTATTGTTTTAGTTATTTCGAGAATTGAAAACTCGACATGTCTTGGCTGAAACTGAACGAAGGTTTGAACAGTCTGAAAGGGCAACTTACAAACTTTGCCAGCAATGTTTTGTCTGATGACGACAACGATACTGAAGGTATGAATTATTAGGTCTGATATCTTAGGTCTGATGATCATTTTTGGTGTCATGTCATGGCACACTGGATTGTTGCAAATATGTATTTGTCTACTGCTTCGTGCTTGAGTACAAAATTTGTACTCTGTTCCAGGACTTTGCAACTATAAAAACTTTTCTTGCAGGGCAACCAGTGAACTCTTATGATTATGATCAATTGAAGCAACTTTGCCTGGAACAGGAAACGCAAGTAAGTTGATTTTGATGAGTTCATGAATTGGAAAAAGCTGCTTGTGAACAGGTTGTACCTTGTATATTTCCCCGTTTTTTAAACATTTGCTACGTGTGTGCCCAGAATGCAAAGTCTTTTGTGGAAAAGAGACGGATAATGTTCTTGAGTGCCCTAGTGCTCTGGGGTGTCTTACTGATTTTTTGGTAGCACATTTGCTGCAACCCAGAGAAACCTACAGTGCTACCAAGCATTAACTATTAATTTTGAAATCATTCACATTTTCCATCAACTCAGAGTCGTCTTGAATTCATTCATCTATTCATTTATATTCATTCGCTATTCATTTTGTATTCATTGACCATTCACATACACTTTCATTCAAGCCATTCCCTCGTGGTAGTCTCAACCGTTTTCCAGTTTTCATGAAGTACCTTTGCTCGAATGTGGTTGACAATGTTCCTCGCTTAGTGGTATTGGTTTGGACAGGTTTCAATAGAGCTAATTATTTATATAATGGAAGTCCGAACCAATACCACTTTTGTCATTATAATTACCTGATCAAGCAATAATGGTTGAAGTGGATTATACTATAGAATACTAAATTTATTCAATATCAAGTCATCCATTCATTTTGAAACATTTATTTTACTCTATTTTTCAGATAAAAAATCTGAAACGAATAAATGACGAGCTCAGTCAAAATAAGGTTAGTATATTATTTAAAAATCAAGTATATTTATTTTTTCCTAATTTCTGTTCTTAGGACTACATAATATCTTCAAAACACTTTCAATTGCCTTTTTTTCTCTGAAATTTTATTGAATTTTACGTTTTGAGTGAAGAGAATCCATTTACAGCTTGTCTATTTCAACTTGGCAGACTCAAAACGCAGTGCGGGACAAGCACATTTTTCAAATCTACTGTAAGTTTAATGCATAACCTGATGTGGAACCAATTACTTTTTTCCATTCAATGTACCAGAACTCTGAGGTTTCTCGCCAATCAATTGGAAAAAAATATTAACTTTGTCTGAAACAAAGTCCACTGATATTGTTTCCTCAAAAAATCTTTAATAGTCCAAATTGGTCCTTTGTAATTATTTTGAAATACTCGACCTATCAAACTGTCATATATTGCGATTATTACCCTCAATTTGTAAAAATGACAAGGTTAAAGGCTAGTTAGCTTTTACAGAGCTTGGGTGTAGTTGACCAATTTATAGAACCAAAAAGAACTTGGTTTATTACTTTTACTTTTTAGGTACTATAATTGGGGGAAACTTCTATTCCAGCTGTTTTTCTTTATTATAAATAGAAAATTTGTATTATTTAATTAACCAGTATTCAAGGAAATAAGTTAAATGAGTAATAAAAAAAATATTTTTTATATTGCCAAAGAAAAACATTATTACTTTTACTATAGAGGGGTGCTCAGGACCAGCGCTGTCAACATATTTTATTACAATTGCATCCGCTGTAAAATTTTGTTCAAAAATGGTCAAGGGAATTTCAGACGCCTCGTTGAAAAGATATTTTTTTTGTATTCTAAAACCGTTCAATGGATCAAGAATCCACGTATTTTTTAAACTAATAGCGGCCGCTTACGAAATTGTTTTTTTTTTCAAATGATGGGATACGTAACATTTGACCTGATAAATTTGATCTTATGAATATATTCAATTGCACAAAAACCAAATCCAGGGAATTTTCTTGTCAAATTCTTTGTGAAATTGAATTGAAATTGATATTTTTAGGAAATTAGGAAACAGTTTGTGGATTGCTACTGTATCTAGTTATATCCCTGAAGCAATCAATTGTTTCACCTCTACTTGCTGTCATACAGTGTCTCGTTGATCATTGAAAATGAGGGATAACAAAAAAAATTGTGCTACACCAGCAGAAATTACCTCACAAGCATGGTGCGAGTAGAAAAAGTACAGTATGCAACTCGAAGATAAGGCTAGATACGTGCATTCGCGAATTGCCGCACTCGGCTAACGCCTCGTGCTCAATTTTCACTCGCGTAATATACTATTCAATCTTTATCCAACACAAGCCTGTTTTTGATAATTGAATGAGCCGCTTCCTTTGTTATTAGCAGTTTAATTTTGTGTTTAAGACTTCAAACACCAAATTAAAAAAGTCGAATTTGAGCTAATCTACTCTGGATAAATTGACAGAGTTAATTTACTTATTGTTCACTTCTATACGGTGCTTGCAGGAAGTTTCTTGGCGGCTATTATTGGTCATAGAATGAAAAATAGATTGTAAATTATATAAATACATTCCAAATGAACCCTTCATTGGGGGATATAAAACTTCACGTAAACCACACTAACATTTCTTTTCCTTTAGTTCCTGATTAGTCAATTTGAAATGCCATTGTGGTGGTCTCTCTTTAGATTTGTGCTCTGAATCAAAAAAATAGTAATCAAATCTCGAGTGCTCATTTATATCCAAGTGTCCTTTGTTTGTCATAAATTTTGAAGCGCCTCCTGGAAAGAAAGGGGGAAGTTAGTCAATCCCAACGTTGGTATATAGGAGGAAGGTTACGAAATGTCATCCTATCGATCCCTCCATATTGCGGGGGCGTCATCGAGGTTAAGGTGAAATTCCACGATATACTAATATGCAAGTGGATTTCAGTTTCTGGTATCTGATTGGTAGATAACAACAGATAGCAAAAAAAATCCTGCTTCCCTAATAAGATCTATTAATATTCGAGTATATTGAAAATCTAACTTTATGGTGTTCAATACTGATTGTCAGTTGAGAAAAGTGTATATATACTTACTCTTCGAATTTGTGTTTGGTTTGACAGATAATTCAACTCGATCTGATCTCGATATATGTGAAAATTGAAAACGAAAGCAAATGAAAAATTGATGACTGTGTATGGTTGGTGAAAATCCGAAAGGAATACCTGTGTTTAAAAAAAAGTGGGACTGTTTCTCCTGCAGCAAGAAAGTGCCAGAGTATGATAATTACTCCTATATGAAATGGAAAGTATTTGGGTTTACCAGTCGTTCAAGGATTTTTTTCCGAGACCAAGAAAATGTTTGAGCATTGTATTATACTTTGAACGTTATCTACGTCTTCTAATGTTTAGTGTTAAATTTGGTAAAATTCCGTTAATCGGGCTCCACCTCGAAAATGAAATTTTTTTGGTGGAACTTACGTATTTTGACCTCCTGGACAAAAAACCTATATAGGAATATAGGAATCCAAATGAACTTATGAACAGAATGCCTCTTCAAAGATATCGCTTTGTAATCATGCAACCAATTGTGATATAGTCCATTCATACGAAATGAGTACCATGATTATTCGTGAATGAAATCATGTAGTGTATTTGAAAATAGCATTACTAAAGAAACTGATGTAATTATTTAAATGTAACATCGGATTATGCAGCAGTTTTGAGTAATAAGGGATGGTAATTACCCAAATTTATTAGGACTAGTGCTTAGACGTTCCTATTGAAAAGTGAAGCTCAAAACTGCTGCGTAAATCATTAGTTGTCAGTTCCTGATATATTCAATATATGAAAGTATTGTCAATTGAATTGTAGCAGTGGAAAGGTAAAGAGAAATTCCTCTCGCTAATAACCAAGATCAAAATTCATTCACTTTATGACTTTTTTGGATATATTTCTCATTTACATTTTTTCACATATTTCTATTCATTTTTTTTCAAGTATTATCATTCAATTGAAGCCGTTTAGCCTATTATAACAAATTCAATATAAGTGAATATAGTTTACATTATGGAAGTTAGAACTAGTGTTATTTTCTAGTAACATCTCCCCAAAAAACATTCAATTTGATTTGAAGTTAGTGTAGCGGACTGCTTGTGTCATGGTCAAAAATATCTAAGATCAATTTCCCAATGAAAGTTTTTCTTTGGACAATTGTTCTGGCATAAATGAGTGAAAACTTAAGGCTCTACTTGAGCTCAATAGCGTTCCCCAAGTGTTCAAACAGCCCGTTACACAGCAATTCTTTTCCGGCATAATAACTAATCAAAAAGTTTTTTATACAACACAATAACTAAAACGAACACACATCCAAGAAAAAACACCAACAACTTATCCTGATAGAAACACTTTAAAACTATTGCAATATTACTCCTTACACTAATGAAAATTGAACAAACGACTTGAAATACTATTTTTTAATAAAATTATTCCCTAAACTCCACAAAGACAAGACAGAATACACAACGCAACGCAGGTTCAGGTATGCTGTGGGCTGTGACCTGTGACAACGCAACAAATCTTTTACTTTTACAACAGAGGAACAAAGACACCAAGAGACAGAGACAATCAGGAATCAGCCACATAAAACATATATGTTTGTGTGTTCTGTGACAATTTCTTTGCACTTTTTCTGTTTATCTTTGGTTCTATGGGGTTATGCCACCTATAGAGATTTTTAATTTACCCAATTTACCCCAGAATTGCCAACTTCGATTTCCCCAAACCCTGCCCCTAGCCTCAGGTACCCCTTCGCCTATAAACTCGTGACATTTCGTAACTTTCCTATATATGAACGTTGGTCAATCCTATGGATATATCATATGAAGTGATGTAAATTACCGATAGATGGCAATAGGGATTTCATAGAGCAAGACCTTTTTTAATTTTTTTACGGGTATCGTAGCTTGAATCGCATATTTTCTTGATCACTTACACAAAATACCAAAAGATGGCAATAAATTCAGAAACAGAAATGGCATTTTCTGTCAATGTCGTAGATCATTTATATTTCATTGGCTATTTTAAAGCTGTCTTCACACAGATCCGATGATACGACGATCCAACAGAACTCTGAATAGTAGAAATTTTAATTTTTATTCAGCAGGAAAAATCCATCCGAATGTTTCAACTTTTTCTGATGTCCGATGAAGAAAATGGAATCTGGTAAATGCAATGCCTTCTAGGAATAAATTTCAACACAGTAAATACATAAAAGGTGTTTTTTCAACTTAGTTTACTTCACAGAGATTGCTGGGCAAATACGTTATTAGTTCTGTGCCAAGATGGATTGGATAAGCTGTACATTATTTTTGGCAGGAATTATCTGAAATGTTGTTCCATTATCTGATGTCTAATAAGGTTGAAATATATTCAACTACACAACACAAGGAAATATATTTTCTGACAAAAATCTGGCGGTTCTTGAATGAACTATGCTAGGGCGTATTCCAATATCAAAGACTACAAAGTAGAGAAAAACAATTGAATTTTATGAAAATCTTGATGTATGGCAAAGGGAGAAATGGAGAAAAGTGCGATACTGGAAGAGGAAAACAAAGGCTTGTATTTTCACGATATACAACATACGATTCCATCATCATTGGAAATATCGAGAAGTCTGGCCGCTGTTCTGTTCTGTGAAAATACTACTCAACATCGTTGGCATTCTGCACCTCACAGGAGAGCCAATATCAACAGAAAAAATATTAACAATAAGTGAAGTATTCATATCACTTGAAATTTCCGATTTTATATGTAGGTATCTGGCACGTGGTGATAGCGACCTGTCCACATTCTATATGCTTTTTGTATAAGAACAATTTTTTTTAGACCAGCTTGTTGAGGAGTACCAAAATATGTTTGCCTCATCTGACAACAATTGTTCAATTTATAACTGCTCTTACAGATTATCACCCTTTCGCAATGCCAAGATTCGTGGGCGAAGCACTGGTTTAAGGACATATGGCATGATTTAATTGATGAATGGCTTTGTTTTTCAGTTCATTATTAATACCTCATCTTTTTTGACCACGAACAGACCTTGAAGCTCAGTTTACTTCAAATATCGGAAAAGAACTCTACTCAATATTATTCCGTTTTTCCTGTGAGTTCGGTAATAAATGACACTCGGTATAACGTAAACAAAAACGAATTTATTAACATAGTTTAAAGATGTTTGCCAACGCCCAAAAGGATTTGAAGCGTTTTCGTTACGCCATCTACAGTATATTTCGATAATTCCGTTCACTCGACAATGCACGACAAAGTTTCTTTCACTGACGGATAAAATAAATGCAGATTTCTGTGTGACAGTTCCACTGAAATATTGGCAGAGGAAGCTAATGAAGCTTCAAAATATAGTTGACAATAAAAGTACATACAGAAAATGAAAGATTGCCTTTTAAAATAATCTTCACAATATAAGTGATCTACGATAGTGACAAAAAATTACACTTCCCATTCTGAATTGATTGCTATTTTTTGTCATTATGATTACATTAGGTTGTCTCTTTTTTGAGCACCACCGTACTGGCGCCATCTACTAATGGACCCCATCGTCATCCAATAATTAGTCCATAAAATTGACTGACCATACTACTTTAGGCAATGGCATTAAATATTTTTTACTATGACAAAGGTCATAGCCAATGGCGGCGTCGGATGGAAAAAAGGAATAGGGATTAAATGAATATATGATATGATAACATTTTCATAAATGACCCGCCAAAGAGTAAATTCACTGAAAATTATTTTAACCGCAAACTAACGACTAGTTCTGATTTTATAATATGTTATCGAGAAGTTTAAGCGTTTTGGTGCTGAGCTCTATACATGAGAACTATATTCTGAGATAGGCCAGGCCGTATCTGTGCCTTGTAGATCATTAGAAGCTGACGAGAAGTGATGTATTCATTCGCACGAAATAGAAATCGAAGCTTTTCACATGGTTTCCCCAGAGATTATTGATCGTAATTCCTAGCATAGAGAAAAAGTTACTCCTGTGACATCTGAATATTAGATAAAGATAGATCGGCTTTATTTGAGAGGAGACATGGCTGGGTTTTCCCAGCATTAAATTTACCAAGTCAATGTTACCCCATTCTATTATTTTCGTCAAGTCATCGTTAATATTATTGACGCTAATGCCTGTTTAATTACTTTACTGTGTGATTTTCACTAAACGGTTTACAAAACCGCTACATGTGTTTCACTATACAGTAGCTTCCCACGAGTGCACAGTAGTTCCAAACCCCGGAAAGCTGGCCAAAAGTCAAAAAAGTTTTCAATTCGAGTGAAAGTCTGTACTTGGGAGTTTTCGGGGTTTGCGAATTCGGAGTCAAAATGTAGAAAAAACACAATGGCGGAATTTTTTTTCAAAAACGTATTCAATTCGGATAAAAGTCCATACTCGGGGGTATTGGGGTCGCTGATCACGAATTTGGAGTCAAAATGTGGAAAAAACAAAATGGCGGGAATTTTTTTCAAAAACGTATTCAATTCGGGTACAAGTCCGTACTCGGTGGGTTTTCGGGGTCGCTGATTACGAATTCGTAGAAAAATGTAGAAGAACAATGGCGAATCCGAAATAGCAAGAAACTTCGTTAAAATTGTATGCAATTCGGGTGAAAGTCTGTACTCGGGAATATTAGAAGTTGTGATTGTGAATAAAGGAAATAGATAAAATGTAATGACAGTTGACATTTGAAGATTTGGAAAAAGGATTGGAATATAGTAATTAATCATCTTTACAATAACAATGAATATTTATAATGAATTCCTTTCATTATTTTATTTTTAATCGATATAATTTGAGCACTATCGTCCGATGTATCGCTCGTGTTATTTGAAAAAATCTGACTTGATTCTGGAACTGATGGTGGAATCGATAGTTCAATCGCGTATGATGATAACGACCTAAGTTTCTTCGGAGGAAGTTTTTTCAAACTTGGGTCTAACGTTACAAAGAGTCTACAAAAAATGTGTTCTATGTTTTCGATGCGGTTATATTTTGGTGAAAAATCTTCTCGGAATCTTATATACTTGTTATATGATTCATGAGTTTCTTTAGACAATTATTGTGCAATAGAAAGTAACGAAGATTCCACGATTCCGTAGTCATGAAAAAAAAACTTTGTGTATTGTTGCTGACATAGAGTATCACGAATACAGTTCGAAAAATGTTCGTGTATCTTCAGTGTATTTGCGAATTTTGGGTACATTGATTTTGAAACCACAAAAAAATTATCTGCAACACAATATGGAATCGCTTCATCAATTCCCGTTATCGAAGCGGAAATTTCAGAATTATCGAGAAAACTCATAGCTGTATTTCCGTCATTAGAACTTCCATAGCATGGTGTTGGTTGACCAACGAAGCCCTAATCTGTTAAGAAAACCTTGTAGTATATATTTTTTCTTCTATCAACATTTTCTTTATTCTGTTTCCACTTTTTTTGCTTATTTCTAAGCAGCATTCAAATAACCTTATCCAAGCATGCACCGA
Organism: Zygogramma bicolorata; assembly: GCA_032362365.1. Lineage (NCBI taxonomy): Eukaryota > Metazoa > Arthropoda > Insecta > Coleoptera > Chrysomelidae > Zygogramma > Zygogramma bicolorata. Next base: position 342,371 of record JAVJAQ010000825.1, read on the forward strand.
CGATATTCCGAATTCGAAGTGATCTTTATTAATCGGTCTATGCAACACTTGATGGTGTATTTGTGATATAATTACAGACTTCACCATCTGTCATCGTCAACAAGTTTGAAATTAATGTTCATTTTTTTGCCGCCCATTACTGAAAAATTGTTGCTTTGCAATGAGTTTAGGCCTAATTATTTGTATTTTACTATATGATTATGAAAAAATTTCATTGTTTCAATCCCAATGACAACACCGATTTGTTGCAACCACAACAATACCGACAGTTGTACATTAATATATTCTTTTTATGTTTTCTATCCACTACAACCCCCCAGAAACATGGTTTTTCCATATATTTTTTCATATCCGTTTATCAAACACCCTTACGAAGGCGCCCAGCAGGCAGAAATTTTGCCCCTGTCGTTTTTAAAAATTTAGTTGGCAGCACTTAAGATGTTGCTGCACTTCATTTGAAATTTGAGAGTGATTAATTGACAATTCTTATTAAAAAATGACAGTTCTGTGTTTACTTCTTAGAGATATTTCAAATTTGATATTGTAATCAAAAACTGTGTATTTTGATCATCATATAGCAAGTATCATTCCCAAGCTGTTTGTGAAAATGCCAAAACATGTAAATGAGCGCTGCATCTTTCCTTGATTCTTTGAAAGAGGATGAGAAAATAGTGACCCATTGCTTCAACGGCTGTTAGAGAGGCAAATCAAGAATAACATAGTAAATTTTATTCGTAATCTACCGTCAGATATTCACTTCTAGCGTTTAGCAGTTGACTTCACGTCAACTGTATAGAATAAAGATACCGAAGCTCTTGAATCGCCGCGAATTAAACCAAGAGGCTTACAAATGCTGCAGTACTGGATACAAGTGTTATTCGTAGCAACATCTATAGCATGTATGAACGCAGAACAGGAAAATCTCGATTCTTCGAAATTGGTCCCTATTGAAAAAACTACACGAGAAAGAACTATTTTATGGAAGAACTTCCATATTTTAATGAATGAAACACACGTAGTTGTTTCTTTATAGATTTCACTCCTTTTTTTAATAAATGCATCTTTTTTATTATCTATCAAAATTTGGCCACGCCCCTGATAACGTGCAACTTTTTTGAATTATAGGAACTTTATTTATATTCGTAATCAAAATAGCTTTCATTACTGCGACACTTAAATGTGTTTTATCACTTGTCCATTGTGTTCATTTGAGAAAAATCTCTTTCGACAGTTGCCTTACTTCCAAGCAGACACATGACGTACTCAATAATTGTAGAAAATTTAGTTTATTAAGATTGTTGGTACGAAAGTGCTGGAATAATTCGACTCAACGGTTTTCAGTAGACGCGTTTTCGGCATTTCAGCCAGAGATTTTTCCGTAAAGCTATAATGAATTAAATAAAAATCCAACAAATAAGGTACCTAAATCAATAGAAAAGTAAAAAATGGAATGATAAAGAGCACATAATAATACAGCTGAAAAAATTTAAATAAATAAAATTAAAAAAATTAAAATGAGTAGAATGAGAAAAAAATTAAACAAAAAGTAAAATTCTTGAAAATTTTTAAAAATGAGGAACTCAATTAAATTACTGAAAATATATTATAATAATAAAGTATAAGTTTAAAAATTGAAAAAATTTCAATAATAGCAATGAAATCCCAAAACGGAAATTGAAAAGTATCAACAAAATAATGCGACATTTTGATTGCTGTAGTTGCAATTGACTTCTAGTTATAACAGGTCATCGTTGACTTCTGTTGCGCATATGGAAGAGTAAGTTATTCTAATGATTTTTTTTTCAATTTTGAATCAATAAACCAAGTTTTAAGAGGTTAATTTGAGAGTTTGTGCGAGCAAGGGATATTCCAATACCCGTGGCCTACAGTTTATGAAGTGGTATCAGAACCACTTTGGCTCAGGGGCTTGACGGCAAATAACGAATTTGAAAAAATTCTGGTACTCCTAGGATTCGAACTAGGTTCGTCCGGGTGAGAGGTTGGGGTTTTCGCACCATGACTAAGGGACAATTAGATTCCAAAGTAAGGAGTTCGAAAAACTATGAAAGTTATGTTGTGTCCATCCTTCACAAGAGAATTTCAAGAGCAATAGTAAGAAAAATGTTGAACCTAAAACTTACGGAGTCTGTTCAGCACTTAACGACTTGACGGAACTCCGCTTTGCGTCATTCGGTCAAGTGCCGTTGCATTCGGAAAAGTGAGTCCTTTCGCACTTATCAGAAAAATAACTGTAAAATATTGTTATAATTCTCATGAAATATTGATAGTGATTCCTGTAAAAATGTTTCTTGATACTTTTGCACTATATTGCTTATCGCTAAACAACAAAACACGACTGAGTTTTTTAAAACTTTTTAAACTCACAGGAGATTAAATATCATTGTATTTCCATTTAGTCTCAACCCCAACCAGCTCTATTCAGGTATTACACTAAAATGTATAAAGCTTTTCGCCGCCATTTCGATTTGGTAATTTTGAGTGCATGACAATTCGTTAGGAAAGTCTGTTATACGTAATATTTCAATTGGTATAGTATTTTTCACAGTAAATGGTATTGGCTTATTAACTGCAATAAACTACCCGATTTAATCCCATTGTGTAGAAAATCATCTGGTAAAAGATGCAAATGTGCTACAGGGTCGAACTTAAGAAATTTGAATTTTGCATAATGTAGGAGATATACAAGTAATTTATTCAAATGTTACAATTCTATTCTATATTTAGTTCTGTGTCGCTATCGCTATCCTCATCTAAATTAATTATAATTGGCGCAATTGATTTTACAGAAAGGTACGAGTTTTCAACATTTATAACTTGACTAACAGAACTTTTCCAACTCTCGGTAGGAATGTCATTCATACAATTCCTAATTAATTCTACCACACTACCACTTAAAATCGGAGAAGTATTTTTTCCGCGCACGCTCGATTTAAGTTGGTGCCACATAAGCTGTATGGGATTGAACACGCAGTAGTAGGGAGGTAGTCGTAACACTGTATGTCCCAATTCTTCTACAATTGTATCACAAACATACGTTTTTTTAAAGAAAATGACTGCAGCACTTGTAAAAGTTCTTTTTTTGTATAATTTTCCTCAAAATATATGTCATTTGCAGCAATGAAGTTTTGAATCTCTAATTTCGTATTCTTTGAGCCAGGAATTTTTTGCAATTGTCGACTATGATAGCTTGCGTTGTCCATTACTTTAACGCTGTTTGGCGGAATGTTGGGTAACAGACAATTTATAAACCAATCTTCAAAAAGCTCTGCTGTCGTATCTTCGTGATAATCAACACAAGAGTCCTTAATATTTTTGGCAGAAAGCCACATAGCGTTTGGGATCCAACCATTTTCTGATCCTGCGTGTAATATTGTGATTCTCTTCCCTTTATTTGATGGTGCTTTTGTTTTACACTTATCAGATGAATCAGACCATCCTTTGGAAGGGGTGTCATGCGTGTCAAATCACGTCTCGTCGAGGTAGAGTATTGGCCGATTTTCAGACCGGTATTTTCTTATTGACGTTATATATTCAGAACGCCAGTTTATTAAACGTGTGGATTCCATTATTACTTACTTGTCTCTTGTCAATTTTGCGATATTTAAAGCCCATTGCAGACAGAGCTCGCCAAAGTGTAGTGAGGACACAGTTAATGTGAGTTTCGTCATTGATGAGCCGCTGTTTCAGACTTTTGATTGTAGGGACACGCTGCTCATCGTACATAGTGTAGATTTTTCGCCTTATCAAATCTTTTTCCCAGTCGTCTAGACTTTTTGTGACACCGGAATCTTTACGCTTTTTTCTTAATTCCATGGAATTTTCAACAATTCGTCTAACTGAAGTAAGAGGCACCTTCGTCAAATTACTGGTTACTTTTGCTGCAGCACCCGCGTTATATCCTTGCTGAAGTAAGGTACTATACACATTTTTTATAATGATTTTCGCGTCACAAGATAAGTGATTCTTCTTCAACGAACCACTGGAAGAAGCACTATTACTTTTTATCCACGGACGCCACATACTGCCTATTCTGTACGTTGTGGTATAAAATCTTTGCTATTAATGTCTGTAATAACAAATAAATGTTATAAAATTTTTGCACGCCGTAACACAAGTGAACACTTCCAATGAAATACAAAGACTAAAATGAACAAAAAGTGTAAGCTGTAATCCTCTACAATCCCTCTCTGAGAAACAAAATTACCTGAATCCTTTTACATTTATGATGTGCATCCCGGATTTTACAACTTAAGGGTCTAATTGGTTTTATTATAATCCTTCAGTCAATAGCATTTATTGTGAAAACTACTATAGGTTGGTGTGAACTGAACAGGTGAAACCAACTAATTTGAAAACCCATCAAAATTTTGTAGAAAGGTGGATGGCTTCCTTCGTGGTATCGTGAATAATTTTCAAGTAGTTTAAATACTTTCGATTTGGTTGAAATTTACATTTCTCATGATTATCCAACATATAGCTTGTGATACGAGCTGAAAAAGTCACCAATATAAATAATCCGCTGGCAGATAACAATTTTTTATCTGCCCGAAAATAATCTCCCTTTCCACCCGTGAAACGATCAGCGTTTTCTGGGAACCGACTCCACTGTTGGTATAAAATCCCATTTAATTTCGGAGGGTACGTTATCATACCTTTTGTAAATAAAAACATCTGCCTGTTTGCTTTCGATAACAGTGTTTGATATTGTTACAGTTATACGTTGAATGTGTACATTTCCGTTGATCCTGTGGAGAGTTTCACCAGCTATTTTCATAATATTCTTCGTGAATAAAATCGTCAATTCGACGTCAGACAATGAGTAAATAGAGGATCGTCTTACTAAAAGAATGCTAGGAGTTATTTCCACGCAATATAAATTTATTTCACATTTAATGAGGGAGAGATTACGAAGTTCAACTTGTACTCCGACATACAATATGAGGGTTGACAAAAATGTCATAATTAAGCCCACCTGAATCACAAATCAGACATATATACATAGAATATGGAAATAAATTTAAAAATGTTACTGTTGCGTGTTTGAAAGCTTAGGATCAACAACCACCCCGAAGGCGCTGTTGGCGGTTATTTAATTTCTACTGAGAGTGAAGATACTGATACGCAAACTCCTATGATGGTGTCAATCGACTTCAACGTCTATAGCTAACATGCATGTTTTTCCATACTCAGGTCGAATCAGTCAAACCTGACTATGACTACATTTATCTTACAACTTTGGATCCGCTCAAAATGGGTTTGACTTGATTGGATCCGATCCTCCTAATCGATATATACAGTTTTCGGGTTGGATTGAACTACTCAAGTAGGTTCCTTAAAATATAGGATTGGACCCAACTAAATGCCCTGAAGAGATGTGTAATCGTGAAATAAATCGTTTTGAAATTGATAAATGTCAGGTAAAAGTATCCAACGTCAGATCAATGTTTATTGTTTCAATTGTCTGTCATCTGACGAGTTATCTTTCTCGAAGTGGACAACAAAATAATGATAAAGAATATTTCCCTAATATATAAAATGTCCTATAAGAGCAATGCAATTATCGAAAACTTACAGCGGTAATTGCATCATATCAAGTCACCATAACAACACATTTGAAACCGTATCGCTAGACGTCAGTAAACAACACAAATAAATGTCAAATAGACTTCAAAAATACAAAAACATTTCGCGTTTTGGTGAGTGCTCCATACATTCTATAGAGGTAAATATAAATGAACAAAAAATAACATTTCCTTGAGAATTTCTTTATTCGTGAAATATTCCAATGAATTACATTCCAGACCAGATAATTTTGCATTCAAGCGTGATATCTTATACAAATTGCAATCGGTTATTTTCATATTTTGTAAAAGAGCCCTTGTCTTTCGGACTCGGGCACTTTTTTCCAAAATATGAAAATGAACTCTTGCAATTTTTAGATATCACGCTTTCTTGCAAAATTATCGGTAATTTTTATGCACTCGTGCAATTATAACCGAAAAGATACGTATGGTCCAAAGAAGAGATAAGTTTTTTCATTCAACTCAATTCGCAGAACACATGAAATTTAACGCCTCGACATTTGGAATTCTGCTGTGAAGTTTCTTTATCAGATTCGAGCATAGATCTAAGATCCACTCAAATATTGCCACATAAACTAAAGGGTGGATTAACTCGACTACATATTATCGAATTTAAAATGGATAGAGATTGACGAGATAAATGGAGTCTATGAAAATCATCCTCGGAACAAAATTGCAACTCATGTTTTGTGTTGAAACTAGATTCCGCTTCGGAATTCACGGTGCCACATACTGAAAGAGGACTTACATTATGCTTAAAATTCCAGGTAAGTTATGGAAAATGATTGAATTCTTTCGAACTGCGTCAAATCATATAAGTGGTCTTAGGGACGTCACGCCTTATATTCCGAAGAAAACTGCTTTTAGTACAGAAGATGTGTTGTGAGTAAGGTGGGGGGATAGATTTTCATCATTAGTTGGTTTGTATCGATCGAACCAAGTATGAAAAATCTGCCGAAAATACTGAATTCTACATTTTAATTCTGTACAGTTTCCCCTAGCCGTTCAACTGTTTTTTGTAGTTATATACAGGAATATGGCGCAGTAGATTTTGGTTCATATGTAAGCCTATTTTTTATCTGAACTTATTTCTGTAATTTCTGGATATATATATTCAGAGTGAATGAAATTTTATCAATATTTGTAGTCAGTTGTAATGAGATTGGTCACAAAGCCTAGTTCACCTTTTGATGACACAAAAAGGAATCAGTTATGAACTTGCTATGTGTATACATCTCTCAACCTATGATACCTGGATCTATTTGTTTCAAACCATACAGGATAGATGATGTAAATTATGGAATCAACTACGATTCCAGCACGTTCTCATATCTTGCTGAAGACAATGTTTTTGATGAAATATGAGTAATGGTAATGAACTGGCCGATACTTGAAGAAAATCCATATTTAACAAAAAAAATATCACAGTTTCCTGTACGATTCTCACTGACATTGGGTTAACAAAACCGTGGCACGTGTTTCGCTAATAACATAATGGCTCTTTTGTAAACCCGTACTATAATAATTCACTTATTTGACAAATGTCAATTACGAAAATTAACATCAAGAAATATTTACATTTTCTCAGATTGTGGTAGTTGAAACACAAAACTACGGAACAAAGATAAAAATACTCTAAGGAAAGGTTATAGCACTCTAATAAATAATACGTAGCGGAAGGTTTAGTCAGGAATTACTTATATCAGAATGGAATCGTTTCTGATCAGATTTTTGCCAGCACCTCAACTGCAAATATTGTGTCCAGCTGTTCTTTGCAGCGATAAGTTACTGCTGCGACAGGAAGTAATTCTACGCTTGTTTAAAACATGTTTTAATAGAAGTGTCCATGTACTAAAAGTGCCACTTTGATTCCTTGAAATTCTGAATTAAAACTGTACTTTTAATCGTTAAAGAACATGAAAGTACATTTTTTTCAATAGTTTGGTCCGTTCCTATTATTGATTTTCATATTGGTCCGAGTTCTCATCGAACACGATATGGACGGAGAATGTGCAGAGAAGCGCCGAACAGAACATTGGCCATCGTAGAAACAGTAGATGCAATGATGGAATTCGAACAAGGACATTATCAAAATTAGACTAGACTACTACAGACAGAGCCCTCCTCTTAGGATTGAATCGGATCGTCATCGTGTCGAATATGACAAGAGAAATCCAACGGTGCCCCATTTAGGTCTCGAGGTTCACAGTGGCAAGAGTTAAAAGCAAAAAACTAAAGCGCTGGTACAACTTGTTGACTTTGCTGGGGAAAATGTGTAAGAGCGGCGTTTTTCAATATTATAAAGATAGCGTTACTGTGTATGCATTAATCAGTGACCAGAGGTGATTTGTTTACAAGTTGCGTTCACTTAACGTTCAAACACCTTTTTATCAAGACGTATTTTGTGTAATTTTCTTTGTTGTGTTCCATAATCACAGTAATTTTGAAACAATTACTGGTACGAGTAACGAGTAACGCTGAAGCAAAGAAAAACTTAAAGCCGAACTCGGAATTGGAACCATAGTTGTAGATAACACGTGCAACTAGCCTCTGTATCTCAAAGTCCTTTTTGGTTGATTGATCGTACGAAAAAGGAGACAATATTTTCAAGAGATTTTTACTATTCTAAAGATACAAATTTCAAAAAATTAAATCTACTTAATTCTGTCAATGACACCTTTCAAATATCTGTAAATATAACCCCGCTTCAACAGTTCTATTCAAAAAAAATGTTCAATAATGATAACTGGAGTTGCGTGATGAAATTCCGACTGCGCGGTGTGAATTCAACGCTGACTGGCAAATTTAATAAGGATATCTCCTACCTCGAATTTGAATTTTCAGGCTCCAACAACAGCTTCGAAAACAGCTTTGAGTTTGTTATAGCAGTTGGTTTAGGACAAACACTGCGATACTGCGCAGATACTTCTTGGAATCGAAATTGCCGATAACTATCAACGATTCGGCCTTTAGCTTCAGATTCTTACTTGACAATCCTCTAATCAAACTGACATCTTCCTTTCATCACCATTGTCCTCGCGCACAGGACCGCACTTACCCGTCTTTTAGATGATTATATACAAAACGGTAAACGAATTTTGGTTTATGAAAGATGTTTTAGGCTCGGTACATCACCCCCCAAATTGAACAAGTGACATGACAGAAAACGAGTTCAATTTTAAAAAAATATATCAATACAAATTCTCAACAGGAAACCGAAAAGGTTTCAAATTATAAATATTTTGAGTACCCAATAGCTCGCCTGATTCATCTTCCTCGACTTGATAAGCATTTGGGTTAACTACTTTGGTAATGGTACATGGACCACGATATAACAGGAAAAACTTCTTGATTTCTTTGTTTTCAGAGGACGATTGGGGATGTGTCTTCACAAGAACTTTATCTCCCACTTTGAACTCAGAAAATTTCCTCTTAGTTCTATCTTGTCTCAACTGTCGTTTCTTTGCTTTAGAGATCAGTTTTTCTTTAGCTAAAAATATATAATTATGGGTTTCATCTGACAACTCAGGATAAGAAATATTTTTAATGAAATCGTTCGATCGAGATTTTCCGAAATGTACTTCTGTTGGAGTGAATCCGGTACTTTCGTGTATCACTTGGTTGAGCCAAATTTCAACCTGATTCAAAATATTCACCCATTTGGAATGTTTTTCATAACACATAGCCCGTAAAAGTCGAACAATTTCTTTATTTACCCTTTCGGTGCTATTACCTTGCGGAAAATATACTGAAGTGTGAATTACTTGGATTCCTTCCGCCGCCAATTTTTCTCTCCATTGTGTACTCGTGAAATATGAAACATTATCACTAAGAATAGCTTTCGGTTTACCAACTCGTACAAAGTACTTATTAATGAGGCAATTGAGAATGTTTCTAGAAGTTCCACGTCGTAATGGATATAAACTAACATATTTGCTAAAAGCATCGACGAAAACAAGTAGCTGGGTCATACCTCCTCTACCAGTAGGCAATGGACCAATTAAATCTGAGCAAACCAAATCATTTGGTTTTTCTGGTATAATACTCAACATTTTTCCTACACATTTTTCACTTTGCTTCGACTTTTGGCACAACAAACAACTAGAAACTGCTTTTCTGATGACTCGTCTCATCTTAGGCCAGAAATAATATTTTGACAAATATCGGTAGACTTTATCCGATCCAAAATGACCATGATGTTCATGTTCTTCTTTAATTAATAGAAGAATATGCTGTTTTGGAATACACAACCTAGCTCCTTTATTTATAAGAGAACCTCTACGAAACAATAGTCCTTCAAATATAAAATACCAGTCAGTGCAACGCTTTGAACCTTGAGCCCCTTTCTCTAGCTCCTTTTTGACGAAACTGCAAAATGTATCCTCCTGCTGATCCTTTTCAATATCCTTAAAATTGTTTTGTATTCTCCTAGCTAATTCTGACATACCAACTATAAAGACCTCAACTTTAGATAGATCAGGAACTTCTACCTCAGACTCTCCCTTGGAAACTGGGAATCGCGACAATGTATCAGCAACGACATTTTCGGAGCCTTTACAGTACTCGATATCAAATGAATATTCCTGGATGAATAAAATCCATCTCGACAGCCTCGAACTCAATAACCTGCAATTCTGAATGAATGATAATGACCGGTGATCGGTCACTATTGTTAAATCTTGACCCAATACAAAAATTCTCCATTGTTTTAAGGCTGCCACAATCGCTAATGCTTCCTTTTCTGTGACGGTATAATTCAATTCTGGTCCCTTTAATGTCCTACTATAATATGCAATGACTAGAGAATCCCCTGTCTCTTCACATCGTTGATACAAACAAGCACCTAAACCGTACGCAGAGCTATCAGTTCGTATATAAAATCTTTTATTTGGATGTGGATGTATTTGCATAGAAACCTGTAAAAATCCTCTCTTAATTTTATCAAAAGCTTCGTTTTCTGTAACCCCCCAGACCCATTTAGTATTCTTTCTAAGTAATGGCAACAATGGTACAGTGAGATCGGCAAATCTTTCACAAAATCTTCTGTCATAATTTGTCAAACCCAGAAATGACCGCAGCTCTTTTTTATTTCGCGGTGCCCTAAATTCCTGAATAGCCCTGATCCGTTCAGGATCCACGCTTATTCCTGTAGGAGTCAAAATATGACCTAAAAAGTTAACTTGGATTCTGCCAAACCTACACTTTCGAAGTTTTATAGTAAGTCCTGCTTCTTTAATTTTTTTGAAACTAATACGAAGGTGCGTCAAATGTTGTTCAGGCGTACTAGAAAAGACTAACAGATCGTCTACATACATTATTAGGAATTCATCAAGTTCATCCCCTAAAACTGTTTTGAGACCTCTTATGAAATTACTGACAGAAGTAGCCAAACCAAACGGCATAACTTTGAAAACATATGTCTCCCCTTCATATGAAAACCCCGTAAACTTCTGATGCTCCTCGCGGATCGGAATTTGCCAGTATGAAGCTGTTAAATCCAATGTGGATAAGCATTGACCAGTTGAAAACTTATACCACAACTCATTCGGAACTGGTGGCATAACATGTTCTTTCACCATCCTTTTATTCAGAAATCTAGCATCAACGCAGACCCTAGCACTCGAATCCTTCTTTCGCACCACCACCAGAGGGCTCACATATTCCGTAGGTCGTTTTTCAATAACCCCCCACATTATCATTTCCTTTACTTGTCGTTTCACCTCATCTTTATACGCATACGGAATTGGATATGATCTAAGACAAAATGGGTTTTCATCTTTCAATACAATTTCATGATAATAGCCCTTCAATAAACCTGGTTGATCGGAAAAAATACCTTTGAACTCCTTTAATAGTTCACCTAACTGTTTTCTATCTTTTTCTTCAAACGTTTCTGTCTTATCTATTGATTCTTCTATCTCTTCTAGAGAATAAACTGTTTTTACTGGACTTTTTTCTTCTATATAATTTTCATTTACATCTACTGACATTTCGAAAACTGCGCTTTCAACTTCATCGTCTCTAATATTACCTAGGAATTCAAAAACCTGTCGTTTTTCACCAAATATACCACTAATCTCTAGTTTATCAAAGTCAATGACTACCGAGAAATTAGCCATCCAATCACAACCGAGAATTACTTCTCTCATTAAAGTCGGAACTACTATGCAGACATGATCGAAACTAATCTTTCCTATCTCAAATTTCAAATATACCTGCTCCTTGATATGTTGCCCTTTATTTTTTAAAGCTCCAAACACCGTTACACCACTGGTTGGTAACATGGGTATTTTTGGACTTGTTTTCATTATTTTATCTAAAAATTCTTGACTAATGCAACTCATCGAAGAGCCACTATCTACTAAAATACTAGTTTCATGTGACTCAACATCAGCTTTTATCACTGGTATCGTTTTAATGTTTGAATGAAAAGTCGGTTCTGCAATTAAATCCTCGTAACTATCATTGAATAAAGTTGCCACAACCCTATCATTATTCCTTTCCTCATTTCGATGCTCTTGCTCCTCATTATTATTATTTCGACTCAGTTCGCCCCTTCTTTCATTTCTTTCGTCACCATAATATCGATTACGATTGAAATTTTCTCGTACCTGAGTTGAATTTACATTATTATATCGAGTTTGTCTCATACCATGATTTCTCTGAACCCCCTGTAGATTACTAATATTTTCCGTTTCATCTATCCGCCTCAAATACTTCTCTACTTCATCAATCGTCCTCAACCCTGAACTTATGATACCTCTACGTATATCCCACTCGAAATGTATCGAAACAATTTCAATCAATTCATCATCGTTTGGCGGCGAATCTAAATAACTAGCTTCCCTTATCTGTTTCAAAAAATAATCAGCCTTTGATCCCCTTTCATATGTATCAAATTTCAATTTTCGATAAGCTTGGCGTTGCACCCGTGCGTCCCAATATCTATTCAAAAACATAACTTTGAAATCTTGAAAATTATTACATGAACGTTGTTTAATTTCCGCCCAATCTGATGCCGAACCACGTAAAGTACCAATGGCCAACAGTAATCTTTTATTTTCAGGAACCTCAGCTTCGTTGAATAAAGATGAAAGCTTATTCATGAACAAAACTGGATTTGTTCCACCTTCCGGTCTGAACTGTAATGTACTTCCCCCGAGTTCTCTCCAACAAGACAAATAGTTTGCATTTTGGGAATTAATTACATTTCCTCCTAAGTTGTCATTTTTTGGTATTTCCTGACCAAGCAAAACCTTTTCATTAACTACTTCAACTCTCCTGTAATTGTCTACACTATTTGCCGGAAATGATTGCAAGCATGATTTTATTTCTTTCAAACTACCATTTATGGTTCTACTATTTTCTGCCAAAAGTGAAAAATTATTATTCATCACTTCATTATTTTGCATCAAATTTGCATTGATATTTCTCATTAGTTTCGTTAACTCTTTAAACGAGTTTTCGTTTTCCTCGTCTGAACCTAAAACATCCCTCTTCGATTTCCGTTTACCGCGTCCCGACATTTCAGTTCTCGAAATTTTAAGCCAATGGAACAATCAATGAAATATACTATAGGTAACAATGCATGCTCTCTAGTTCGCAGATCAATCACCCTTTTGAAGTATTATGAAAACTCCAGCCCCTCTAGTTGGACGCCAATTGCAACTAGCCTCTGTATCTCAAAGTCCTTTTTGGTTGATTGATCGTACGAAAAAGGAGACAATATTTTCAAGAGATTTTTACTATTCTAAAGATACAAATTTCAAAAAATTAAATCTACTTAATTCTGTCAATGACACCTTTCAAATATCTGTAAATATAACCCCGCTTCAACAGTTCTATTCAAAAAAAATGTTCAATAATGATAACTGGAGTTGCGTGATGAAATTCCGACTGCGCGGTGTGAATTCAACGCTGACTGGCAAATTTAATAAGGATATCTCCTACCTCGAATTTGAATTTTCAGGCTCCAACAACAGCTTCGAAAACAGCTTTGAGTTTGTTATAGCAGTTGGTTTAGGACAAACACTGCGATACTGCGCAGATACTTCTTGGAATCGAAATTGCCGATAACTATCAACGATTCGGCCTTTAGCTTCAGATTCTTACTTGACAATCCTCTAATCAAACTGACATCTTCCTTTCATCCCATTGTCCTCGCGCACAGGACCGCACTTACCCGTCTTTTAGATGATTATATACAAAACGGTAAACGAATTTTGGTTTATGAAAGATGTTTTAGGCTCGGTACACACGGTGCAGTTAATAATAAATGGGAACAGGAATTGATCTATCTTACATGATTTGATTGAAAAAATTATGTCAATGGAAGAAATAAAAGGAAATGAAGAAGAACATGGTTGGCAGGTATTGAGTTTGTCGACCTGACGAATATCACTAGATGATGGCGCTTGGTTATACCATCGTGACAAAGAGGGTGAACTTTCAGTAGCTACAACACTCGCCCATGAAGTCGGTTTCGGGTATCTGAAGGGATTTCTTCCACCCACAAATGAAAAAGATTATATTTCATCGGATTCCTAGATTTTTATTACAAACTTCCGTAGCACACATTGTTCCCAGCCATTTATGAGTGGTAGTTTATGAGATCTCCGACACCTAAATGGGAAACAGTTGGAATTCGGATCCTAGGGAGGCGGCTCTATAACAGTCGAAACCTAAATCAGAATTGGGTAAGGAAGAAGTCAGTAGGAATGTCCTCCTAAATCATTCGAGATAACTAGGTGACATATAGGTTGCATAAGTACTACAGAAAAAACATCTCGGGCATATCCAGTGCTTATTTTATTGATTCTGAAAATACTATCAGCAATAAATGTAGTCGTTCTTTTAATTAATATGTCAACCAGAAAAAAATTAATTTCAACAGAAGGAATGGGCGAATTCGGTTTGTTTTTGGAATATCTCGTCCATGGGTAGATGGCCCAATGACTTCTTGTTGTTCGCATCAGCTTTGGTCGAGGCTTGATACGATACGACGAGGTGTTGGATTTTTAATTATGGGAAATCATCGACTTTATGTTGATGATGGCAGTTCCTTGTACTGACGAGTGGCCAAATAGCCCGAGAAACCTGCACTGGCACCCGTAGGATATAATGCATTTCCATTCGTTGTATTAGTCAGGGGAGTAGTTGTTTTCTGACAGGTTCCAGCCAAAACCTCCTGTGTAGGTTGTTTGAGACTAGCCTGAACGAATTGTTCCGAAGATGATTTGTCACATCCGTGGAATATTTTGCTGAGTGGTTTGAGAAAGGAACGAAGGCTCTAGCTTGGATACGTTTTTCAGTTTTAAAGTGCCCTAAAAAAGGAGAATGTTTCGTTTTCAAATGAGAACGTTCATAAGAACGTTACAATTAATCTCTGTAAAAGACTAGCCTGAAAGACAGGCCTTTGTACTTAATTATGGGCTCTGCTTTTCATGTCTCAAAAGTAATCATGTGATAATATCCTATGAGAAGAAAATATGTGGCATTACTGTATTTTAAGGTCGATACCATTAACTAATTCATGTTGAGTTAAATCTTGAAGAACCTTACTACTGAAAATTTCACACCTCTACTTTTCTACCAATAAGATGCCTCAATTTTGACTAGTTACCATGGCAACTGAAAAAAATTCCGGATATTTTTTCGAGGCGCCACGAAATTTAGGTGAAAATTTTTTGACATTTCAAAAATACACACAGGATCTACAACCCGTAAATAATGTATGCCTGTTAATAATGCAAAATACACTTCTACCATTTTTAGTGACCGAAATTTATGAAAGAGCGATAGACTGAACAAGTACCCATCTGAGTTTTAGCATTTGGATCAGTGAAGTTGGTAGTTTTTTTTATTTAACGAATTATGGTAGATATACCTACGTAGGAATTTCTTCGGAATTGAGTCATGTTTCTTGTATAAATATATGTCTTCCACCTTAGTTCACTAAAATTACTAAATGGCGATAGACGATATATCTGAGTTTTGGCATTTGGTTTAACTAAAGTTGGTAATTTTTTTTAACGAAATTTGGTGGATATACCTATATGATTTTTTTAAGTAGTAATTATTAAGCTATGTCTAAAACAGCAATACCCTGACCAACTTGACAATCAGATAAATCAATTTAAAATGTCATGTTGGATTGATAATTTCTTTCCAAATTATGGTGTGAAATTTTCTTACCTACAAAAAAATAAATAAATATCCACAACATCGGAAATAAATTTCCCTATCAACTCCAAACTCCATCTGTTGAAAGATGATAATTGGTGGTCTGATTGTTCCACGGAAAATTATAAAACCAAAATTGAACGAAATAAGGTTGGACAATCAGTGGTTATAACCAGCCAGGAAGCTGATAACTTACCACACGACAGTTTTTGTTGTCGATCAAATTGAAATAAATAACTTTACCGGGTACCCAAACACAATTTTCGACTAGATTCATCTGATTAAGTACCACAAAATGCTTGAAAAATATAAGAGCTGTCGAGGGAGAAACTAAGAGACAAATAAGAAAGAGCCATGAAAGGATTGAACTGATTTATATCAAGAGGAACTCGATAAATGGGGTCAAGTTTCTGAAACAAATAGAATTATTGTCAAATGTCGAAAATCCAATGACCATCATAGTACCTAAAAATAAATGTGAGTTTCAATGACATGGAAAGGTTTTCCGAATGGAATATTTCGAATGATACTACCACTAGGCTTCTCTATTTCAAGAAATTTTCAAAAACTCTTAAGATGCATTAGTCCGGAGGCACTGAAAAAACAGCTTGATTTGGGAATATTATATAGAATCAAAAATCAAATTCCAATACATTATAGAAAAAAAATATATTTTTCATTAATTTATTCAAGAATCCAATACCTCATCTCAATTTGGGGAACAGCAAATAAAACAAGTATTAAGCCACTTCAAACTCTTCAAAACAAAATTATAAGATGTATATTCAATTTAGAGCAGCAAGAACCAACAATTAATCTTTATAAACCTAGAGGATTATTAGATATTCTTTCTCTTTTCAAATACAGACTTTTAGTATTTATTCATTTGATCAAAAATAACGTGAAAAATTCGAATTTGAAATTTACCATAAATACCCACGACTATTCAACAAGAAGAGCAAATGACTTTTCTCTGGCTAAATTTAGAACAAATCATTGTAAAAAATCTATTATGTATAAAGGCGTCATCTTTTATAACAACTTACCGAAAACATTGAAAAATACAAAAAATACTAATTCTGTAACGGAACGGTAATCGTAATAGTAGGGACTGTATCCCGTTATGCAATTAAACAAAGTGGCAAAGAAAAATCCCTCAAAGACGACTTACCTTGAGTGGATTGCGGCTGTTGCATCAGAGTCTTGCGGCTGGTAGCAGTTCGTGGATTCACAACAAATCGGTACGATATTATGCGGTATGATAATTATATTATCAAAAGAAAAATAGCGAATAATTTTACACGTTGGGCATTCAAAGCGGCGGCCAATCAACAACAACAACTGTTCGTCCTTTTTCATCACACCCACACACCGCAGAGGGCGCAATCGTCTAGGAGTCGTTTTGAGGGTACAGGGTGAGACAAAATTAAGTAAAAGAAAATAAATATATTAGCCGTTCCGCAACATTTACTGGCCCGCAAAATTCAGAAGGCATTTTCCAATATATAAATGAATAAAAATAATAAAAGATATTTAACATAACCTAAATAACACAAAAAAATTAAAAATAAAACTTGAAAAATCATGGACTATTCAAGGGGAAGTGGACATAACTTGACCAGGGGGCGCTTCAACGTACCATGCGCTGTTTTAACTGATGCTACCCTCGCGATTTGATCATCACCAAAGTGCAACTCGGAGATACGACCGAGCGACCATTTGCATGGGGGAAGGTTATCAGTTTTGATAAGTACTAGAGTACCAATGCGAGGGGAAGTAGTGCCATCCAACCACTTTCCTCGTTGCTGCAAAGTGTGCAAATATTCTTTATGCCACCTACGCCAGAAATCGCGATGTAAGCGTTGTAATAGTTGCCATCTCGTTAAGCGATTCAGGGGTATATCAGAATAATCAGGCAACGGTAGACTGGAGACAGGTTCCATAGTTAAAAAATGGCCGGGAGTGAGGGAGTTGAGATCCTCCACATCGGCGCTCATGGGCGTTAAAGGTCGCGAATTCAAGATGGATTCAATCAATGTTAACACGGTATAAAATTCTTCATAGGTGAGGATTTGTTGGCCGATAACACGAGTCAAATGTGATTTTACGCTCTTTACACCGGCTTCGCATAAACCATTGAAATGAGGTGCACTTGCAGGAGTAGGATGAAAAATTATATTTTCATGAGACGCTGAAGATTCGAGCAAGCGAAGTAATTGACGCTGGGCACCCAAAAAATTTGTGCCACAGTCGCTATAAATATGGGATACACGTCCACGACGTGCAATAAACCTTTGGAGAGCTGCTAAAAAACTGTCCGTGGAAAGATCGCTGGCAAGCTCAAGATGAACCGCCTTGGTAGCGAAACAAACAAAAACGCATAAATAGGCCTTTATTGTTTTCACCCCACGATGGCGACTGAAAGTTATCGAAAAGGGCCCTCCATAATCAACACCTGAGTGAGAAAATGGTTTAACTTGAGAAACTCGAGAAATAGGCAAATTCCCCATGAGGGGTTGAAAAGTCTTAGGATTTTGTTTCCAGCATTTAATACATTGAGAAAGAACTGAATTTATAGCTCTTTTCGAAGATAATATTTTTTCCTTTATACTTGTGAAAATTTCATTTATCGACTATGTGCTAGTGTGTTTTAGTCCCTATTTATAAACATGTAATGTTTCTTGGGATAATAAAATTGAATAAATTTAATGAGCTTCAAGTTTATCCTTACACACACCGCAGAGGGCGCAATCGTCTAGGAGTCGTTTTGAGGGTACAGGGTGAGACAAAATTAAGTAAAAGAAAATAAATATATTAGCCGTTCCGCAACATTTACTGGCCCGCAAAATTCAGAAGGCATTTTCCAATATATAAATGAATAAAAATAATAAAAGATATTTAACATAACCTAAATAACACAAAAAAATTAAAAATAAAACTTGAAAAATCATGGACTATTCAAGGGGAAGTGGACATAACTTGACCAGGGGGCGCTTCAACGTACCATGCGCTGTTTTAACTGATGCTACCCTCGCGATTTGATCATCACCAAAGTGCAACTCGGAGATACGACCGAGCGACCATTTGCATGGGGGAAGGTTATCAGTTTTGATAAGTACTAGAGTACCAATGCGAGGGGAAGTAGTGCCATCCAACCACTTTCCTCGTTGCTGCAAAGTGTGCAAATATTCTTTATGCCACCTACGCCAGAAATCGCGATGTAAGCGTTGTAATAGTTGCCATCTCGTTAAGCGATTCAGGGGTATATCAGAATAATCAGGCAACGGTAGACTGGAGACAGGTTCCATAGTTAAAAAATGGCCGGGAGTGAGGGAGTTGAGATCCTCCACATCGGCGCTCATGGGCGTTAAAGGTCGCGAATTCAAGATGGATTCAATCAATGTTAACACGGTATAAAATTCTTCATAGGTGAGGATTTGTTGGCCGATAACACGAGTCAAATGTGATTTTACGCTCTTTACACCGGCTTCGCATAAACCATTGAAATGAGGTGCACTTGCAGGAGTAGGATGAAAAATTATATTTTCATGAGACGCTGAAGATTCGAGCAAGCGAAGTAATTGACGCTGGGCACCCAAAAAATTTGTGCCACAGTCGCTATAAATATGGGATACACGTCCACGACGTGCAATAAACCTTTGGAGAGCTGCTAAAAAACTGTCCGTGGAAAGATCGCTGGCAAGCTCAAGATGAACCGCCTTGGTAGCGAAACAAACAAAAACGCATAAATAGGCCTTCATTGTTTTCACCCCACGATGGCGACTGAAAGTTATCGAAAAGGGCCCTCCATAATCAACACCTGAGTGAGAAAATGGTTTAACTTGAGAAACTCGAGAAATAGGCAAATTCCCCATGAGGGGTTGAAAAGTCTTAGGATTTTGTTTCCAGCATTTAATACATTGAGAAAGAACTGAATTTATAGCTCTTTTCGAAGATAAAATCCAAAATTGTTGCGACAGGAGGAACTGGGTAGTGCGAAAACCTGCATGAAAAAACTTCTCATGAAAATCTTTAATCAACAGTATAGTCAAACGACTTGAACGGGGAAGCAACATAGGATATTTGGCAGAATAGGAGAGGGAGGCGTGTTTCAGACGACCTCCAACACGTAAAATTCCCTCAGAATCCAAAAAAACTTGAAGTTTTCTCAAAGGTTTAGAAAAACTTTTACTTTCGATTTCAGCAGAAAAATGGATACTCTGGACATGTCGAACGAGTCTGATAAGAGCGTTGTGACGTTCACAAGGTGAAATTGAACCTAAGAATTTGTGAGAGGTTTTTTTGGAATTGTTGATAAAACGTAGCAAGTAAACCAGAATATTTTGTAACGATCTAAAAGAGGAATGAGTTTCTAATAAAGTATCAATGACATGGTCAGTATTAGAGGATAAAAATACTGGAATTGATTTTTCCTCCTCCTTCGGGGATTCAAAGGGGAAAGAAGGCAAATCGGGCCATGCATCGGTTTCTTTCAGAAATGACGGACCGGTGAACCAGAGGGAATGTGAGATCATCTGACGAGGTAGCAAACCTCGGGAAGCAGCATCTGCTGGAT